>JAYGXS010000008.1:9194135-9247599 GCA_036362985.1 Ligula intestinalis
CAGGAGCTGACTCCCGAAGAACAGCAACTAGTAGCAGAAGCTGTGGCCTATGGTTGCATAAAGTACGCCGATCTGGCTCACAATCGCAACAACGATTACATCTTCTCCTTCGATAAAGTGAGTCTGCGTTATTTTACATTGGTTGCATGAATTCGAATTTTAACCTCTCTAACACCTACTTCACCAGTTTGTCCCATCTAAGAGGCTTCTTGCAAAAAGTCTGTTATAACCTCCCATGCACGCCACGCATAAAATCACGTCGGGGTCACCAATTTTCGAAGGTGATTGTTGCTCCCAAATCAAGAGTCAGGGAAGGCAGAATTGGTTGGGAGGGCTTTTACTGCGAGAAAATTAACTGTACGGGGGTTCTGCCACGCGTTAGCTAGCAACTTGCTTGAGGTTGCAAGGTGTACTGCGAGCTCAGAGTCAGATGCAATTGGCTGCGCAGCCAAAAAACTAAATGATGCATGCCAGAAGACAGTACTCAAAGAGGCATTCCTAGCTAATTAAGTGTCCTCGACAGTGACCTTTGGCAGTGTGTCCCCCCACACAGCGATCACGTCAAGTTATCAAGTTAGTGTCAGCGACGACAATAGTGACTTCTACCAGGTAGGCCTCTACACTGCGGCAAGTCCCGTACTTTAATTGACATTGAGTAGCATCTGTCAAAGTGTGGTTCGAAATTGGCAGATAACCTGAGCGAGCGGCGCTATCACGCAAGACTGCAGTGCACCCAGGCCATAGATCGTTTCTGCACTCTTATGACTCACAAATGTGCCAACATTTTCTCAAGTAGCACCAAAGTAGTCTTAGCGAGACTCAGAGTAAATTTAAGAAGGAAAAACATGAGACAAAATAACCGTTTTAAACGCAACATGATCAGGAATGCATGATTTAGAGCCTTCATATTTTAAGGGATTGCCTTCGTTGAGTCAACTGCTCTACCTGAATTTGCTGTTATTAAATAGGTTCTAAAACCTTAGCTAGTTGGTGCATTCTTTCGTGGCAAGCGACATCGACACGTGTCACTGCTTTGAAGAGGGGACACACATGTAACTATTGCATGAAATAGTTTATACAAAGTGGTTAGGATAGGATCACGCACAGTAGTGGACCGTGCAGGAATTAAATTTGACCCGGTAGATGATATTTGCGGACGTCGAGTATCTGCAAACTTTGCCTCTTTCGAAGGTTACGTCAAGATAAAAATGGAAAATTTTCGCCAGTTTTTTGACTTCCCTAAAAATAAGAGGTATATCTTCTGCTGAAAATGAAAGAAATCACTTTTCTATGTATACCGAAGCGGTTTTCAGTTCATTTTTTTACTTCTAGGCTCAATTCTAAGATAACAAATGTGCAGCAGAGTGGCAGAATATCAGTGATTATTTTTCGAAAACTAATCATCTTCTGCTCGTTCTGTTTCAAGTTTTTCTTTTAATTGATTCTGCTCTATAGACAGAAAATTTTAGGACACATTTTTATAGGGCTTGACTGAGGAAATCGACGTCATGTCTCGCGTATTTATATATATGCTTGTTTACAGTTGTTATTTTCGGTGGGTTTAAGCAAATTACAGCCTTATAAGTTTATTACTTAATTTTGTGGCACAAAACTTAACAGATTTGCAAATAAAATTTTTCCAGCATAATTCGTTCTTCTTTTCTCGACAATAACGCGTTATCTCATATGTGCACTTACCTCGATTTCATGAACGCAAAATCTATTTTTTTGTTGTCTGAACACATGTAATTAAAAAGTTTCTGGTTTTTATTAATGCCTTTTATAGTACACCACGCACAAACGAAGTTTTTTTCCGCAGAGCTTAATAGTTTAGAAAATTCCTTGGATATCAACAAACGTTGAATTTGGCCTGATTCCATCCCTATTTGCCCCCAGTATACCGAGCTGAACAGAACTCCTTTCTAGTAAACAGCAGTTCGCACCCCAAGTCAACTCAATGAGCAAAATAAACAACCTCAAATGTGTGTTAAATCCCCTACTAAAATTGCGATCTTCCCGTTTCATCAGATGTACCATCTACTGTGAAAAAATGGAACTTAATTGTGGAACTTAATTGTTCCTGTACTAGATCGGCGAAGCACATATATTCATACCATCTGCTGTATATGGTAGTGTCTATTCCAGTCCCCCTGGTTTTTGCCGACAATTATATTTTTTCCGTATATGTGTAAATGAAAAAGAGGAGGTTCTTCGAAAAGAAGCGGACACCAACTAGCTGTCAGACTAAGTTAACCTTCAGACCCTAGTCTATCCCTACCTCCACTGCAATCCTCATATACGTAATTTATACTGTTTGTGCATATTAAGCAGTCCAGACCGATTGCAGTTAACTTCTCTCTCTCTCTCCTACTTTAGATGCTTGACGACCGGGGAAACACTGCAGCCTACCTGCTCTACGCCTACATCCGGATCAGGTATTGTGAATTATGTGCCTGCTCTGCCTTCTTTTACAAAACATTTTCTTCTATGCGACCCCCTCCCCCCTTAAAATGTTATTTTACTCAAAGTGCAACTGACAGTTAGGTACTCCTCATCCTAGACTGACTCAAGTTCAACTTGCTTGCTCGAAGACTGCGCAGGCTCACATAATTTTAGTCAGTGTGTCACTGTGCGTTGCCTGTGTCGTGGGATACACTTTGCACCACATCCCTCACCACCACATCTAGTGGTTAGTCTAATCCCGCACTCTCCCCCCCTTAAAATCTTGTCCGAGGTTGTAGGGAGCCACGCCCCGGTAACCGTTTCTACTGGCAGTTTAGAGTTTCCCTTCAATTTGCGTAACCGTGTAGTATCTGAATTCTAATTGGGACAGTGGGGAGGAGGAGTCAGCCGTGATTGTGGCAGGTGTAGACAGTGGCTTCTACGTCAACGAATCTTCGTAACCGCTGCGCTACCCCCCTTTCCCCGGATAACAGTAGTAGGCAGCATGGCTTTCTGCAAAAGAACTGTCAGATTATATTTGTAGGGAAAGAGAGTGTTTGGAGTCATAATGTCGCGCTTTCACTCCCAACCAGATTGTGATGGCTTCCAAGGAGCCAAGCGCATAGGCGGTTCCTGACGTGAATGAAGGATGGATCGCCCTTGGCGCCAAACACAAAATCCCCTGTGAGGGGTTTCTGGCTGACGACGGATTTTCTCAAGTCAGGTTTGTAAAGAAATCCTGATAAGCAGTTAGGAGACGGGGCTGGTTTAGCAAAGCAAACAGGAATCTTCAAATTCACCGCGTTTGGATTTGCATGCTAGTCAATGTCACACCGCATTCAACCCAGTCTTCATTCCGATTAACAGTCCGATTTTTGCCAATGCAAGCGAACATGCAAGTCCCAGAACATAATAAAGAAGATGCGATCGCTGGAACCGGACTTTTATTCACCTGACGTTTCGACACCCGTCTCGGATTCTTCATCAGATACATCAGCAGAAACGGGTAATACATGCACAGGAAGTAGCAGTATTTATAGGATACAGCAAATAACTGTTGTAGCTTGTTCGGCAATTCGTGCTTTGAGCAGTCTTCCAGTTTCTCCGACGTAGTTACTTTGTCCGCAACTGCACCAGCTCCTCTAGACGACTGCAGATGTTTATGGCCGTAGCAGTGGTTCTTTTGCTTTCATTATCATTGTCATAAGTGTGCAGCTATGACTGTATCCTGTAAATACTGCAATTTCCTGCGCCTGTATAAGCCATTTCTGCTACGGGTTTCTGCTGATTTCTCTGATGAATAATCCGCGACGGGCGTCGACACTTCAGGCGCGTAAAAGCCTTGCCGTAGTGATCTCTTCTTCTTCTGCTTCTTCTTCTTCTTCTTCTTCTTCTTCTTCTTCTTCTCTACCTATACGGATATCTATAGTGTTTGGGTGCCCAAAACTGCCCCCGCCTAGGGCACAGCCGGCGCCATTGGGGTGCTCACCCGTACCACATACCGCGCAAGGTACGGAACAAACCACTGCTATTACGGGCGTTTCGTGTTACCGTGTCCTGTGTGGTGGGCATATAAGCGATCCCTACCAAAGATACACATTGAGCTGGTTTTAGCAAACCTTTGATGATGAGACACTAAAACCAGAAGTCCCGGTGTTCACTCCATATCCAAGCCAAAAGACTGGTGAGTTATCAGGTCAGGTTAGGTTTATTAAGGGAAATCTGGGCAAATGCCTTTGAACTTTCTATTGATACAGAGGGCAGCTATGCAATTTATTGGTTCAGGTCTTCTACAAAATCCGTAATACTGCATAATTCTATTAGTTAATTGGTCGGTTTCATATTGTCGTGCAATTGTCGATTTTTACATAACTAAGCAAAAATCCTAACTCCTCGCCGAGTCTATAATAGTTTTTTTCTAAATATTTTACTCTAGTGTGTTGTCTTTAAATGTGCAGTTAGTGACCGAGCTCTTGGCATGTTAACCGAAATTAAGAAACGCGTGTTTGATTCGTTACTATTTCCAGATCAATCATCCGGAAAACTGGTTGGTCGCCCGAGAAGATGGAGGAGGTGCGCAGATCCGCGCACGTGGTTCTGGCTGAGCCGACGGAGTTGAAGCTGGGCAAAATGCTCTGTCGCCTGCCCGAGATCCTCCAGCGGCTGGCGACAGAGCTTCTGTTCCACAAGCTCTGTGAGTACGTCTACGAGGTGAGCTGCGCCTTCACGGACTTCTATGACGCCTGCTACTGCATCGAACAGGATCCCAAAACAGGCAAGTGTTTCCTCCCTCTACCCGGTATTAGCCTCGAATCTAGCGAGGTCAGTTTTATGCTCGGCATCAAGAATCAAAAGTTCTAGTTCCGCTTCGCGTCTTGCTACCTAGCTAACTCCACTTCCTGTCTATCTGCCTCCAACAAACGTCTCTCTAGCTCCACCTCCCGCTACGAGCCATCTGCTTTAGCTGTATTATACTTGTGACTAGAAAATCTATCAAAGAGAAACTTTAACTTTTCCTTTCTGACGATTTTTGTGTGTCCTTAGACCCACCGTGGCGCTCCTATCTCCCAGCCCTACCGAACGGCTACACTAGCTTTCTGTTTAGTATTTTTTCCTTCTGTTTCTCTTCTGAGTTCGGAAGGCTCCACTGTTGGCTTGCTTTGCGTTGTTGTTTTGGGGTAGTCTCCTGCTTTGTGTCTGTTTTGCATTGCACGCAGCTGAGGAGAGTTTTTTTTTCGTTTTTTTAATGAAGTTTTGGTGTTTTTTTCTGGTTCTGTCAGCAGCACACAGACTATAGCTGCTTTGAGGGGTTCATTTAATTGGAGTGCCTTGTGCTCCATTAAATTTCGTTGAAAGAATTTGAATAAAGATGAAGTTATTATGTTGGGCAGTTATCCCTCTCTTGGTTTTTAACCTAACGGTCGGACAATGTTGCGTGTTCTTAGCGTCACCGTGACGTTCAGTCTCTCAGGCATATGCGGGAGTTACATCAGCGTTCTGTATTCATTTTTGTCAAGTTTCACACCCATCGGCTGTGTTTTGCCTTGTTTTGGAGTCGCTCCCACCTTATCCATATGTTAATTGTCATTGTGTTTGCATCGAACGTTGCGGACGGGGTTTTTTTGTGCGTCTTTGGTTGTTTTTTCTTCTGGTTGTGTTAGCCACGCAGACTGACGATTCCTTTTAACTCTGGAGTATGAGTGTAAGGTGGAACAAAACAGAAGGGTTGCCTGCCCTCCGCTTCACGTCTAAAAATAGCAACTAATGGCGTAAGTGAAAAACCCTACGGCCCCAAATGTTGATGAGAGGTAATAGGTGCACTGGAGTCTTTTTGTTTGGCCTTCATCAGTTAGCCGTTCAGAAAGAGAAGACGCGATCGCTGGAACAAGAAGTCTATTCGCTTGACGTTTAGGATTCCTTCGAGAACCCTTCATAAGTGAAAACCATGAGATTAGATAGTCATTCCCTCTACACAAACACCCATAATGGGCTCAGAAGTAGAAGATGCGATCGCTGGATCAAGAAATTTATTTGCCTGGCGTTTCGGATTCTGTCGAGAACTCTTAATCAGATGTAACTGTAGAAAAATATGATACATTCACAGATTAGGACTGAAACAGAACTTTAGGAGTTGGAGGACTTGGACGTGCTAGAGGCGATTTTCTGTTTCATCATATTTTCTCGTAGGAGTAACTGCATGGTTTTGACTCCCAGGTCCTGTGGAATACAAGTAAAAAAGAACATGACATCAAAAGATACCATGTCGTTGGGCAGGAGGCTTACCCCTTTAAGTTTCTCCAAGAATTGTCTTGACGACTTGACCTGTGGTGTCTGAATCAGCGGTCGAAAATTTGAGCCGTCGAAACAGTCACTTCGCCGCATTTGTTCCTCCGTCAGCTTCTCGAACGACAGGTTGTGCACCAGTTTGTTGTCTTTGGATGAAGTACTAGGTGACTGCACCCTAATTTTGTGCAGTTAGCCGTTCCCCTGCTCCCCCCAGCGAGTCATTGCACATTTGATAAACCACCCGAGTTTCGAACCCGAGTGTGGGGCGGAGCTGAGCCCCAAACTCCATCACATGGGCTACCGAGCTCGCTTGCCCTCGGTTGAGATCAGGACATTTCAGGTCCCTACGAGATAAATGTTCTCCAGGATCCAATAAATCCTGCGGTTTTGTCATCTTCAAAGTTAGCCGATGCGTCTTGATTTCAGGATAGAGCGGTTTCATGATTTGCTTCGAACTCGCGCGGACGACCGCGCCTAATGACTATCGACCAGTTATCGAGGTGGCTGATGAGGATTGGGAAACCTGATACACTATTTCTATCTTATCTTCGTCATTAATGTTTCTTGATTTTTGGCAACCTATACGGAATCTAGGGGACAGCGGAAGGGAAGTGTCAATGCTTGTCCTACAATCAGGACAGATTAGTAAACACCACTCACCCCCTGCAAGTTGCCGTCTATTTCGTAATTCGCCGCAGTTCTCTTGGCGAGATTGTAGAGTGTTGCCGCAGCATGCAGTTGGTCCTCTGCACTATCACGAAGTTTAGTTTTTTTCCGCGTCTATTGACACCTTTGCGTTCTCCCATTTTGCAGGTGCAATTCTGAAAATTGACGAGTCGAGGATACTCCTGTGCGAGGCCACCGCAGTCATCATGAAGGCCTGCTTCGACATCCTCGGAATCCGGACTGTGGAGAAAATGTGATGAATCAAGGATAGCGCCAATAAAAGAACAAACATATAGCTGTGATGCCTCAGATTTTTCGTCTCGTTCTCTCATATCACTCTTATTCTTTCTTAATAAATTTGTCTTGATCCGCATTCCTTGTCCTCCTTCTCTGGGGTTGTGCGGGGGTTGGGTGCCTACGAAGATGGAAGTGATCAGTCATTTCTTATGTGTCTACGACGGGAAGACGGGTTACCCGTTAGCCTAGCTGTTGGCCAGGCCGAATGGTGGTCGACAGACGCTGGTGCGTAAGTGCTAACAGTCGCGGGGGGGCGAGGAGTGTTAGGGGTAGGCCTAACGACCAGTTATTACACGCTGTCCTGATTACTCATCCAACGGTGCACTATCGATCGGTGCAAGCCGCGCGAATGATGAGATGGATCAAACCGCCGGCCGCGAATAAGGGTTACCCGTTAGCCTAGCTACTGGCTACCCGGCGCGTCCACGGGTGGAGGATAGTGGAACAGCCTTCAGTGAAGGTTAGCTGTGAAATAAGCGGACTCTCGGGTCTGACGAATAAGCAGTCGTGGACTCAGCAGCGGCAGTGCTACCAGGGCGCGGTGGGCTGAGGCCTGGCAAGCCAAAAGCCTACAAAGTGTCGCAAAGCCTGACGACGGCGCTGTGACATGGTGAGCGTGAACTGCCATTAAATAAGTTCGCTTGCCACCGCTGCCTTGTGGTTAGGCCATTGAGCCAAAGTGCTAGAGGAGACAACCTCGAACAAACAATCTGTGCAGCTGTTGGGGACCCTCTCGTACCCAAAATTCCCAAGTCAACTCAATGAATTTTATGTTCGATAACTGCAAGTATATGTCTAAATGAGCCGTTCCATCCTGGCTGATTTTAGTAGTCCCGCGGGTGTGTTGGTGGAGTCTTCCCGGTCCGTACTGTTTCCTTCTATTACTGATTCCTGTAGTGGTTGTAATTGGAACGCTACAATCATCAGGTGGAATCCCAGGTTGTTGGTGAGAGGAAGAAGTCAGCATAATGAGGGATTTATTGTGCACAGAACCCATAGGTTGCTGTCCCAGGCCGTTGCCAAGGCCGATATTGCCTGCGTCCAGTCGTGCCCGAGAGTAATGACTGGGTGTTGTGATAGATGTGATGATGGCGGTTGTGTTTAACTACCTGTTGAGCAAGTTCATGCGATGTGCTATTGGTGTGTTGCATTTGCCAAAAGTGGTGTCGAGCATTTAGGCTCCCCAGTTGCGTCTTACGAAAGGAGGGCAGACAGGATAGCAGATAATAGTTTACTGTCACTGCTTCTGTTTGTACACCAGCCCTGTCTTCTGTGTATCTGGCAGCTTGTTCTGTGCCCGTCAGTAGCACATGTTCTGTCCTCGGTCTCGTCTTGACAGCAACAGGTCTCGTCTAGGCCAACAGAATTCCGTGTCTCTAGCAGATGAATCTCGTGTCCCCAGCAGCAGAGTGCCGCCTCCAGCGGTGGCAGGGTATTTAAGGACCAACGACCTTCGTTCCCTATTGACCCCTCTGCAGGCAGCCATCATGGGGTGTCCTCAGGATGACACGTCACGCCCTCGGTGACGTGCGCATGTGCATGCTTCCTTTCGTGGCCCTTGTCATGCGTGACCTCAGAACCCGGCTGGCGGCTGTCCTTGCGTGTCGACCCTTGAAGGTTCTGCGTATTGGCCCGTTCTGCCTGCCTTCGTTTGCCTGTGGGCTTCCTTGTTCTCTTGCCCTCAGGACGGCCAGAGTGGCAACTCGTGTGCTGGGCCGTCCTAACAGCCCTCCTGCTGCGTTGGCCGGAGCGTGGCGTATTCAACTGTCTCTTGAGAAACTACTATTAGTTGGGCACGCGTGTGAGTGCGTGTGCGTATGTGCTCGCGTGCGTGCGCGAGTGAATGTCGGTCAAGCGTTTAATTGGAGTACCCGTGCCATATTTAGCAAAATAATATCTGACCAACTTCGTCTTCACCAAGCTTCACGTTATTATATCAGAGATCATTTGCTTAAGAAAATAATCCAGCTTACTTTTATCTGTTGTCGCGGTGAACCGAGCATTCGATTAGGTTTACGAAAATAAGTATAGCCAATAGACTCTGGCCTTGCTACAGTGGCGTCACTTGAGAAATCATGCGAGGTTGGAACCTAAGTGTGCCGGGACTACACCCCAAGCTCAATCGCATGGGCTACCGAGCTTGCGTGCCCTCATTTGAGATTGGAGCTCTTCAGATCCTTACGAGACTAACATGCACTGATACGTCCTGCTTTTAGGATAATCCTGTTTCGTTATGAAAATTCGAGTTTAGAAATCGCGCGGAGAACGACCGAGTAAAGACTATCGACCAGTTATCGAGGCGAGGATTTTGGCCTCGCTAAACATGAAAATATTGGCGAGTCCCATCGAGTGAGCTGCAACCTGGGAGTTCGCGTCCGTTCCCCTCATCGTCGCTGCATTCGAAGTAATCTCTCGGTTTCTCCGACGTATTTGCTTGGCCCACAACTGCACCGGATCCAGTAAAAAACTCGAACCGTCTCCTGTCGTGGTAGTGGGTCTTTTGGTCTCATGACCGGCGCCTGATGGTTGCTTCTGGTCTGTGCGCAACTCCAACTCCAAGTGGGGTGAGTAGGCGGCTGACTGCTTCCGATACATTCTTCATTTACGAAAGAGTTCGCCAAACTGATGGGCCGGTTGGATTTGGTTTCTTGTCCCGTCTGCGGATGCAATGGTTGACAAAATGGCACAGGTAACTATTCCCTCTCTATAATTTAGCAACTTTACCTTCCACTTTGCCGCAACGCATCTCAACGCACCGATATGGCGCTTTTACTGTTTACTGCATCCTTTTCGACTCGGTCGCGGCACCGGAAAACGCTATAAAATTCAATGCTCACACTATAGAGGCACTGCTCAATCCAGAGTAAAGACTTCGACTCTGTCCGAAGGGTGTTCACATTACACATGCCCTCGCGAAACCCCTTCCCCCCCGTCGGCAAAACCTTGATTGTTTAATCACGCCTGTGTAACCTCTGAAATGCCGGCTAGGCCTAGTGTTTTTCCAAACGTAACCATCATAAGGAAACAGACTGCCGCATGTCAAGTTGCTTTGATCTGACAGGTTTTGAAACGAAGCCAGAAGTACTAAACCTCTCCGGCTACGAAAGCACTGGAGAGAGAGAGAGAGAGAGAGTTGTGGCTAGGCACCTACGCTGGTTGAGTGCTGTGATAACAAGTACAAGGCTTGTTGACTTCGGTCTCCAGAGCAATTTACCCTTAGGAGCTTACGCTCAGCCTGCAGAACGGTAAAAACAAGAGGCATTATAACCTGTCGAAAATTAGCTCTTATTGACAGTCCAAAGGAGAAATCGGCCACCAATCACAGGGTCACTGACTTCCGCGTTTTGCACCTTGGACTTCCTTACCGATCGCTGAACCCACGAGGGGTATTGTGGTATTACCAGCCGAATGTAAACTCTGTCTAATGTCATCAAGGCACCAGCAACCCGTGGACACTGGTGTCCTTGCTTGAGTCAAATGTTAAGCGTAGAGCCTCGTTCGGGGCGTTGGTTGGGTAATTTAGAATGCAAGGGCCCTTCATTGCAAACCTTGCGGTTGACGAATACCTACTTCCCTAGATTAAACAGTGTACTAGTGTTGTTTTGCCGGAATCCCATGTAAATACGTAAGTCAAGTCAAGTTTATTATGGGATTTATAAGCAAACGCCTGTGAACTTCTTATTGGTACGCAGTGGTGAAGAGGTGCATCGGTACAACCGGCAATTTTAAGAGGTCGTTTACATAATTTTAGGTGATTACTCACTTGTTCCAAGTAATACAATCTCTCGTGCTGATGCAGGTTATCACAAGCAAGCAGGTGTAACTGAGAAAAGGAGCAATAGGTCGGGCGGAGAACGATAACCGGGGCTGACAGCCGCGAGAAAAGAGGGTTGAAACGCTCACGAGACACAAAAACGGCTGGACACAGCTCATGAAGACGCCCGTGAGGGCGCGAGCAATTCAAACAGCCACGAAAATCGATCGGTACAATTATTTGACACATTGAAATTAAGCAAAGCTACTGGTTGGACACATTTGACGCGAACAGGAGTACAGACAACACGCTCTGACGATGGAAGCGAGCACGCTTTTGAAACGTCAGCCAAAATACACATCGGTTCCAGAAATCGTCTCTCTTTTTCTTCCTCTTCAGGAGATGATAAAAGGAATATTTTATCTGGGTCACGATTTTTTTTGCATATTAAGAACACACAGTGAAAAAATACCTGAGGCTTGGCCCAGAATTTAAAAAAAGAATGGAATGTCATTTGTGGGATTTTTAGGCGAAAAATGTCGCTTGTGGGGGGAAAGTATGTGCAAGATAAAACCGGCATGCTGCTGATAATGTTTGCAGATTACACATGGAAGCATACACGCCAGCATTTAACTCCGCGCCTTATGCAGGTGAGATTAATCTGACTCGCTTGTGTGTGTGACGCCCGACGCCAATGCCTAGACCCATATGCTGAAAACGGTCTGCCGGCTTGGTCCGGAAAGGAGTCTCGCTTCCAGTGGTGTCACTGGCAAAGCAGGGGGTATCGCAGTAGCTTAAGCCAACAGACAAACTCCTTGATGCTGCGATCTTCAGGTCCAGTTCCGTAGGGGAAGGAGGGAAGATGTGAGATGCCAGAAGAAGTGAATAACAGGTTAGAGGAAGCTGACTGTCAGACGGGTGCACAACCGCACCTCGCGAGGGGGTGGGTGCGGTGTCCGAAGTGTGAAGGTGCGACAGTCGTCACATGAAGTCCTTCGTGAGTCGGCCTCAGGGAGGTGATTGGTCAGACTGGATTGAGGGAGGCACGCAGGCATTGGTGTGCCCGCACTTGCTAGCAAACGTGAGGTGTGGAGCGTTTGAATCTATGATTGGCCGTCCCACATTCGTCATTCGTTGACTGGTTGCAGACGACAAGGCACGCACGCGCTGAGAGCTAGGCATTTCATCCGCAGGCACTTTCCTCTTGAGCCGGCTTGCTGCAACTGCTTTAGAAGTTTCCTGTAAACTCTGTAAACTCAAGTCATAACTCGGGCTGTCCTGAGAGCAGTAGACCAAAGGAATCGGACAGGCCACTGATGCATGCAGAGCGGGTACAGAGAGCGAACTTGAAAGGCCAACACGCGAATACGAAAGGACAACCGCCGACCGGGGTCTGCCATCCGTGAGAGCATGGCTGGTTAGGGGCAAATTGCGCGCGCCAAGTGCCACCTGAAGACACCTCGTGGAGGGCCAATAGGGAACAACGACTACTAGCCCTTAAATAGGGACGCTGTGAGCAGAAGGGCAGTCTGCTCCTGGAAGAAACGAGACTCTGTCGCTGAGACGCACTACCGACGACCCGAGATTTTGCTGCTAGTGACAAGATCTGCTGTTGGCTGAGACGCGCTACCGACGACAGAGGGCACGTTGCTGACGGGCACAAAGAAGACAACGCTGATGTACAAGCAGAACTAGTGGCAGTAAAAAACTATGTGCTATCTTGTTCTGCCTTCTCTTTCTAACACGTAACTGGGGGACATAACCAGTGTTGACACAGAAACACACAAGGTTATAACAATATGTTCAAGCCAACGCTTGTCCATTCGACTACCTTCCCTGTCTGCTTATTTGGGAGCTTTCAACTTGCCCATAATCATCAAAACAACCAACACAGAAAAGATGTCTCTACTTATAGTTAATGAGATGCAGGAGGGTTGCTTCCATAACTTAGGATGTGCACTGTATGAGATCCTTTATTGAGAGGACTTCTCTTGAGACATACATCCTTGTCTCCACGTACAGCAGCGAAAACACTTTTTCGTCTTTGACAAAACAAAGGTAATAGGCAGAGCCAATGACAGGATAGCAAGATTGCTGCTGGAAAGCTGGTCTTCGACTGGCACACTTAATAGAGCCATAGACCCTCACACTGCCTATCAGACCCTACGCACATGGCTCGAGTCAGATCGAAAAAGGTTAAGAGAACGGCAAAGCAAACTCACATGTGGACTACGACTGATTTCAGGAGAAAATAGGAGAGGAGCTACGGGGCAGGCGGTTGTACCCGCTGCACCCCCGAGACTGACACCAACTCATGCAGGCAGCAACAACTGAACAGTCCGTCGACCGAAGAGGGGCAGGCCAGTAACTACGATGACTCACCAACAATAACGACAGCCGCAAAGGGGACAAAGGTCACGCGACCACACCAGCGGTCAATCGCACGGTCAATCAGCAGCCAACTGGCGGGTTAAAGTTCGTGCGTCGAGCAAGGGTATAATACCAGACATGTGCCGAACTGAAACAGTCACGGCAAACAGGAACAATGACTTAGTTACTCTGGCGATGGAACCGAACGCGTGTCCGAAACGTTACTCACCATATACTGCGGTCCATGCCCTCGTACCTTCTTCTTCGTTTTTTTAGGGGATGATGAAAACGATCCGTACCTTTATATATCATGTATGCATTAGTTCCTCATAAACACTCTCACATTCATGCAAGCACTTCGCATACAGCGTTAACCAGCTTATTATTTTAGATATTAGGTAAGATTTCTATGTACGGTGAAACACGGTTTATAGACCACACACACAAATATACCTATCGTATATTATTAAGGAGTTTTGTTTAAGATCTAACGTAGCCATCCGCAGATAGCATCTCATGGATGAAACAAATTGGGAAAACCAATTGCCGAAATATATATCGGAAGTAAAAGAAAGGTTAATTGTCCGCAGAAATCTTCAGACCCAACAAAAATCCATAATATATAGTTACATATTGAAATATAGGCATTCCAAAATATTGAATTAAAAAGGGAAGAGCTTTTTCTAGAAATTTGAAAAAGTTAATGCGTAAATTTTTAAGACCAGTTCTCCAGCTCGTCTTCAGACTATGGGATATGTACAGGAATAATTAACTAAGTCAACTGTGTCTAACAATGTATACTATAATTAGCTGAAGTCTGCGCCAATAGGCGTTGCATGTATTTCGTCATCTTGCCGTGGTTGGCCGCGCGCGTTGAACTTTGGCCTTCAGATAATTATAGCTCGCGTCCACTTCGATGTGCCTGTTGATACATGCTTCATCTGAGCGCATTGCCTCCAGGAATTCACGGCCTTTTCTGGTTGGGCAAATACCAACGATCGGTGTGTTTTCCTACGCGAATTTGTGGCCGGTTTCCAGTGTGGGCATGACAACTTGGAACAAACGGTCTCGTCTTCTGACCGCTGATTGATATACGTATATGTGGGTTGACGCACATTTCCCAGTTTGGCCACAAAAAACTGCATCACAACTGGCGCATGGGATCTTGTAGACAACACCTTTCCTTTCAAGGTAGCCAAGCCTGTCCTTAAGGTGTACAAGGTGTGAGCGTAAGATGGTTGCGGGCTAGTGTGCCACGTGTATCTGATGTTTTCTTAGTTGGCTTTCGACATATTTCACGTATGAGTGAATTCGCCAGGTGATTGTTTTCGATCCATACGCTTACATGCACAATCCGCGAAATATAAATAAGGAAGTCGGTTAACGTCCACTCACAAACCCAAAAACTATGGGTTTTATTTTCCTCCCAAAGGCTAACCCCCTCCATCATACCATGTGGCTGCGTATGCTGCTGGCTCAGCAATACTACATTCATCACCACTAAAACCCGAGTACCACGGTTTAACTGATTGTTTTGAGTAACTGATGGTGTTATCTGCGCCAGCAATACTCAATTAACACCGTCCTCGGTTAGCGTAGCAAGTCAATTTGTCTAATTCAATGTCCTTGCACTGTGCGATGTACTTGTTATGCGATTTCGTCAGCATTTGGCGTTTTGAGGAGTAGTGCCAGGATTTCATCATATCCTGATATGTGATTTCATCAGCTTGCGGTGTTTCAGGAAAAGTACTGTGCTTTCATCATCTCTTAAAGACCCTACCCGCATTCATCAGGTAGTCACTTCACTACCTGCAATAATCTTAGTGCGCTGAGCACACCCAAGGTTTAGAAACCTACAACAAGCTCAGTCAGATCAAGGCATAACTAACCATATTTGGATGAGAAGGTCTAAAACACGAGCTTCTTCTACCACTGCTCTGCTTAGTGCATATATTTTCTGTGGAAGTATGCACAAAATGATCAAATTTAATTGCCCCGCTTGTAAGCGGTGGCGGTATTAACAAGAAAAATGTTCAGTTCTGTACTAGTCGCATAGGTTACATGCATACAGGGCAAAAAGTATATTTATGACGCAATTTTTTTAGCAAGGTCAAAGTCTTTTGACTTTATATTTATGTTCGTAAACCTAATCGAATACTCGTTTTACCGAGAGAGCAGAAATAGTTAAACCAGTTTATTCTTTAGCAAATAATTCATGCTGCAATAACGCGAGGCTTAGTGAAGGCGAAGTTATAGAAATATTCCCTTTGTTTAATACTGCGTGATTGGTCCAAGAATTAAGATGAATCTTGGTGATAGGTCATTTTCTGTAGATTTTTGTTGCGAGCCATGGTCCTAGTTGATCGCGTTTTTGTAAGCGATCGAAGTTACTCGTCGTGATCAATAAAAAAGAGACGCGAAAATCTTTTGGGACCTAAGATGCGCCAACTCAGGCAGTATCAACCGTCACGTCGACTTGGACGTTTAATACTAGGGTCTACGCGCACTGACTTACTCCGCGTACGCATCTTAGATCAATTCCCTAAACGCATGGCGACGTGTGTCAAATGACTCCATTGACCGCCACACAGCCAAACTGAGAAGCGATGTTGACTATGTCCGTAGCACTGAATTAGAAGATGCGATCGCTAGAACCAGAATTTTCTTTGCCTGACGTTTCGGTTTCTGTCAAGAAACCTTCATTAGAGGTAACTGTAGAATAAGATGATACATGCACAGACGACGAAGTATTTATAGTTCGTATTGGCCACGCGACCGCATGTCTATTATAATTATCCTATTCTACGGTTACTTCTAGTGAAGGGTTCTCAACAGAATCCGAAACGTCAGCAAAACCAACTTCCTGTTCCAGCGATCGCATTTTATACTACTGAACTGGGTCCTGGGTCTCGCCTGTTCGGTTCTATCGGCTCTATCTATGGTACTCATTCACTACCCGTTGCTGGCCACTATACGACAAACTATGAGGGCCGTATCTGGTCTCGGTGTTCGCTATGATAAAACGAGATTCAGCAAGTCGACTTGCCTGATTAAATTTTAACTGAACATGTTCTAACAATGCTAGCACACGCCAAAATAACACTATCTGATTTCGTCAGCGTCGCAGCGCGACGGGAATAATGCCACCATTTCGTCATCTCCGGAACGCAATCACCCCCACACTTGCACTCATATTCGCCGAATAAGGCAGCATTCAGCAAGGAAAGTCACATCAGTTGGATGGCAAACCGGCAGTTAAAATTTGCAAAGAGGTTCTACCAGAAGAAAATCAGTAGGAGTGTACATTATGGCGTAGTAATTTAAATTGGTCTTTTCAAACAGGTGAGAATTTAATACAAGCACCTAGCGTAAATATATCGGGACAAAACATGTCAGTCTCGGTTCGAAATAAAACTGCCACAGAGGAATCACCGCCAGCAGTAAATTAATGCCTCCGAAGTTCACGATTTTGAAATCGTGGCTTTACGAATTCGCGCATTTATTCTTGAAACCATGGACATAAAAATTGCGGGTGAAACGGCGGAAATTACCGGATATCTTAGTGACCCATAATTACATATATATCCTTTTTAGCGTTCAGAAGTGGTTATTTATGCTTCCATTTGACCCTGAGAAATTTGGGATTGGCATCTACATCAAAATGCCGCTTGATGCATGCCTCGTCTGAGTGCCTTGCTTCCAAGGACCAGCGACCCTTCCTAGTTAGCCAGGCGCCAACGATTTGGGTTTCCTCACATACAATTTTCTGTCCTGCGTTCAGTGTGTACAGGAAAAACTGTGATAGATGCTCTTGTCTCCTTGTCGCAAACTGGTGTTCATGTATATGGGCGGAAAGAGCTTTTCCGGATTGGTCACAATAAACTGTATCAAAACTGATACACGATATGTTTTAGCTAATTTCCATTCCGTTCATGTAGTCAACCTTGTCCTATCAACCGGCTGATTGGGCAGGAGTTTCCTTGGTAGTGGCGGAACAACGCTCCACATTTTCAGGTTTGTCGACAGCGATTCGAGCTCGATTCGAAGTCCATTCGTGCCCGATCCGAGCTCGATTCGATCACAATTAGGGTTAGGGGTTAGGGTTATGGTTAGGATCAGAAGTTAGGGTTAAGGTTAGGGTTAAGGGTAAGGTTAGGGTAAGAGTGAGGGTTAGGGGTTAGGTTTAGGGTAAGGGTCAGGGTTAGTGTTAAGTTCAGTGTGGGATATTGATATCTTATGCAAAAAGCCCGAAGTTTCTGCTGAGTATTGCAAAAAGTCTTCAAAAAATCCATTATTACTGGGTTTTGGGCAAAGGAAAGTTTGCGGAATAAAACTTCACATTTCCAAGTGTGTCGGAAGCGATTCGTGCTCGATTCGAGCTCAATTCGAGCTCGCTTTGTTTTGCGCCTTTTTTCGATTTACGCGCGCAACGCCGTCGGCCTATAGCCACCGTTTTAAATTATTTCAAGAAAATTTTCCTTCTTTTTTTCTTATTTTTACAAAATCCTTTTTTGGTGAATCAGTTTTGTCAACTTAACAAAAAACCCTTCGCACGGTTACCGTATGAAAACAACCTATGGCTTGTTGTATCCAAGACCACTACCAAGGAAACTCCTGCCGCTGATTGGTTAACATTCCGGCCAAACATAGAATCTTATTGCGAAGAAGACGACTAGATCGCTGGGATAATACATCCATTTGCATGACTTTTCGGGATCCATCGCGGATTCGTCACCAGAGACATAATCAGAGAAGTAGCAGGTAGGGTAGAATCTTATATCATGCATAATTTTAAGATTATTGTTTTCATACTTTTTTCATTTGTCCGACAACGAGCCGGCGAATCAGACTCGAAAATGTACAGAATAAATTTTATTTGTCGCCAAAGGACTTTCTTGTTACATACACGTATGCTGCTATTATAACTTGGACGGCGTCGGCCTGGCAGATGGTTGCCTGTTTGAAACACCTAGCCACCTACACGATTTGTCTGTTTACTCCAGGGAGGCTTTTGGATCAGTGTTCGTCCATTCCTTAGTGAATATATATGTATACATTCAAGTTCCTTTTTTTCCACCGTCGGCGGGGAAGCGGGTCTGACTGATGCCCAGAATTAGAGACTGGCCATGTGCGCTAGGAAGAGGACGGACTGAGAGGACTGGATAGCCGGTCTGTTTGGTCCACGTCGACATAATCTCCTTCACTGATTGGCCACTGACCACCGCTTCTGGAGTGGTGGCTTTATAAATTCGCGCATTTTCCCCTGGAATCTTGAACATGAAAATGGCGGGTATAGAAGATGTCATTCATAGATACCTTCGTGACTGATAAGTTGTATATATCCCTTTTAACTTGAAGTACTTAAGAATAATAATACGTAGATACGATTCCACAAAATTTCTTATCCAAAAATAACTCGTGTGTTATTATCATAATATAGTTACATTGTTAAAAGCAAGCGGATCATACCCGACTTCTTTAATATGCTACAGATATAAATTTTGCGAAGTTTATACCAAAACATAAAACTGCACATGCTATCTATGAGAGACGAAACGGAGTCCTACGCAAGAACAGTTAATTACGAGCCATATATTTTTAAGAACACGGTATGCAAAATATTACAAAACCATCTTATAGGTTTGGTGCAATAAAGCACGTATTAATATACACAAGAAGCAACAAAAAAGCATTATGGTACTGTGAATAATTGCTCTGCTAGCACAGTTCCGGACTGGGTGGGCTTGGCGACGGGAGGATCCGAAGTAATCCGGGGTTGATGGTTTAGGCATATGTATTATTCAGGAATCGTAAATTTCCTGAATGCTGTTGCCGGGCCTAAAAGGCAATGAATATTTTTCCACTTAATGTAGGCATCTAAATTTAATTGCACAGTACTTTTTGGTATCATTCTATAATATGCATAGATTATATTGAAGTTGATAAAACTCTCGGTTTGTTTAAGTGACTGATTTCGTGGTAAATTATTTCTTCAAATCTCCTGTTTTGAGTGACGTATTTATGATTGGATCTTATCTTCCCCGAAACCTCATATATCTCCAGCGTGGCTCGTAAAGTTGTTTAAATTTCTCATAATAGTTTTTGCGTTATTTTTCCTGTTTTATTACTAGCTGGTTACCTAAGATTCTAAGTTTAATTTTGTTTCTCTTAGCAGACTTCATAGTAAATGTTCAGAAATAGCTGATATATGCCTTTGTTTACAGTACCTTGTAAGAAAATCTGAACTTCTCAATGCTAGCCTCGTGAAATAGCAGTGCCTGATGCCCACGCGTCGATCGATAGACAGGGCTGACAGCCGACAGCCGCAAGCGAAGAAGGTGGAAACAGTCATGAGGCACACGAAAGACTCGGCACATCTTTTCATGGAGGCGCCCGTGAGAGCAAGAAAAAGTCAAACAGCCACCAACAATCGATTTACGCACGGGCATCAGGCACAGCAATTGCACGAGACACATTCATTCGACGCCCGCAGTAGAGTAGACGTACGCTCTGACGATGAATCGTCGGTATAAACATCATTTTATCTCAGGAATTGCCCCCATCTTCTTTTTCCTCTTCCGGGGAAAATGAAAACAATACTTACTAAATATATTTGTCCTTTAAGGCAACGTATGTGGGCTTCAAGTGAGCTTAATAAATAGCTTTGTTTGTTTGTCTGTCCAACTTACTATTATCACGACAGTAGGTAGTAATTATAGATAAATGTGACTGTTCAAGTAGTGTCAATGTCAATAGCGATTTTATGTGCCAGATATGGGGACATGTGACTGTCGAAGAAGGATACATTTTATTAATGATTTAAATTGGCGGTAATGAGGAAATGGGATTACTTCAGTGGCCATCTAAAGACTTAAAAATACAAGGCTTAAGAATACATACAGATATATATATATATATCAAGGAAATAATCGCGGAAATTATTATATATATATATATATATATATATATATATATGTATATTTTTTTGTTTGAATAGCGCTTTTTTCTCATCTTCTTTTAAAACTCCTTTACCGCAGAATTATTTATACCGTGGGAACCAGATGAGTATGCCAAAAGCGCCGCTTCCCATGTACCGTGACATAGGGGATGAAGGAACTTATTAACTGTACACATTTTCCAAATCAATGTTTTTACCAATAAATTAGCCACCGCTAGTAATTTGCGTCTTGGGTTCTATGTCGTGCGAGAATGCATACAGCACAGGATCCATAAGATCGGGCTACTGTTTGAATTACAGGAATGGGGATTCAACTTTTGCGGGAGTCAAAAGGCAGGGATAGGAAAGGCAAAAACCGGGTGTCCCCTACGCATTTATTTTCTAATGGGAGGGAGGTGGGTAAATGAGGATCCAGATCAGTGAAATTCCGCACAAAATCCACGCCACTTATACCACTTAACCCCACAAAATATCCCCTCCTGCCCCGCGGAGCAAAGCGAGTTTTGGCGGGGCCGATGCTGCCATCACTTGGACACTTATCTTGAGGAGGTCACAGCAGGGAGCTAGTCGGACTTTTCCTTGCCAACATTATATTAAGATTAATGATTACCACAGAGAAAATACATACTAGGCATCCATTTGTATATTCAAGTGATCAAAGAAGCAGAAAAATAAACATAAATGCATAACATTCACGGATAAAGTTGCAATCGAAGCCTAATTGAGCAGGCGAATTCATTATACGGGTTCAGAGAGGGGGAAAACGCAGGGCCTGCCCCTTAAATATTCATGTACATAGGCTTGGCAAAATGCAACATGATCAAAAATAGTGAAAAGGCAATATATATTTTAGGTATGCGTGAATAAATTAATGCAAAATAGGTAGCGTTTACTGAATGTCTTTGTCTTTCAAGGCAACATAAAAAGGCCTCGAGGGAGTTTGATAAATAGCTTCGTTTAAACGGGTAAGAGCTTAGCCTCGTTGCCCAAGTCGTTTCTAGAGTTTGACTGGTTGCTAGCCACCGCGGCGGACGCGTAACTAAGTGCGCTAATACGTTCACGCATAGCCATCGGAAAATCGGTCAGACGTGCTGAGTTGTGCGGTAACGCTACTCCACGGTAGGTCCTGCACTGTCACGCGGACAAACGGATGCATAACCGCTTTGATATTGCTCTGTCCCTAAACTCTGTACATTGCGTTTTATTGTTCTCTTCTCAGCCCTCAGAGGCGCGTAAAGCAAGGGGCACTTGAAGACTTGGGCAAATTTGACGAGAACGTGGAGGTAAGGTTTAAATCTGAATCATACTCGTCCGTATGATGTGTCACCTACTCCTCCTCGTAGTCTACATTTGACTCTGAATCCCAGACATTTTCGAATGACGAAGAAGCGTGTTGGAGGACTTTGATCTGCGACATTAGAAGCAGCAAACCATCGAGTTAACCTTCAACTGAAGTCTGCTTGGTCACATCTCCGGACTTTCGGTGATTTTCTCGTGACATCTACAGTCCCCTTTTTGGTTTGACAACGTTGTCCCCATTGAGCTCCTCGCTAAGCCTGTTGTCCGCATTTAATTCCTCCTTTCGCATCTTTATTATGCTATATGATATTTACCCTGACAAGGAAAGTCCCAAATCTTCACAGGTTCTCATCAACATCACGAATTTATCTCACTGAATCATACCAATTCAACTCCTATATGTTTTTTAAATCAGGGGTTCGCTGAACTCTGCCTCTAATTTGTTTTAAGGGGTATTTTTTTTCACTGGTTCTTTTCCCAGTTCACCATATTTACTAAATATTGTAGACTATTGTTTGAAATAACTGTTCCAATGAGCCTTTATTAGAAACTGTAGAAGCTGATCCATGGCCAGAGGGCAACGGGAAACACTATGAAGGAAATACATAAACACAAACCATTCCAATGAAGTCCTGGGGGTCTTCAGATGAAAATAGGACTGAAAATATATTGAAAATTTCCCTTGACCGCCAAAATTATATAGTTGTTCAGGGTCTATCCGAGTCCAACGCACTTACTCCGAAGGAAAGAACCGACACAATAGGTTTCAGGAGCTGCGAGATGACGTGCTCCGTCAAAGAGGGTTAGTGACAGTTCGTGCAGCGTACAGAATGGGCAAAAAGGTTAGTGAACAGTCGGAAACTTTTCGACTCCAACCTTTCAAAATTACTTTGGAAAATAAAGAAGTGAACTTCGTTCGGTCGCAAAAAACAGCCTTCCGCTACTCATATAAGGCGGTGTTGTTTTTTTAAGCCGGACTACTGTCCAGCGGAGCGTCTGAAATGCCGAGAATTGGTGGCGGAACTGCAGGGGAGCTTAATAGCTGAAAAGAGTAATCTGGCTATCTTCAGGGGACGAATAAAACAGAAAACCACGAAAGTGTTCTTCAAGCAACCAATAGTCATGACGGCTGCGGCACAGTAGTATTGGCAACCTCGCGCCCAAGTAACTAGACAGTGCGGCATGTTTCCGACTAAAATGTCTGTATACCAACGCTCAGAATCCATTCTCGAAATTTCGATGGACTTCGAATACAGTTAGCCGATCTGACACCTTATGTTATAGCAATAACAGAAACATGACTGCCACAGAGCATCAGTGATTCCGAAGTAGCGCTATCTGGATAGCAGTGATCTAGGCGAGACCGCGTGGAACGCTAGGGTGGAGGAGTTTCTCTGTATTTAAAGAGCGACTTAAGTGTCTGCGAGAGGACTGAAAGGATTACCGATAGTATGGATGTCAGTTAAAGCACGGGATTCGCAACCTCTAGAAGCCGTGGCCGTCAAGTGACCACCGCGGACAGACACTGATGCAAATGCGTGTTTACTGGAATGCATCAAGGAGATAGGTAGTGGATGTGATCAATAAGAAATTGTATATTAAAGGCCCAAGGGGTCCTTTCATTACTCTGATGTGGTACTCATGGGTGATTTCAATGCACCCAGCATAAATTGGAACGATTTGCGAGTGAATTGCTCTAAGAACGCCTTCGATCAGCATCCTCAAAAAACGACACTTGAGGTTCTTCTCACACAACACTCCTCGTTCCAAGTATAGCACGTGAAGGGCAACCGGCTAGTTGTTTAGACCTAGTCTTCACCAAGCAACCTGAGAGTACAGAAAAGATGTGCTGCCTACATCCTCTTGGTCAAAATGATCACGCTGTACTTTCGTGGGATTATGGTCTATAGTCTCTACCTCCTGCAATAACCGAATTGAGGAAGAATATATGGCGAGGGGACTTCTCTCAAATGAGAGCAGAGACATTGCCAATAGACTGGGATCTTCTATTTGCCGAAATGTTATTGAGGACTGGCATCAATTTAGGGAGCGGTTGTTGCATCTAATGCAAAGTCACTGTACACTTTCAGCGCCTAAGATATCCAACCAACCTCAGTGACTGACAAGAGATCTGAAAAGAGAAATTAATAATGAAGGAAGGCTTTGCAAAGAGTTTTGCAGAACAAACCAAAACGAAGCTATCGAAGAATACTAAATCCAGCCCAACAAGGTAAAATAGTTGGTTAAAAAAGACGACGGGACAATGAGTGGTTTGCTAAATCGAGCAGTCAAACCCCAATTTGCTATACAGCTACTTAAGAATAAGCGCACATAACAGGAAATTGACTCCTGCTATGAAAAGTGGTGAAGGTATCGAGATCTCGTACTGTAAAAAAGAAACCCGAACATTTTCCGAGTTATTTCGGTCCGATTTCACCGCAGAAACTGTCTTCATCACACCTAGTGACGGAATCTCAGGAGCACCGATTATTGGGAGCATGCTGTTTGAAGAAGAGGAAAGTTTGAAGAAATTTAGATCTCCCGGTCCCAATGAGCTTCCAGCAAAACTCTTTCATGAACTTGATAGAGAGCTGGCCAAACCGTCGTCCATTATATGCCAGCAATCATTCGATACTCGAAGTCTTCCCCAAGATTGGAAAATAGCCCACATTACACCGCTTTACAAAAGTGGAAGTCGTGCAGTTGCGAAGAACTACAGACCCGTCAGTCTGACCTCCATATGGTGCAAAGTAATAGGGAAGATACTCGAAGAGGAATTGATGATATATTTCGAAATACACAACCGCTTGTCCAATGTGCAAAATGCCTTTCGTAGGGGTAGGTCGCATGCTACAAACTTGCTTTATACGATGCAAAACTGGACTAGGGCAATTGATACAAAAAACGCTGTTCATGCGGCCTACCTTGATTTCCGGATGGCCTTCGACACTGTTCCTCACTAACGACTCCTGCACAAGTCGAGAGTGATGGGCATCGAAGGCAAACTTCTTGTGTAGATTGAGAATTTCTTCACTGGTTGTCCCAAACTGTGTGTTTAGTACAACAAAGATCAAGGCCAACAGTCATCGAGAGTGGATTTCCTCAAGCTTCAATGCTCGGACTGACCTTCTTTCTCTTTTTCGTTGTTTTAAGGCGGCTAAAGCTGCAACTTCAATGTCCTACACTATTAAGCGTGTACTCACCGTTTTTTATGAAGGCTGTTTCCCGAAAACCTCAGATACCTTCATAAAGCCACAACTTGAATGCACAATTCAAGCCTAGAGATCGTGAATGCGGCAGAATTATAAAGTACTCGAAAGGGTGTAGCGGCGGGCCAGAAAATTAGCAAGACTCCAAGGTGCACTACCCTATGAGATCCGCCTAAATAACTGTAATCTCTATCTTTTGAGAGATAGGCAGTTACACGGGGATTTTATACGAATTTACCGTAGCGTGCGTGGCTTGGATTGCCCTCTTATGTGTGACGAGTTTTTACAACTCGCCACTACATCTTATCTCCGGGAACATCCCTTCAAATTGTGTCCCAAGGACCGGGTCGTGGGCCCATGGAATAACCTACTTGAGGCGGTTGTTATGCCCTAATATATGAAAACATTCAAACACCGACTTGATATCCGTATGTTATAGCACAAGGTGAAAAGGTGCGAAATTAATCTTGAAACGTCAATGCACGAGGTGACTGTCTATATTTTTCTGACCGATATTTTTGCATTGTCTCTAATTCTTGAGATTTTGATTTGACAAATAGGGAGTTCGAATGTGCAAGCCTATTTTTTTCTTGAAATATACCGACTAACTGCCCGTTATGAGTCGGATGCGAATTAATATGCATAAAATACCACACCTTTCGGCTGTTCGTACAGTTGCTCACACGCAGATGTAATTACCAACTGTTTACTTAGTTTTACTACAGCCTTAAGTAAAAACAACCGTCAGAGACGCAAGCGGGTACGTCAATGTACCACTGACAAATGTACTAGCCGCTCAAATTTTGAGTATTTTGGTCCAGTATTTTTTCAGCTATATTTTACATAAAATAACACCACAACTACATCCTAAAATCTTCCAATAAGTGCTACACTCCAATTGCTGTAAGTGGGGAGTCTATTCCAGGAGCAGGGCATCCCGCTGTCCAGATGAAAAATAAGGTACGACATGTCGTATGAAATTGGCTATGGATTCGTGCGTCAAACTCGTATACGAATCGCGTACGAATTTTAGTATGTTCGCATCCAAATCGTTTTCAATTCGCGTTCGTTTTGCTATAAGAACCGTAAGAGGACCTCGAATGGGCCTAATAAATAGCTTTGCTTAAATGGGTGAGTGGATGGCCATTTTTATTAAGTCTTTCTAACGTACTATTATCACAAGTGTAGGTAGTGATCATTAGGAAGGTATGATAACTGAAGAAATGCGTTGTTGATTTCGGTGACATATATTCGCTGCCTTAAAACAAATACTGTGAAAACTTTTTAACTGCGTTTTGTGAGAAGGGGACGAAAGATGCTAGCAAACGATAGGTTTGAGTTGTGAAAATTGTGCTGCTCCTTAAACCGCCTTCATTTGATTTTCTTCCTTTTAAGATTGAATCATCGGGTTCTGGAAGGGATACTTTAAAACTATTCTTGCTAATATTATTCTTCTCCTGCAGTTAAACTCACACAAGGAAGAGGTTTAGTATGCTGCCGGCAATGTCGACCAGAAAATGGAAACCCGTGGATCTTTGGTGGGATAAAACAGACGAGTTGGTTGCGACTGGCCAGCTGCAGCAGTTTCCATTAATAGCTCGCCTAGTTGCTTCCCGAATGCTGCTCTTTCTCGTAGTTACGGGGCATAATGCACTTACGTGCTTTCAAACCTTCATAAAATAGTAGGAGCACAAGAGTTGGAACGATTGATCTCGTGACTGAGAACGGAAGCTGCTTGAGTGCCCACGACCCATTGCTGAATTCCGAGCACAAAGCACGCGCGGTCTCCTTGAGAGCTAGTATGTCGCTGTTAGGTGAATCGAAAATTTCTCGTGTGAAGTGAGGTGATTGAGTCAACCGAGGTGGTGAACGACAACAAGCTGTTGGCGCCGAATGTGAAGTAGCCTGTTCGGTCTTAAGGGGGACGCCAGACTCAACCTTTGGCATGATATCGGGCCTCTTTTGGGAGACCGCAGCCTGCTGGATATATGGATACGAACTACCGCTGGGGTAGCATTCCGCTAAATGATCTGCATGTTCTGACAAGTTGCCTCGTGAGGTGTCTAACACTTGTCACACCAGGAATTGAAGTTTACCATTCAAGTTCCGCGAAAAATCGCACCATACAAATTACGACCAGCCAGCAAGGTGCACTGGTTAGGGTCTGGTCCCCAAACTAGACTGAAGGGAAAAGCTCACACAGCATACTGTCAGCCGATTTGGCTGTACACTGAATAGTTGCTCTTTTCAGTTGTGAGTACAGCTTATATTTGGGTATAGGATCGAGAAAATCCTCGACTGTGGCTGGTAAATCAAATGGTAGAAATTTTACAAAATATGAATAGCTGGAACTCTCCCTGGTGATGCGGCGGGTCGAAAAGACTGCTTCGACCTGAATTTACCAAAGTGGAGGGCTGCTGGGAGCAAAATGGGGAATTTCACCGGTAACGGTACTACTGTCATGTGTGTCTATATTTAAGCAATGAAATGCAAAACCTAGAGAGTATTGGCTGAACTACCAAGAAATATGACGATCAAGTAAAATGAATAAAAATTTGAAAAAAGAAATAACACGGGAAAGTGTCATACAGAGTCCGACGAAATCTCGGTAGCCTTATGCAGCACTAGCCAGAGAAGGTGTACTTGGCTAAATTTTCTAGCCAAACACGCTCGTCCAGCAATTCCAATTCAGAAATAACTTCGCCAAAAGGGAGTGCTGCAAGTGAAATGTGGCGTTTGGCGCCCTATGACCTCAACAACTCAGATCAGCTACACCAGAAGTCGTTTCACCACGGAAGCAAACAAGTTTATAGATAAGGGTTACATACCTTCAAATGGGAAAAGTACAAAAACCCACACAAGCCATCGCAATCCTACTTCTAAGAAGTTGAGTCTGGCGTCCCCCTTAAGACCGAACAGGCTACTTCACATTCGGCGCCAACAGCTTGTTGTCGTTCACCACCTCGGTTGACTCAATCACCTCACTTCACACGAGAAATTTTCGATTCACCTAACAGTGACATACTAGCTCTCAAGGAGACCGCGCGTGCTTTGTGCTCGGAATTCAGCAATGGGTCGTGGGCACTCAATCAGCTTCCGTTCTCAGTCATGCTATCAATCGTTCCAACTCTTGTGTTCCCACTTTTTTCTGAAGTTTTGAAAGCACGTAAGTCTATTATGCCCCGTAACTACGAGCAAGGGTTACATACCTTCAAATGGGATAATTACAAGATCCCACAAAAGACATCGCAATCCTACCTCACGAAGTTTTCTGTAACGTGAACAAACGCATGCGCATAATTTCTATATTTATGATTTTTTTAAAATAAAGATCATTTTATCATATAGCCTTAAATTAATCATGTATAATCTCTATATTGCAGCGCAGTATTTTAAAGTACTTAAACATTTGCGCAAAGTACAAATGCTGCGCAGCCTGCTGTTCGACGTGCCGTTTTTTGAATAGAGTAATTCGCACAACTCTTCCACAATTAGATAAATACAATTCGTTCTTGAGATTAACGTGCGTTCCAACGAATAAATTTTTGAAAGTTGTATTTTTTTTCTCGAAAATTTTTACATAATTTTGTTAGATTTTCTTAGCCGTTGTAATTTGTTCTGATGCCTATATTTTGCCTACTTATATGAGGAGTTCCGAGCTGTTAATGTATACCCATCCTTTAAAATACAATTAATTTGTTAAACTAAGGCAATAACTCGTTCCTTTTACTCCGTTTTTAATTTAATGTCTAGTGTTTTCCTTCACTAAGTTTCTCGCTCAACAACGAATCCCCCATGTTGGTAAATACTGTTTAACACAAACTGCAGAAAACTAATGTGCCTGATCTTTGTTGAAAATGTATTGCTTGTTATGCGGGCTTCCGCAGTTTAGCTGTCTACTTGACTGAATCTAGCATCTTCTATCGCTTGATCACATCATGTTTATAAAGGCTATATTTTGCACTGGCTGCTAACAAAACATGAACGTCTTTTTTGCCTAAGTGCTAGACTCAGAACCTGGGTTTTGGTTAGAGATCTGGCTATATATAACCGATAATATTCAATCGTGTAAAGGTCCGCATCTGTGGGATATTTTCCCAAGCTTCTTAGTATGTACGAACAGTTACAAAACCCACAGGAACCACTTAAGCTTCCCATAATTATACAATGATCACCTGTTTGTTTACCGGAGCTTATTGTCAGAGGTGTCAGAAAACCCTCATTTAGGCTTCTTTATGTGCCTAAATTTGCAGTAACTTGTGAAATTTGAAGGAAGGAGAGAGTTAATTTATTTCGCATTATACATTATTTAGCATTTTCTTTATAAAAGTATATATCTATTTGCTAGAATGTACAAAGTTGGCTTTTTGTTCTTTCCTTGCATATTTCTGTGGAACATTTGTCGAGCAATAAGTTAAAACCCACAATAAATTTTCACGTTCATCTGTCGCATTTATTTTGACTTATGTTGATTGAGTGCAAAACCTATTCCAATTGGCTTCCTGTCCTTTACAAGCTACCATGCATATTTGATGCCATTGTAGGCCTACACCACTTAGGGTATATTTGAATTTCCAAAAATCATGCTTTTGTAAGCTCCCATCATCGTTTTACATAACACCCGCTGCTTCTAGTACAGTATGTCTCGTTTCGGGCTCATCACTCAAACTATCTCGTCTACGTATCTCTTAAGTCAATTCAGTTTTTCCATCAATTAATTGGTTATATTCTGTCCTTTAGATCCCATGCGATTCTCACTCATGCAGGACATAGCAGTTCTACATATCCCGCGTGGCCTATATGGATTTGAATTTTCAATTAAAGATACTGGTATGTTGTGACCAACTCTCCGGTTCCATCAAACCCATTTCCCTCTGATATTCTATGCATTCGTCTGTACTATTAAGCTCTTCTTTGTGTTTAAACTGAGTTGTCATATCTACCTGCCAGCTTAAGTTTCGTACCTTTGTAGATTACTTTCTTTCCTTTAAGCGATAATTTATGTACCAAATGCCTCTGTGGCATCAAAGTACGTATATAGGATCCAGACAAAATTATTTAAGCAGTTACTTTCAAACACGCTGCAGCTGCCATGACGACTCCTGTAGGAAGGTATAATTATATATTTTTATGTTTTCTCGAAAATCGAAAACGGGTGTCCTGTAAGTCTGATTGATTCTACACCAGATAGTATACACTCATTTGAGCAGATGTCTTGAGCAACTCCACACAAAACCCTTTTCATCCTTAGTGGTAACCCAATATTCGATTCCCCGTCTTCCTGTGTCAAGTTGATCATACTGCTTGCATCGCTACTGGCCTATTAGAGACCAAGTGCTGTTCATAAGACAGTTCCGAGTTAGGTGCGATCTACAGACTGGTAGCGTCAACAATCCAATCGTTCATCCTGCATGATTGCCTCTCAGTGGAACTGCAGTCAAACCCGCCTACTCACGGCATTCTGTCCACAATCTCAGTACGCCGCAGTCAACGTTAATTAGACGTTCAGTGAGCGTCAATCATTGAGGGTGGGGATTGGTGTTTGACAAGCCGCCTGCGGACATGTTTCGCTATCCAGTGTCTTCAGTTTTATTCTCAGTCCTATGTTGGATGAGGTTTACCGTGTGCAGTATTGTAAAGGGACGGCGCTTTGTGCTGCTTCTCCCCCAATTTCCGTTCCAGTCTCCCACCGGCGTCAAGACAAAGTCCGAAAAATCGCAGATGGGAGAGGGCATTGGCCAACGAGCTGTAGCCCACCACAGCAAATTTTGGGGTGACTTGCCTCCCAGCTGAGCTAGATTGCCGTAAATGTCACATTAGGAAGAAGTCACTGCAGCCTGGCTCAGTCCACCAGTCAACCACTCCCCCGCACGAACACACGCTAGGCTGACCGCGCTGTCCCCGTTGCCCTCACTTGGCAATCCTCCAAACTGCGGCTTTTAGTGCACCGTGATTGGTTATAGTGAGGAAAGTGCGCTGAACCCTCAACTTCAGGCCACCACTCAAGCCGGCCAGTTGTCTAATGCAGGGTGGGCGCAGTGGCTGTCAGGACCGGCGGTTCACCGTACGACCTGGTTCCCTTAACGCATACACACATAAGGATTCACAAAATCAGGGCGTAAGAAGGAGCCGTCGCCGTCTGACTCCCAGTCCACTGATCAGCCATTAAACATATGACACACACTGGGCTGATGATGTAGTCTGGTATGGATGTCAGTGGGTAGCTTCTAAGTCACGGTAAATCGTGATCGGCTCAGACTCGGATCACACATGTAGCAGTGAAGCCAGTGTAACCAGGTCGTGATGATACCTAGACCATATATCCCAAGAAAATACCTGGTTAAATGACCCGAGTTTTTGTCTCGAAATATTATGAAATAGTTCGGTTGGCTTCCCACGATCATCCGTAACAGGTTGTCAGAGGTAAAATTCTTTGTCGGCTGTCTCCTGTTCCAGCTTATGAACGGAGAGATTATTAGTCAGCTCCTGCGTAAACTACAGACAAGTCAGCATTCTGTCTGTATCTTCGATCTATTCAGTCGGGACGGCAGTCAGTGAGGAGTAAAACAGGCGCTAGACTGTTTTTAGCCAAATTCAACTGTCTTGCAACCCTGTATTCAAGTAATTTACTGACCCGTTCATTCTGTCTGCCTCCTATGTCTACTCTTTCCAGTTTTCGGTCGAAATAAGTACTGTCCGTATTACAGCCGACAGGGCACCTATACCCGTTTCCTACTTTTAGCCCTAAGGCTAATCCACCTAGTCGGGGCACTAACTATATCTCCAACCTTCTCCCAGTCCTACCTCTAACACTGATGCCCTTACCAAAACTCTTCATCTTTTACCCCCCCCCGCGTTAACCACACCACTAACTTCCAACCAAATTCCCGGAATGTAGCACACGACTACCTTTGGAGGTTGGTACTTATAGCCGTGTCCTACTCAGTATTGACAGTGGGCACTTAAAATACTCACTAGCATTGCTTGGCCTTCCTAATTGGACTGTTAAGCAACCTACTGATGATATTATGTGGTATGTATTCATTGAACGTGAAAATCACAGACCTTGCCATTTCCCATGGAATGCTCTCCTCGCTGTCATTAGATAACTCTTGCCATCTGATGCCTCTGTGAAGCTCAGCTTGCCAACAAATCACCCTGCCATCATTGCTTCCCCCCACGGCATAAACCGCTTTCAGTTGGCCCAATTGTGAAAAATTCGCGGCCTCGGTGGGAGTCGGACCCGCACACAACAGGGAAGGCTTTTGCGCAGCCAACGCCCTACCGTTGAGCTACCAGGCTCAGCTAATGAGGCTCTAGATGATTACTTAGTAAATCCTGCCTGAGCAGTCAGCTTGCTGTATCCGTAATGGCCTTCCCTCCCATGCGGGTTAGCATCCCACCGGGGCCGCGAATTGTTTCACAGTTGACTCAACTGAATTAGTTGGCCCAATTGTGAAAAAAGTCACGACACTCGGCGGGATTCGAACCCGCATAGGAGGGAAGGCCTTCTATGCAAGCCAACGCGCTACCTACTTGAGCTACGAATACCACGCTTCACAGCGTGAATTTAATCACGATTGGATCGATATTACCCGCCCAACTCTGCCGCTCGTATGGAACCATATCTGCCAAACCTAAATAATTTAGTCAGCCTAGTAGTCATTCTGGTGGATTCGATCCAAGTGTGATTAAACTCACGGTATGAAGCGTGGTATTCGTAGCTCAAGTAGGCAGAGCGTTGGCTTGCACAGAAGGCCTTCTCTCCTATGCGGGTTCTAATCCCGCCGAATGTTGCGAGTTTTTTTTTCACAATTCGGCCAACTAAATTAACCAAATCTCTTTACTAAACAACTGAATTATTTAAATTTGGCAAACCCTCCTAATAAATAAACATTTTTTCAGCCTAAACTTTCATAAGTTTTGGCGCCCACATTTTTAACCGTTTTTTAAGGCTAGAGCGCCAACGACAGAAGTTTTTTCCCACACTATTGTTGCTTGCATCTCCTACGTCTATGCCTAGTGCTCAGAAACCTGCACCAACTCTATCTCTCTCTGCGTTCTTGGTCATAAATGCTCGCGTTTTGCGTTGAGTCATCTTGAGCACCCGCGGTACCGAGGTGCGTCGGCATCGAGTCATCTGCATAGTTGTCAAGGTCAGTCCTGGATCGCTGACTTAAATTAAGTACTTTAAAAAGATTAGGTGGGCTTCTCATACTGATAAGCATCGAACAGAGACCTCGCGCGCCGGGGTGCGCGCCGACCTAGATGGCGAATAGTTTGATCACTCGGGTCGGCGGTCTCAGTCGAGAGCAAAACAGCGTGACAACCTAACAACACTACTTTTTGGCTTATAGAAATGCAAGTGCTTGTTATACATTTCTAGGACACAAATTTTACTTGATAAAATCATTGCAAGTCAGTAAACAAGCAACCTAGTGGATATAAACAGCGTGCTTTGCCTTCTGAGAGGGAAACATATGCAAGAAAGTAAATTCTCACCCTGATGTCATTCGGGTGCTATTTTTTAAATCTTCAATAACGGATAGTCGTCAGAGCGTTCTGGTTGCCCGAATTCCTGCCGTCTTTCATGTCTATCGGTTTCAGTCAATGTTTAATGAATTCCAATGTATACTAAACGCCCGACCGCTGTCTGCTATCGTTGGAAGGATTTGGGGGGGGGGGGGGATTAGGTGCCTGTCTCTGGCGCTAAAGCCTCCGTGGTTGGGCGTCTTTGCTCGTAGCCGACTAGCAGGCAACGCAGCGTGCGATGGCTCAAAGCCTGTCCAACCTGTCTACCTGCTCACTTTAAAGCAGCCGGCTGGGCTTGCAGTCCGAATACACTTTTCTGGCATCGCGAATAAACCTCCTGTGAGATAGAGGCAGCGTTTAATTCTTCTTTATTCGTATATTTAGCTGTCTGGCTTTTCTTCACTGCCCCTTTTTGCAGGCTGGAGAGTGCATTATAATGTGCTGAAAAGCACTTAAAACGTCTTTTAGTACTCCAGAAAGATGACTATCTGGTGTGTTTAGCGCGGCTAACAGATACCACCGAACCGGTTAAGGCCTCGCTTTGTTCCATTAAAATGCTATAGAGGTTATCTAGGCAAGACAGGCGTGCCTTCGTAGCTGGCTGGCTGGCTAGTTGCCCTTGTTGGATCAGGAGCCCCGCCGGGTGGGCCCCAATCCCGGCGGCGGCGAGGAGGAGGAGAAGGAGTCGGAGCAGAATGGCCGGAAGGGGCTGCTCCGTCTTCAAAAACACAAATAGAGAGAAGGGGAGATAGATCCACCGTAGGGAGATTGATGTAGCCGACCTTGGCCGCCGTCAGGGCGGGTGGGAACGCGACGAAGACGCGTCTGCTGTGGTTCCCTCCTTCGTAGCTCAATTGATAGAGCGTTGGCTGAACTAAAGCCTTTCTTGCTAATGTGGGTTCGAATCCCACCGAGGCCGCGAATTCTTTTTACAATTCGGTCAACTGAATTACTAAGTGCTTTGCCTTTGAAAATTCTTGATTTCCCGCAAAGAGGGTATAAAGGTTGAAGTGCTTGTTATACATTCCTGGGACGTATAATTAGCTTGACACCAACATTGAAGGTCAGTGAAAAAGAAACCTAGTAGATCCAAACAGTTTGAGTTGATCCAATTGTGAAAGACACGAGGCGATCGGCGGGAATTGAATCCGCGTAGTAGAGAAGGCCTTTACCGGAAGCCAACGCTTTACTCACTGAGCTACAAATGCCCCACCTGGCACCATGAATTTAATAACACTTGGGTCGATTTTACCCTCCCAACTTTACCGCTCGTATGGAATCCACTAATACGCAACAGCAAGCTGACTGTCCAAACGGGATTTCTTAAGCAATCATCTAGAATCCACCAGAATGACTACTAGGCTGACTACTAGGCTGACTTAATAATTAAGTTGGTTTGGCAGATTTACGTTAATTTGGTTGTCCCAATTGTGGGTAGAGCGTTGGCTTGGCTAAAAGGCCTCTCTCCTATGAAATAGGTCAACTCAAATTAAGCAATTCTGCCAAACATCCTAATGATCTAAACAGTATTTTTTGTTTCTGAGAGGGAAGCAAATGCAGACAAACAAATTCTCGCTCTACAGTCAGAGCACAGAGGTGTGCTCATTATCGCCAGCTTATGTGCCATTTTTATCCTCAAGAATGCGTCTCTGTCAGAGCGCAGTGGTGGTCCGAATTCCTGTAGCCTTTCATGTCTATCTAACGGTTCCAGTCAATGTTTCATGAATTTAAACGCCTACAACAAGCCCGACAGTTGTCTGCTATCGTTGGAAGGATATGGGGGGGAGTGAAATTAGGCGCCTGCCTCTGGCGCCAAGCCCCAGCAAAGAGGATGCGCTTTTGTTGGCACTAAGGCCTCCGTGGTAGGGCGTCTTTGGAATTGTGCTCGTAGCCCACTAGCAGGCAACGCAGCGCGCGACGGCTCAAAGCCTGTCCAACGTCTACCTATTTACTTTAAAGCAGCCGCCTGGGCTTGCAGACCGAACAAACTTTTCTGCCATCGGGAATAAACCTTTTTGAGATAGAGAGAGAGAGAGCGTTTAGTTCGTTTTTATCCGTATAGCTGTCTGGTGTTTTTGCAGGCTGGGGAGCGCATTGTAATGCACCAAAAATAACTTTAAAATCGTCTTCGGTTACTTAAAAAGGGGCTGTGTTTAGCGCGGTTAACTATTACCACTGAACAGCTTGAAGCCTTGCTTCGTTCGATTAAAACTTTATGGAGGTTACCTAAGCAAGGCAGGCTCATAATTGTTATGACCATTTTTCTGCTATTACATATCTTCGTTAAAAAATGTTCGTTCGAATGGAAGAGAACCTGCTCCAACCACCACCACCACCACCACCACCACCACCACCACCACCACCACCACAACCGATATATCTTCCTTTCCAATCAACTAGCCTTACTCACCACACATTGGGCACGTTACGATGACAGGACAGAGGTAAAGGAACTGAAAATGGATGTGAACGCAGATGTTGGTCATGTGTGTTAACCTTCATTTCCACTTGAACTGGTTTTCAATAACGGGGGTTTCGGATGTCACATAACTCTCGGAGTGTCATAAACCTCACATTACGAAATAGAAAGAATTGGAGCTTGGCAGGCAGTCCTGCAAGTGATCTAATTATCTTGTCTGTTGGCAGTCCTTGTAGTTGAGCCTGCTAGCGTGTCATGACAGTTAATAAGGCGCGTTTACTTTATATGGTAAAGCAAATAAACCCCCGAATTAAAAGGGTACGATCCAAATCTCCTTTGCCACACAACATTGGCTATTTAGACACAACGCGGCTGGAGGGACGGTTACTTACTTTGCCTGACCTGTCATGAAGGCACCGTCAGACGTATGTCACAAGTAAGCAGCCCTACATTCGTTGCATTTTGCTCTCATCACTGACTTTGGCGACTTTCATCGCGCTATTGCTGTGTGTAATTAATTGGTTATGCTTTATTCTTGAATATGTCCATATGATGCCGCGCAATCTGCGTGGAAACTGTCGGCGCTTAAAACGCACTTCACAGGTATTTTTCAGTGGCCTAGCATGTTGCCGTTAGTCCAGTTGCGCTGAATGGATTCTCAGCTGTTCTACCGCATCTATATATGTGTGACAAGAAGGTGGGGTCGTGGCAAAGACAGGAGTTTTGGCATGCATGTTTACGAGTAAGTTGAACCGTCAAGTAGGTTGTATGGATGTCTGTCGCTGTGGCATATGTGTTGGCTGATCGAGCAATCAACCAATAAATACAATTAGAACTTAATTCAGTATAAATAAGGGAGGTAGGCAGAGCCTTTGAAAATCCTGCTTACTGATAAATTCTGGTAAATGATGCATAAGTTTCATGTGAAGCATTTGTGTCCCGTTACAAATTTAACACAGCCATATACGGCAGGATTTTTTGACGTCAGTAAATTTCGTGACGGCTTCTCAGCTGCATCTTGTCGCTGCATGCGGATGCTAACGAAGAGGACATACAACGATTTGAAATTTCACAGAATGACATGGCATAACAGCAAGGATCATAGTTCAGTGTAAATAATTATCAGGTAAGACACTGCATCAAATTAACGTATAGGACGGAAAGGGGGGGGAGGTTGAGGGAAGTTAACGAAAATCACAGTTTGTTTGTTCCCGTCCTCAATGACCCTGTGGGAAAAGAAGTTGGCCCGCACTTCTAGTCTTGCATGGCGTTTTTTCAGTTTGTATGGATGGCCTCGGAGATATGTCGCTTCTGTCACTTCAAAAAATTAACCATCTGAAGAGCGCAGTCTACTCCTCTGATTACCATATCTTCTCTGTACTACCTATCAGAGAAAGAAAACGTTTCGACCTTTCTAGTCGACCCTCATGTGGTAGGCCTTCTAAGCCGCTGACTAATTTGGCCGCCCTTCGCTCTACCAACGACACCTCTGCCGAACAAACTGGCAGTACCGTGCATAAAAAATGTGTCAGAAGCAACTGAGCGTATCGCTGCAGAGCTCGGCGTGGGCATTGCTCATCGTCTGACAGCTACTATGCGTTCACGAGTCATGCACGTAAAAGACCCACTGAATGTATGTGAGCAATCTGGCGTCATTTATCAGGTGCCATGTCGCGACTGTTCTTGCCATTATACCGGGCAGACCGGGCGACGACTTAGACCGCGAATAACGGAGCACAAACAGGCAGTGCGGAAAGGCGACCAATTTTCACAGATCGCTATCCACACTCTGGAAGAAGGTCATGAGTTGGACTTCTCGGGCACATGGAAAATGGCACGCACCGCCAATAAGACAGGGTGGGAACTACTGGAGGCCTGGAGGCTACCACGTCAAGGTCACACGCCATAACTCCAGGGATACGCGCAGGAGAGAAATGATAAGATGGTGTGAACATGTAATCACAATTGCCACCCCCTCCCACCCCCATTTACGCGTAGCCATCGTTTACTGCTTTCTTATTTTCTCTGACGATGGCTTCTCGTGTGCAGCCGAAAGCTCAGAAGATTAAAATTTCCGTTCCAGAGATCGCGTCTTCCTCTTATTTACAAACTGACAGTTCTCATGAAAGCCTGTTGGAATACCTAATGGAACTTTGGACTGTTTGGTAACAGCCGTAATTAATATTGCGCGTAATATGGAAGGCTACGTATCCGAAATTTTCAAAAAAGGATTACTTTCAAACGTAATTCTGCTTTGGGTGATTTATTTACCCAGTTTTTTGCATGAACTGGACTCCTCTACTTCTAAAGTTTATGTTTACATGATAACCCCAATTTTTCACTTTTTCGGAATTTTAAACTTTTCTAAAAAGCTGGCATCTCTAAACAATTTACTATTACTTGATAAACCGAACTATGCCTTATTTTGAAGAAAGGACGTTACTCTACCGTTGTAAGAGGCAGAGGTATCATTGGTAGCACACATACACGCTTAGCCTGTGTAACGTCCTGTGTATTATCGTTAGGGGCTAGAGTTAGGTTTAAAGTTGTATATAACGAAAGGAGTAGGTAGTTATGTATAGTAAAATGCATAATCGTGATTTGCCTTTTGTCATCTCATCGAAACGAGTACTTTTATAGTTGTGCCATAGCTTAGAAGTGATTGTGAGTTTAAATTTTTTTCGGAAAAAAGCCTTCCTTTCATTGTTTTACATTCATCTGTAAAATTCGTAACAGAGTCGACGTAGCTTCGAAACACGATTGTATCCGCTTTGCGGGTTCTACTCGACATACTGGTTATCAGATTTTTAATTTCTCGAGAAATTAATTTCCGTTCGCGGTATAAATCAGTACATTTCAGGTCTATAGGCATAGAATGAGATCGTAAGTGTATATTTGGTTTGAAACCCGGCAACCACTGCAAAATATGCACTCGCTGCCAACGGACAGACTTTAGTAGTAGATAATGATGCTGCAACTTACCATGCTAACAGCCTAGGTACTAGCTAAAAGGCCCAGACAGGTGTTCCGCCGGCGCTCTGCCGCTGCTTGACATAGCTGCGAGGGGTCCGGCTTATTAGCGGGTATATTAACCAAGACCCACTGATGAGCCGGACCCCTCACAGCTGTGTCAAGTAGCGGCAGAGCGCCGGCGGAACGCCTGTCTGGGCCTTTTGGCTCGTACCTAGGCCGTTAGTATGGTAAGTTAGTACATCAATACTGGTTCTCTCCGCAAATAGGTCCTTGTGATGCCGCGCAATCTGCGTAGAAACCTGATGTTGCTTAAATCGGACTTGAAGGGTACTGTCTAAGCTTCTAGTATGATGCCGTCATTGGAATTGTGGTAAGTGGGTGAGTTTTCAGCTGTTGTACCGAATCTAAATGTGTGACAAGAAGGTGTAGTCGCAGCGAGGACAAGTTGACAAGTGTTTTGGGGCATGTATGATTACGAGTACGTTCAGCTTTCACGCGTACGATGTCTGTGGATGTGCCGGCTGATTAACCAATAAGTATGCTATCAAGTTATTGGACATAAAATTAATTGAATCGACTTGGGAATTTTGGGTACGAGAGGGTCCCCAACAACCGAACGGATTGTTTGTTCGAGGTTGTCTCCTCTGGCGCTTTGGCTCAATGGCCTAACCACAAGGCAGCGGTGGCAAGCGAACTTATTTACTGGCGGTTCACGCTCGCCATGTCACAGCGCCGTCGTCAGGCTTTGCACGTCTCGATATTAGCGGCTGTCAACTTGAAGAAGTCGACAGTTCCAAATACGTAGGAACGAGGTTGCTGCTGAATGGACAAGTTCAGGATGACATTGTCTCCCGAATTGTCGCAGAACGACGAATTTTCTCCAACCTTCGGAAGTGCTTATGGACCCGACGCAATATTTCTAACACAACAAAGATCCGCGTGTACCGTGCATCTGTGCGGTCCGTCTTCCTATACGGATGCGAATGTTGGGCTATGCGCGTGGAGGATGAACAGAAACTGGAAGTCTTTGACCACTACTGGCTGAAGAACATCCTTCGAGTGAAGTACACCGACTTCGTCTCAAATGAAACAGTCCGCAGTCGCTGTGACAAAACCACAAGGATATTCTAGGCCATTCAGGAAAGACGGCTCAGGTGGTTTGGACACGTTCTTCGTCGCCAACCTCAAGAGCTCAGTGCTACTGCCCTCGACTTGAAACCGTCGCCTAATTGGAAACGTCAAAGAGGGGGTCAACTCAAAATCCGGCTCGAGTTACTCTGTCAGGACATGAGAATGGTTCTCGGACCTTCGGTATTCGGTTGGTGGGTAGCCCATGTTGGATCAGGGGTTCCCGCCGGAGTCCGAACTAGGTGCAGTTGGGAGGCGGAGAAAAGCCGCGACCTCGGCCGGCTTGAGCCAAAGGTCCTCGGGGGTGAGTTAGGTGCCTGGCCTGGAACTGCAGGCGAAGAGGTGACGGCAGTCATGCGACGAGACTCCGCAGTGGGGACAGCAGTCGGGTATAGACGGGTCCAGCCGGTGTTGGTACTGGCAAAGGAGCACGCAGTAGCCACTGCGAAGCTGCGCCAGAGTACGAGTCACCCGTAGGAGATGACGTTCCGAGGTGGCAATTGGAGGTGGATAGCCACCCAGGAGGACCGGGGAATGGAAGCTGGATATTGTGTTCACAACTGCTCTCTGGTGAAGGTGCTGGTAGCATGTCCTGATGGCGGAGCTATCAACGGGTAGATCTGAGAAAGACGAGGCGACAGATGCCTTGTGGAGACCTTGGATAGACGTCCGAACGTTACAGCTAGGCTCGGGAGCGTTGCAACGATGGTGGTTCGGATGGCCAGGTTGTGAACAGGTCCACCAGAACTGCTAGCCGAGTAGTTTGTTGTGTGCGGCGACCGGCAGGACAGAAACCTTCGCATGAAGGTGATCGATTGGCGACATTTTATAGCAGCCCGCGATCGTGCGGAGGGCACCATTCTGTGCTGACTGAAGGCGGCGGAGGCTGGAGGAGCTGATTGTGGGAGACCAGATTGGTGCCGCATAGGTGAGATGCGGCCTGGCCATCACCTTGAATGTGGTCGCCAGCGTCATTTCGAGCAGCTCCAGGATGTGCGCGGCCTTGAGGACCTTGGTGCACCTGCTCACTTTGCTTGCGACATCCCTCGCATGGTCTGCGAATGTGAAGAGCGGATCTAAACGGACGCCGTGGAGCTTGGGCTTTCGGACCAGCGGTAAAGCCTCACAGTTGATGATGATATCCGGGTGGCGATTGAACTCCTTCAGATCCAGCGTGAAAACAGTGACGGACGACTTGGCAGCCGAGATCGACATCCCGCGCTGAGTGAGGTAGTCCACAATGTTAGGCATGAATTCCGAGAGGACCTGTGCAGCCTGATAAATGTTATGGTGCTGGCAGAAGATGGTGACATTATCCGCGTATGATACCACTTTGGCGGGTGCCGGAGGGAGTGGGAGTTCCCGCATGTAAACGTTGAACAGCGTTGGGCTGAACACAGAGCTTTGAGGAACACTGCAGGTCTGCTTATGGGGCTTGGAGAGAGTGCCGCGGAAAAGGACACGATCGTGGCGGCCACGGATGTAAGCCGCCAACCATCGGACCAAGCCAGTCGGGACGTTCAGGGAGACAAAGTCCTGCAGGAGCTGATCGTGTCGGACGCAGTCAAAGACTCGCGACAGGTCAATTGAGACAGTCACGGTCCGCGAAGCGGGCTTCTGTTGATTGAAGCCCTCGAGGATAGCGTCGCTGAGCTGGAAAAAAGCCGTTGTTGTGCCACGACCCGACCTGAAACCATGTTGGTGGTTGGACAGATCCGCTGCAGATGTCAGAATTGGAAGGAGAAGTTCCGAAATTTTCGCCTGTGGACTGAGGAGGGCGATTGGGCGATAGGACGTCGCTTGGCTGGGGTCCTTGCCAGCTTTGACCAGAGGTGGGCTGGCGCCAGCAATCGGGGATGATTGAACTGGCCAGCAAAAGATTGAAAATGGCTGCCAGGTAGGCAGCCACCTTGGGGCCGATATGGCGCAAATGGATAGGAGCCAGGCCATCCGGTCCTAAGGCTTTCGAGACTTTCGTTTTCCTGACGGCGGTGAGGATAGCATCGGCCGAGAAGGAAATGTCCGGAGGCGGGGCCTTATGAAGGAGACGAAGAAGGGGGTGCTGGTTTTTGGGACTGGGAGCTGAGCGGGGCGAGAACAGCTTGTTCATCTTCGCGGCGATCGTACCGTTGTTGCAGATGAACTTGCCGTCCCCGAAGCTAATAGACTGGTTGGATGTGTCAGCCCGGGGCTTGGTCAAATTGCGTAGAAGTGGCAGCTGCGTTGCCGCGGCAATTACAATCTGTAACTTTTTCACGCCAACGTTCCCGTTTGTCGTCATTGACGGTCTTGGTTATCAAGCCGTTGAGTTCGCCAACACGCGGGTCAGTTGCGTCTCGTGCACGGATCTCGTCTCGCTCTCGTTTCAGTCGGGAGGCTTCGCTTGGGTAGTTTGGGCGGAGTATGGGGATGCGAACGTTCGGTATAAGGTGGCCTGCTGCTGCCAGAAGCAGGTGACGAACGGCTGCTTCGCCTTGTGGACACATGTGGGGGTCGGTAGCTGATCGGTTCCCGCTTCGCATTCCGCGGTGAACGCTGCCCAGTCAGCTCTCTTGGATTTGATAAAATGCCTGTTTGGAGCCTTGATACGGTCGGCAGAGGTAGCCAATTCGAACACTATAGGGAGGTGATCGCTCCCTAGGCCGATTTCCGTGCTCCAGGTGGTGGAGGCTACCAGACTGAGACTGGCAAGGAAGACATCGGGAGAGCTGGGGGCACCGTTGGGTGGGAGCCGCGTTGGGCTGTCCCTGTTGAGGACTGCGAAGGGAGCTTGCTCTAGTTCATCCGCCAGGACTTCTCCCCAGAATCGGCCGCCAAATTGGAGCACCACAGGTCGTGGTGGGTGTTGACCTCACCTAGTACCAAACTGTCACCAGAAGGTAAGTAGGGAGCGATAGAGGCGGTGAAACCTGGAGGACAACTGGACGTTGGAGGGATGTACACGTTCACGACGGTTAGCGGCACCGGGCCAATGTTAAGGGAAATCGCTAGTATTTCCGTGGGATCGGCACCTAGCAGAAGTAGCTGGTGATAGGCAATGGATTTGTCCACCAAGAAGGCCAAGCCTCCACCTTTGTTGCAGACGCGGTCGCGACGGACGATCGTGTAATCGGCACAAGACGGGACCTTAGTGGATTCAGACCACTTTGTCTCTTGGATAGCCGCCACAGCTATGCTGTGCGAGCGCATGAAGGCCAGGAGCTGGTCAAGCTTGATAAGTAGGCCGTTGGCGTTGAACTGGAGGATCTTTAGACCAGGCGGTGAGGCAAGGTCGGAGACCAGAGGATTTGGGTTCAGGACCGGGCGGGCTGGAGGCGTGGAGACCGGAGGGGGCACGGGACAGCTAGGACACGCGAAGGCGGGCGACCAATCGGCAGCTTTGGCGAGGCCACTGCAACGGAGATGGCACCAACCATTGCAAGAGCCACAACGTACATATGAGTCGCGGCGGCTCAGGCGGACTCGGCAGAACGAGCAGTACCAGAGAGGTCCAGGATTGGCCTCAATACCGGCGGCAAGGAGGAGGAGTCGGAGCAGCTGGCCGGGAGGGGCTGCTCCGTCATCAAAAACACGGGTTGGGCTGAGGGGGGGGGTTGCTTGATCCAACGTAGGGAGATGGGTGTAGCAGACCTTGGCCGCCGGGAGGGCGGGTGGGACCGCGGTTCGAAGACGCGTCTGTTGTGGTTCGCTCGGTATTCGGTCTCCGGCGCTGGCGAAAACAATAGATCGCACTGTCCAGGTCTGCAGCCACGGATCGCCGCGCTTGGAGAAGTCCCATTCGGGACATAATTGAGGCCGGCTAGATCATTCATGATCGCAGCCGTAGCAAGTGCAAAGTATAACTATGCTCCGAGCTAATGACAGATGCCTCCTGGAAAAGTCAATTTAAAAGACTTTATAATGGTGCTTGCCTTGTACGTGCATATGAATTCAATTAAATATGAGTACAATAAGCCCCTGGATGTATTCATTGGAGCAACCAAAATCATATAATCTGAAGTTTCGAATTCCAATTTTATCCGAGAAAGCCAAATGCAACCATCAAAAGGGCCACATGTTCTCGACCCCTGACTTAGAGTGTCACGTTTTAAAATTGGCAGCCAATCCTGCAGGTAATCTAGTTATCGTGTTTGTTGGCAATCACTGAAGTTAGGACTGTTAGCGTGTCATGACAGTTAAAAAAGCGCGTTTAATTTGCATGGTAAAGAAAACGAACCCGCGCGAATTAAAAGGACACGATCCAAATCTCCTTTGTTACACAACATTGGTTATTCATAAACAGCTCGGATAGAGGGGAGGTGTGCTTAATTGGTTGCGCTTTACTGATAGTTTTTGAATAGTTCAATGTGATGCCGCGCAATCTGCTAAAAATGGACTTGACAGGTTTTGCTTAAGCAGCTAGTGTATTGGCGTAAGTCGAGTTGCGGTGGGTTTTGTACCGAATCTATATATGTGCTACAAAGGTGGGGTCGTGGCGAAGACAAGTTAACAGGAGTCTTTTGGCGTGTATGATTACGAGTAAGTACATTGTATGGATGTCTTTAAATGTGCTGCGTGATCAATCAATACGTATGCTCGAAGTTAATGACAGAGGCCACCTGGAGAAGTCAATTTAAAAGACGTTGTAATGATGCTTGTCTTGTACGTGCACAGGAGCTCATGGTATCGTATGATGTTTGAGTGCGTGCGCCACGATAGACTCGAAGATGCTCAACCAGGTCAGTGATAGTTCCTAGCCGATGGTTTTTTGCTTTCGGTGGTGGAGGAGAGAGTGAGATCGACCCTCAGCGCATTTCTTTCCTCATTATAATTAATCCGACGCGCTTGAGGCTATCGCGGTGCGCTTAAAGCCGTGGCTTGGAGGGTTGCCATCTGACGCGATGATTCGGATACCGGGTGTAGATGTGGGAGTGATGAGAGAGTGGGGGTAGATCCTACGAGGCGTCTGCCTTCAGCATGCTGAACATCACGGTGGACATCGTCGAGAGCGATGGTCGAACTGTTGATGTTACCTAGACGATACCCCGTATGCACACATGATAGTGTTGTAGCCGGACCTTTAGAAAGTGGGCCAGGCTTGTGGTTAACGACCCAGTTTCGTTGTGCGCGGACCACGGGAGTCTGTGGCCCATATAATCAGGCTCTTTAGCCTTGTCTGCCAGTGCTCGCGATTCCCTCTCCGGTCTTGTTGACTCTGCCTTAACATTGCGGGTTCAGGTGCGTGACAAAGGGGAGGTTTTGGTGGATAATGCACATGTCCTCCATTTTTAAACACCCGCGGCCCCGTCTGCGCGCCCAAACTCCCCTGAATACTAGTACAATACCTGCCCTAACTCATGAAATCTAGACATTTTTTACATGGAAATCCTTCTTACGCAAAAGCTGCGTCCCCCAAAGTTTTACAACAGTAAAGTTACAGTCTTTCTTCATAATAGGGCATACTATTACATTGTTTCTAGATACCTGCTTTTTTTAAATGCTGAAAATTCCGAAAAAAGTGAAAATTTAAACTTAAGTGCGAAATGTAGAGCAGTCCCGTTCATGAGTAAGTAAATGAGCGGAAGCAGAATTTCTTTTGAAAATAATCCTTTTGTATAAATTACGGATACACATGCTTCCATATTACGCGCAATGTTGGGTACGGCTGTTACCAAACGGCTGGCAGTTCTAGTGTGTATTCCAGCGTGGATTCACGAGAACTGTCAGCTTGTTCGGCAGAGGTATCATTAGTAGCGCACCTTATATACGCTTACCCACCGATCTATGTTTTACGGTTAGGGTTAGGGTAAGGCCTGGGGTTAGAGTTAAGGTTAGGTTTAGGGTTATGCATAACGAAATAAGTAGGTAGTTATGTATAGTAAACTACATAATCGGGATTTCCCCTTTTGTTGTCGCCCCAGCGAAACGATTATTGGCAGATGGTATTGCCGGCAAAGACAAAGGAGACTGCAATGGCCATTTCTGGCTTATTAGCAATCATCAGCCAGTCATGCTCAGATCCAGGTAGTGTCGCACCCGAGCCTCGAAATCGCGACCTCTCTGATCAGATTCAAACACCCTAAACAAAGTTCTTTTGGGCGCACAGGAGCGGTCGGCGTGGCCTGATGGCGGCTGTTTCTGCCGGAGCCAACAGATGCTGTCCAAGGAATTTGACTAGCTTGCGGGCACCTTGTCAATAATTCGGAAGGCCTCTTTGGCATCCACGCGATGGCCTGAGGCTTCCTCAATTCCCCCCACCTCTCCTGATGACCGTACTATTTTTTCTATGCAAAGGTCTGACGACAATTTATCGAAAACAAGCGTATGTTCGCCAGTTTATCTTCCGAAATATCAAGAAGGTTTGATTTGGTCCACGTTTTTCCTCAATACACTGATCTGCACTGAACTCTTTTCTAGGAAGCAGCATTTTGCGCCTCAAGTCAATTTAATGAACAAAATTAACAACCTTAAACGTGTGTTAAACCTCTCTCTCTCTCTCATCGCATATCATGAGTTAGGCAACTTATTGGATGTATACAACTAGCCGTTGTAACCATAAAACTGGCCATGCGTTATTTGTGCTAGACCATCACGGGGCTCCAGATCAAGGCACGCAGGCATTGTGTGGGAATGCTCGCCCATAACAAATGCCACTCCTGGGGAGATTGGTTGCACGCCTAGGCGCAGTCTCGCGCTGCGACGGCCATCTGCACCTGATCTCGCCTCCAATCAGTGTTTTTTTGTGCAATGACATCGGGCCCAGATGGCTGATGCAGGAGGGAGTGCGTTAGATGCAGTGCAAGCCAACTAGCATTATAAACTAATTCACGCACAATTCACCACCCCCTGCGCTCAGCCTGCTCTGGGGGCATATGATAGTCATCATCATCATCATCATCATCATCATCATCATCATCATCATCATCGATGGTCGAACTGCAGGAGATAGACAGCGCAACAACGCAATCAGTAATCGTGTCGACGCGGTGTGAGTGCCAAACAATAGCAACTAACCGCTTAGAATGCCAGCCAAAAATACTGAGAAGGATGGACTTCGATCGCAGATACCTAGGTCTTACATGATTGATGATGAGAGAAAGAGAGGGAGAGAGAGAGAGAGAGAGAGAGAAATGAGAATCTCACTCTATCCTGTTGGCAAACTGGGCTTTGTAGCCGACGACTGGGCTTATTAGCTGGCGGATTTCGCTGTGTAACTTTCCGTCCCAAACTGATTTGGGCTTAATACGCGGCTGGGCCTATTAACCGTGGGCTTTATAACCGGCGACTACTGTAATTTAAAACTGGTTTAGCGTGTGAACACTGTCCACTGCTTCTCTCATGTCATCCATACCAGTGACAAGTGCGAGTCAAGGTCGGATGCACTGTGACAGTTTCGTCATGAAGCGACAATCTGCGCAGGTTAATCGATGGTTCAAGTATCATTGCCAGCATGTCTACCATGACAGGGAATGTTCAGGGGCGAGGATTTGTGCGTGAATTAGTCTATAGTGATACGAAGCTTCCGCAGCATCCATCCCACTCCTTCCTATTTTCCCTCATCTTTCTCCCTCACCTACCTTGCTTCAAAATAGTGGCAGAATCAAAAAAAAACTAGAGGCGAGATCGGGCGCAATGGCAATCTCAGCGTGAGCTTGCGCCTAAGCGTGCCACCGTATATGTGAGCACCCTATGAGCGCCTGCATTCCCTGGTCTGATGTAGCGCATCTACCGCGTTTCCCGTCGGCGCGATCGCCGTGACCGAGTGATCAGAAGGGCAGATCACCAGACAAGTCGACCGTCGATACCGAGGATGTCTACTTTGTGCTCCACAGCATGGAGCGTGACTTACGCGTGAATTAGTTTAAAGTGATAGTAGACTTGCGTTGCATCTACCACCCATTTATTTGTGTCCGGTGTCAACGTACAGTCCAGCAAACCGGCGGCGGAATCAGGCGCATACCTGACTCAGATCTCACAGAATTGGAGTGCTATAAAAATCACGGGTTACTGTGCACACATCATTATTAAACTTGCATATACATTAACTACACGAGGTCATAGGAAGCGCTTGGCGAAGAAGCCCCTGTGCCCTGACCCTCAGTGTTGTCGCTGAAACACTTAAACATTATCCCAGCGTTTCGGATTTCTACATGAACCCCCTCAGTTTAAAGCCTCCCAAACCACGCGTTTTAAGCGGCTGAGACTGGAATTTGTGAGTTCAGTTGACTTCGGTCTCATAGGGCGTTTTGAGATAAAACTGGACGTGAAGCTTAAGGGCTCGGTCTAAAGCGTATGACACGTTGGAGTTCTATGGCTTTAGCAGATGTCTCGCCCCCTCCAATTGATTGGTTTGCACTGTTTCGTCAATCTTTGTTACAATTATATTTACTTCACTAGCTGTAATTGCGACTGACTTACGTCAACCCATATGTGTGCAGGGGTCTGACTCATTGCTGGTGGACTTTTACCACTGCAAAGTCTGCACTGTGCTCCTCCAGCGTGCACAAGATCGGTTTGCATAGCATCCGTCAGTGTAGGTAGGCGGACTGTCGTAATCAACTGTGACAGTTCGTCGGCAGACACCGAATTGTCTGGACGACTCATGTAGAGTCTACCGACACAGGACCCAGCCCCTGTCGGTCGCCAGACCGAATAGCAAACGATTCTGAGAGGTTGCGGATTCTGGTACGTAACGAACACTCAGAATCGTTTACTATTCGGTCTGGCGCTCGACAGGGGTTGTGTCCTGTCACCCATTCTATTCAACTACTTCATTGATTTGATTCTTTGGAAGGACCTACGTGAAGAGAACGGTGTTGAGCTTGTACCCGGACGCCAGCTGACTGATCTCGACTACGCCAATGATGTCGCTTTACTAGCTTCAAGGTTGGGCGATGTACAGTCTATAGTGTCACAGGTGAATGAGATCGCTGCGTTTGTTGACTTCTCCATAAATACCAGGAAGACTAAGTTATTGTCGGGCTGCTAACCTGACCAGGAGAAGGTAATTTTGAGGATTAATGGTTTTCAACTTGAAGAAATAGGCAGCTTTTCATACCATGGGGCGAAACTGCTACTGAATGGACGGAGCAAGGACGAATCGATGCTGTTCGGGCGGGTTTTCCAATCCCCTGAAAGCGCCTATTGATCTGAAGCGACCTCTCTATCGCCACGTAGATCCGTGTGTAACGTGCATTTGTCCGGTCAGTCCTCCTCTATGGGTGTGGATGCTGGGCTTTGCGCCCAGAAGATGAGCGAAGACTGGAGGTCTTTGACCACCTCTGCCTGAGGACGACCCTGCGAGTTGAGTATATCGAATTCATCTCAAATGAGACAGTCCACAGTCGTTGCGATATTATCTCGAGGATACCTCTGTTCCTTCAAGGCGCGCTTGCGGCCTTTGAGTGCGGGCGGACCGATAACATGACCTGAGAACTCGCCAGGGCCGCCCGTTAGGAATATTCTAAACAATCCAGGTACTAGGTAAAGAATCAGACCCACGTGCTTCGCCGGTATTCCGCCGCTGCATGTGTGGTGGTTTCTGTTTATCACCTGCGTTGCGTATATATATATATATATTTTATACTGCCTTTCGGTGCCTATGCTGACCGACCCAGTATTATTCATGGACAGCTACTTTATTTTTTAATAGAAAATTACGTTTTACCTGGTGGTATTTACTACTTGGGTAGAGTTTTGTCACGTTAACGTAACCCCCCCATTTTCATTCCATTTTTACTATTTCTTAGAATGCATGCTTTGACATACTCTAAGTTGGGAAGAGACGCTTTATGAAACGAAAGAAGATCTTCAGAAAATCGAGTTTTGCTCGTGAATTTTCGAACAGACGTCATTTGTTCGTCGTCAGACTAAATAAAAAGTGGGGGCTGGGAATGTCGCACTAGAGGTTTTAGGGGCAGAGGTTACATCGAACGGGGATGGGATGGGGGGGGGTTACGGTGACGTGAATCGTGCGACGTTCAGTTCTGCAGGTGAGGGGGGAGGCGTTACTATTTGGATTGTGGGCCACGTGTTCGTGGGAGGGGGTGCAGAATCAGTGAAGTTCTACCTGACCGAGCACGTTCAGGCTGCGTGCAGGTTAGTGGACCATACGCGCAAACCGGCATATTTTGATTCAAGGTTCACGTGTCTGTTAATACTGGCCGGGCTTGAGTGCCATACTTCGAGAAATTATCTTGCTTGTCTCTTATTAGCCGTGGCGATCACCTCGGTGCCATCCCAATTGAACCGGTGATCACATTCAAGGGAGTGCGCAAATACGAGTGATAAAGGGTCCCGTCGGCGAACGGCTAACTTTTGTTCCTTGATGCGAGTCTCAAGACGTCGGCCTGTGCGGCCAATATAAACACAAGGACAGTCGGCGCACGGTATGCGGTAAATAACGTTAGTTAATTGTTCTGCGGGCTTTATCTCTATCTCCCACACTAGTTGCTAGTTTGCAATTTTAGGTAAGAATATTCACAACCGGTCAAATGAAGGACACGTTTGCGGACGGTTCTAATACGTAACAGACTCCACTCAATGAGGCCGGCTATTTATTCATCCAGCTGCTGAAGAATTGAAACAAATTCTATAAGTCAGTACTAATTTTCCTTGTTAACTACGGCTGCCACGCCGTTTGATTGGGTCTGTGATTGTCCGAGGTCAGTAGGCGTCCGGTCAGTCCTCCTCTATGGGTGTAAATGCTGCGCTTTGCGCCTGGAAGATGAGCGAAGACTGTTGGTATTTGACCACCGCTGCCTGAGGTCCATCCTTCGAGTGAAGTATGCCAACGTCGTCTCAAAGGAGACAGTCCGCACTTGCTGCGATAAAATAACAAGGGTTTGGGCGCGTTCTCCGTCGTTCGCCTCACAAGCGTAGCTATACTGCCCTCGATATGGCATCGTCGCCCAACCGGAGATGGCGCCGAAAAGGTGGGCAACTCAAGACTTGACTCTACAGCGTCCGTCAAGACAAGGAAGCGGTTCTTGGACCGTCGATTTTCGGTCTCCGTCGCTGGAGAAGAGAGTGGCTGGGTCGAGCTTTCCAGATCCGCGCTGCCGCCAATCGTCACTCGTGTTGAGGTATCGTCCGTAACATCAATGGGGCCGGCTGGATCAGGCATGATCACACAGCCGAAACAAGTACATGTACTCTGGCACACACTAGCCACTCATCTATGCAAAACCATTGTACCTCATCCTCGATTGTGGATGGGTTTCCATAATTCATTCGAATCTGTGTGCAAGTGTCCCAAGGTAGATTTTACAGGCAGTTGACGCTGCAAAATCTGCACGAGGTTCTGCTCTGCATAAAAGAACGGTTTGAATAGCATTGTGGTGTCCTTGCCCTAGGAGAAGCCAATGGGCGTGATAATCTCTGATCCGCTGTCTCTGCCATGTTAGGCTTCTGCACCACTGTGTCTCAAATAACTCGATCAACACGCCTGGCTTTCAGGAAATGGCTGAATACGCTTGTTGAGATCGTCGCTTGTACAGTTGTTAACCGAGCAAATCAGAGAGTGACCGAATGCCTAAGGAGTTTTTTTTTCACTGCTGTTCTTTCTCAGTTCCATTCACTGGCATCGTCAGTCTTTTGAAATACCCTGCTGGACCAATGCATTTCATAGCTACACTCTGTACGATCAATAGGGAGGCATTTGCCTATATTCCCCTTATTAACCTGATCTGAATACGGTTGCGGCGATCGTATCTTGTCCATTGGTAAAGGAGACATATGGTCGATCACTGGAACAAAATTTATTTTTTCCTGAGCATTCGAGCTCTTACAAGAGCCCATCGTCAGAGGTGGAGAAACAGTAACAAATGTGGAAGCTACTTGGGGCGTGTGTACAATAACTAAAATTTTGAACGTGCAGAAAATCAATAGTTGTGTGTGCTGCCGACTTGCCACTGAGGGCTGTACTAGCCTGTGCCAGTAGGCAAGCTCGACAAGTTGGGTGGAAATATTTACAGAAATAGAACAGTCAACAAAACAAGTAATAGTTATGGTGGGAGGGCTGGGCAATTAAAAAATCATAGAAGAAGGGAAGGAGGATGAGGAGAGAGAGATTATGTAGAGTTGGGCGCCAAATGGCCACGTCAGCATCGAAAGTGAGATGATTATGGAGGATTTTGGGCCAATTGATTACGGCGGGCGTCTGGATGTGATCGTTTGCAATAGGGTAAGGCCCTGTACGCTGGCGCCAATTCGACACATCTGTTGGCCGAATTCTCATCCGTGGACCAGGCTTCGATAAATTCTCTGTTCGTCTTGTTTCCCGCGTGGGCGAGTACCTTGACGGCACGTATCTTGTCCAATGTTTGACCTCTGACCTAATCACCTTTTTCTCTGCGTCTTTTTCCTCGTCTAGGCGACTGCCAGGGCGTCGTGCAGGTCTCACAGGTTCGTGCAGGCGGCAGTGCTGAACGGGCGGGCCTCCAGCGCGGCAGTCAGATCGTTGCAGTCAACGGCCAGCCCCTGGAAAATCTCACCTTCCTCCAGGTCTCCAATCTCATCCGGCGTAGCAGGTAGGTGGTGACTGATGTCGGTGGCGCTGTCTTTTCGACCCTTTAAAGACTCGATTTATGATTTTGCGCAATTTTTTTAACAGGAACACGTTTATGTAAGTGCGATGACACGGTTCTTGCAGCTTATAGAGGACTGCTAAAGCGGAGCATTTGTAACTGGACTATTTGCAGACTGATGATGAGTGTTCGACCCTCGGTTTCGATGAAGTCCAGCATATGCTACAAACAGGTTGGAGCAGGGAAGGTGACTGGAGACAGGGGTTAGATGTAAGTGATAGCAGACGTTGCCGGCGTCAGCGCACTTACCCCCCTCACTCGGGGTTAGGGAGATTAAACGGGGTCACTTGTTGATCGCTTTCTCCAATGCAAACCAGAACATCGCGTGATTTAGTCTTACTTGACAGTAGACTTTGAGCAGGTACTACCGCACTGTCTACCCTCATTCAACTTCGGCCGCTGTCAAGACAAGCACCTGAAGTCCGAGACTGCTACTACTGTTGCTGTTACCACTACTGAAACTAAATGATGCTAGTACACTAGTCGCCGGCTATTAAGCCCACCTCGGGCCCAGACCAAATTGGGCTTAATAAACGGCGGGCGCAATAACCGGAGTGTCCTAGTTCCAGATTAGCAAACGCAGGATAGGCATTATACATTACATACGTACTGTATTATGTGTGTAGAGCTTGGTTATGTACAAGAAAAGAATGGTGTTTGTCTGTGTTTTATGTAATAACAAAAGCAAAAAATGATTTGTGACACGTTTAAAAAAGCGGTCTAGTGTCAGTCGTTTTGGAGGAAACTTCACTCGCAAGTGCTCTTTGATGTCCTTCTCCAGGCACCAGAAATCGTCGAATTTTGTGAAATCTGAGGCCTGTAGACCGCGTTGCGCACGCATAGAGAGAGAGGGGGAGAGAGAGGGAGAGAGAGATGAGAATCTCACTCTATCCTTTTGGCAAACTGGGCTTTGTAGCCGACGACTGGGCTTATTAGCCGGCGGATTTTGCTGTGTAAAATTCCGTCCCAAACTGATTTGGGCTTATTACGCGGCTGGTCCTATTCACCGTGGGCTTAATAACCGGCGACTACTGTACTGGCACTATTACCGACATTAATATTAGT
>JAYGXS010000008.1:9247699-9258298 GCA_036362985.1 Ligula intestinalis
ATGACCCATCTGATAGACACCAGTGGTGGACCAACTGCGCCGTCTGTGAGTGTGTTTGTTTGTGTTGTCCGACCAGCTGGTGTTCAGGGTTATGCTTGGCTGATGAAGGCTAATAAGCCCGAAACAGTTCTGTATCAAGTTACCCCCAGATGCTGTCATACCCCACTTACTGCTATATATATATATTTTTTATACTGCCTTTCGATGCCTGTGCTGACCGATCCAGTATTATTCATGGACAGCTACTTAATTTTTTAATAGAAAATTACGTTTTACCTGGTGGTATTTACTACTTGGGTAGAGTTTTGTCACGTTAACGTAACCTCCCATTTCCATTCCAATTTTACTATTTCTTAGAATGTATGCTTTGACATACTCTAAGTTGGGAAGAGACGCTTTATGAAAAGAAAGAAGATATTCAGAAAATCGAGTTGTGCTCATGAATTTTCGAACAGACGTCATTTGTTCGTCGTCAGACTAAAGGAAAAGTGGGGGCCTGGGAATGTCGCACTAGAGGTTTTAGGGGCAGAGGTTACATCGAACGGGGATGGGATGGGGGGTTACGGTGACGTGAATCCTGCGACTTTCAGCTCTGCAGGTGAGGGGGGAGGCGTTAATATTTGGATTGTGAGTCACGTGCTCGTGGGAGGGGGTGCAGAATCAGTGAAGTTCTACTTAACCGAGCACGTTCAGGCTGCGCGCAGGTTAGTGTACCATGCGCGCAAACCGGCCTATTGTGAATCAAGGTCCATGTGTCTGTTAATACTGGCCGGGCTCGAGTGCCATGCCTCGAGAGATTATCTTGCTTGTCTCTTATTAGCCGTGGCGATCACCTCGGTGCCATCCCAATTGAACCGGTGATCACATTCAAGGGAGTGCACAAATACGAGTGATAAAGGGTCCCGTCGGCGAACGGCTAACTTATGTTCCTTGATGCGAGTCTCAAGCCGTCGGCCTGTGCGGCCAATATAAACACAAGGACAGTCGGCGCACGGTATGCGGTAAATAACGTTACTTAATTGCTCTACGGGCTTTATCTCTATCTCCGACAATAGTTGATAGTTTGCACTTTTAGGTGAGAATACTCACAACCGGTTAAATAAAGGACACGTTTGCGGACGGTTCTAATACGTAACAGACTCCACTCAATGAGGCCGGCTATTTATTCATCCAGCTGCTGAAGAATTGAAACAGATTCTATAAGTCAGTACTAATTTTCCTTGATTACTACGGCCGCCACGCCGTTTGATTGGGTCTGTGATTGTCTGAGGTCAGTTGGCGTCCGGTCAGTCCTCCTATATGGCTGTGAATGCTGGGCTTTGCGCGTTAAAGATGAGTGAAGAATGGTGGTGTTTGACCACCGCTGCCTGAGGACCATCCTTCGAGTGAAGTATGCCAACGTTGTCTCAAAGGAGACAGTCCGCACTCGCTGCGATAAAATCACAAGGGTATCCCAGGCCATTCAATAAATACGACCAAGTTAGTTTGGGCGCGTTCTCCGTCGTTCGCCTCACAAGCGTAGCTATACTGCCCTCGATATGGCACCGTCGCCCAACTGGAGACGGCGCCGAAAAGGTGGGCAACTCAAGACTTGACTCTACAGCGTCCGTCAAGACAAGGAAGCGGTTCTTGGACCTTCGATTTTCGGTCTTCGTCGCTGGAGAAGAGAGTGACTGGGTGGAGCTTTCCAGATCCGCGCTGCCGCCAATCGTCACTCGTGTTGAGGTATCGTCCGTAACATCAATGGGGCCGGCTGGATCAGGCATGTCACACAGCCGAAACAAGTACATGTACTATGGCACACACTAGCCACTCATCTATGCAAAACCATTGTACCTCATCCTCGATTGTGGATGGGTTTCATAATTCATTCGAATCTGTATGCAAGTGTCCCAAGGTAGATTTTACAGGCAGTTGACGCTGCAAAATCTGCACGAGGTTCTGCTCTGCATAAAAGACCGGTTTGAATAGCATTGTGGTGTCCTTGCCCTAGGAGAAGCAAATGGGCGTTGTAATCTCTGATCCGCTGTCCCTGCCATGTTAGGCTTCTGCACCACTGTGTCTCAAACAACTCGATCAACACGCCTGGCTTTCAGGAAATGGCTGAATACGCTTGTTGAGATCGTCGCTTGTACATTTGTTAACCGAGCAAATCAGAGAGTGACCGAATGCCTAAGGAGTTTTTTTCACTGTTGTTCTTTCTCAGTTCCATTCACTGGCATCGCCAGTCTTTTGAAATACCCTGCTGGACCAATGCATTTCATAGCTGCACTCTGTACGATCAATAGGGAGGCATTTGCCTATATGTCCCTTAATAAACCTGATCTGAATACGCTTGCGGCGATCGTATCTTGTCCATTGGTAAAGGAGACATATGTTCGATCACTGGAACAAAATTCATTTTTCCTGAGCTTTCGAGCTCTTACAAGAGGCCATCGTCAGAGGTGAAGAAACAGTAACAAATGTGGAAGCTACTTGGAGCGTGTGTAGAATAACTAAAATTTTTAACTTGCAGAAAATCAATAATTGTGTGTGCTGCCGACTTGCCACTGAGGGCTGTACTAGCCTGTGCCAGTAGGCAAGATCGACAAGTTGGGTGGAAATATTTACGGAAATAGAATCGTCAACAAAACAAGTAATAGTTATGGTGGGAGGGCTGGGCAATTAAAAAAAATCATAGAAGAAGGGAAGGAGGATGAGAAGAGAGGGATTATGTAGGCTTGGGCGCCAAATGGCCACGTCAGGATCGAAAGTGGGATGATTATGGAGGATTTTGGGCCAATTGATTACGGTGGGCGTCTGGATGTGATCGTTTGCAATAACGTAAGGAGGCCCTGTACGCTGGCGCCAATTCGACACATCTGTTGGCCGAATTCTCATCCGTGGACCAGGCTTCTATAAATTCTCTGCTCGTCTTGTTTCCTGCGTGGGCTAGTACCTTGATGGCATGTATCTTGTCCAATGTTTGACCTCTGACCTAATCACCTATTTCTCTGCGTCTTCTTTCTCGTCTAGGTGACTGCCAGGGCGTCGTGCAGGTCTCACAGGTTCGTGCAGGCGGCAGTGCTGAACGGGCGGGCCTCCAGCGCGGCAGTCAGATCGTTGCAGTCAACGGCCAGCCCCTGGAAAATCTCACCTTCCTCCAGGTCTCCAATCTCATCCGGCGTAGCAGGTAGGTGGTGACTGATGTCGGTGACGCTGTCTTTTCGACCCTTTAAAGACTCGATTTATGATTTTGCGCAATTTTTTTAACAGGAACACGTTTATGTAAGTGCGATGACATGGTTCTTGCAGCTTATAGAAGACTGCTAAAGCGGAGCATTTATAACTGGACTATTTGCAGACTGATGATGAGTGTTCGACCCTCGGTTTCGATGAAGTCCAGCATATGCTACAAACAGGTTGGAGCAGGGAAGGTGTCAGTGATAGCAGATGTTGCCGGCGTCAGCGCACTTACTACTCTCACTCGGGGTTAGGGAGATTAAACGGGATCACTTGTTGATCGCTTTCTCCAATGCAAACCAGAACATCGCGTGATTTAGTCTTACTTGACAGTAGACTTTGAGCAGGTACTACCGCACTGTCTACCCTCATTCAACTTCGGTCGCTGTCAAGACAAGCACCTGAAGTTCGAGACTGCTAATGCTGTTGTCGTTACTACTACTGAAACTGAATGATGCTAGTACACAAGTCGCCGGCGATTAAGTCCACCTCGGGCCCAGACCAAATTGCGCTTAATAAGCGGCGGACGCAATAACCGGAGAGTCCTAGTTCTTTATTAGCAAACGCAGGATAGGCACTATACATTACATGCGTACTGTATTATGTGTAGAGCTTGGTTATGTACAAGGAAAAAGTGCTGTTTGTCTGTGTTTTATGCAATAACAAAATCAAAAAAATGATTTGTGACACCTTTAAAAAAGCGGTCTAGTGTCAGTCGTTTTGGAGGAAACTTCACTCGCAAGTGCTCTTTAATGTCCTTCTCCAGGCACCAGAAATCGTCTAATTTTGTGAAATCTGAAGCCTGTAGACCGCGTTGCAGAGTGTAGAGTGGAGCTCCCATTTGTGCAGCAGTGGGTAAACTGGGCTTTGTAGCCGGCGACTGGGCTTATTAGCCGGCGGATTTTGCTGTGTAAAATTCCGTCTCAAGCTGATTTGGGCTTATTACGCGGCTGGTCCTATTCACCGTGGGCAGGCAGGCAGGCAGGTAGCCCTTGTTGGATCCGGAACCCCGCCGGGTGGGCCTCAATCCCGGCGGTGAGGAGGAGGAGGAGTCGGAGCAGCATAGTCAAGAGTGGCTACTCTGCCATAAAAAAAAACAGATGGAGAGGAGAAGAAATGGATCCACCCTAGGGAGGTTTGGTGTAGCAGACCTTGGCCGCCCTGAGAGCGGGTGGGAACGCGGTCGAAGACGCGTCTGCTGTGGTTCCCATTCACCGTGGGCTTACTAACCGGCGACTACTGTACTGGCACTATTACCGACATTAATATTAGTCAGAGGTAACGCTGATTCAAGTCAGCGCTAGGGTCGTGCCCTCTCGATCTCAACTTGGAGTATGAGGCTGGATTTATGCTATTCCGGGTAGAGTACATGTTTATGGTCCAAAGCATGTCAGGGTTTGTAATAATTTTCGTCTTCTCACGTCTATCCATTAAAATCTGCCGCGTTCTCCTAGGTGTTGCCTGCGAGGACTAGGATATTGCTACCAGTACTACTTGCCAGTGATAGGGGCACGGTTGATTCTGGTAATCACACTTAATACTTGCCCTAGTAAAATCCGGCTCCACAGTTCCTTTCCCAACTTTTTTGCCCTAGACATTTTCCCAACTTTTTGCTGTACACAGTATTTTAACTTTCGCACGTTATTGATTAGCCTCTAGGCCATTTCCTATGACCTTGCTGTTCGTATCGATTTTTCTGTATGAATTCAATTTTGCATTTTCACTTACGTCATTCCCGTTACGCAATGAGAGGCAGCAGATGGTGAGGGCTCCTGAAATTTATGGATCCAATAAATTCTGCTTTTCTTGCAATCTACAAATTTACTACAGTATCTATTTCTAGCTTGGAATTTACATAACATCTCCGGTTTACTAGGGAGCTACCTTCTCCAGAATAAAATAGAAATGAAAGCTTAGTAATACCTATAACTCTATCAATAGCTGAGTGGTAAGGCACGCTTCCTATTTATACAGTAATCATAACAGATGGAAATATGAGCTTACCAGCTTCCACGTTTTCACCTTGGCTGATTTGTTACACAACCAGGCTGCAATAAGACGGGTCGGACCTGAGTGCGGATGACAGGCGCAGAGTGAGTTTCGTGACCGATCAGTGAGCGCCGATCGAAACCGGCAAGTCAACGAGGCCGTGACGTCACATTAACCAAAGATTTCATAGAGTCACATGTTGTGTGACCGATCCATAACTAAGCAATTTAAATCGACCTAAAGATGTAAACGGAGGTGACGCATTTACTAAATTTGCAAAACCTCCCATCAGAGAATTTAGAGCAGTAATTGGCGAGTATACGTGAGCTTTCGATAACTTTTCATCGATGCCCTGATGAGAATTTAGCAAGCATAGTGTTCATATAAACGCTTGCATGTTACTAAAATTGCTAATGTTCTACCTAATTCCTATCTTTACATTGTGCATTATTAGAAATTAAGTCGCCCAAAAGGTATTTTATCATATTCTTAGAGGCTAAAATTGCTACCCGGTGAAAAGCAAAGCAAAGCAGAAGGCTGTTTGTAAGTAGGACGTGTACTGAGAGCGGAAATTAAATAACACAAGAAGTATCGTATCATATCCTTAGAGGTTAACATAGCCCCTTGGTAAGAACTTTATTTCTGTGTATGCAAAGCAGAAAGCTATTTTTAAGCAAGACGTGTACTGTGAACGGAAAAGAGAACAGTTGGGGAATCTTGTTGTCGCAGTGGGGAATATAGCATGGAGTTAGCGTAATGGGCCATTAAGAACAAAGAAAGGATGAGCACATGTCCATGACCCTAAGCGGTCGCTTTTCGCGCGCTTTTTGCATAATGTTCTGACACAACGGCTGACATACACTGCACTCACTGACGAACGTTCACCAACCGCTAACGGAACTAACCTGTCCCGTTCGCGATCTTCCGATGACGGGGCTCAAGAGTGAATACCAAGGCACGACTACACGAATGAGTTCCGTAACCGATCAGTGAGCGCCGATCGAAACCGGCAAGGCTGGCTGGCTGACTAGTAGCCCTTGTTGGATCAGGGTCCCCGCCGGGTGTGCCTCAATCCCGGCCGCGAGGAGGAGGAGTCGGAGCAGCATGGTCGGGAAGGGCTGCTCCGTCATCAAAACACAGATGAGGAGGAGGGGAGATAGATCCATCTTAGGGAGATTGATGTAGCAAACCTTGGCCGCCGTGAGGGCGGGTGAGAACGCGACGTAGACGCGTCTGCTGTGGTCCCCACCGGTAAGGCAACGAGCCCGTGGCACAGTACGTAGAGCGTCGAACTTCTAGCTTCCTTGTTCGCGGGTTTGAGCGTCGGTAGTCGCCATCCCTGGGGTTGGGTGTGGCTAGCTGATGACGGCTACTAAGCCAGAAATAGGCATTCCAGTTTATTTGTCTTTGTCGGTAATGCATTTCTGCCTAGCGGTTAAGCGGCTGCTGGTTGAGCTCGATAGTGAGCTCCAAAACACAAAGAAACCCACTCCTTCTGTAATATAAATCATTTTGCGCCCTCTCCGTGGGGTACACTTTGGATTTCGTCGCTCGCGATAGTCGTACTGTTGCGATTTTTTGTGCCGTTCACGTGACTCTAGTCTACACACTTGATTTATTCTAGACAAAGATGCATTTTTTAGGAAACACTGATAGAATGAGTGATTACAAGTCTGTTGACCTCCTGGTTTTGGCGTCGCTTTTTGACTATATTCAACGCTTGTGTTTACACGTACCGGTTCGTTATACAGTCACCAGTTGTGCTATCGACTGCCAAAGTTATTCCTAAACCATTGTTTTCCTGGTGATCGTCTCTGTCTGTCCTACACATTTGCTAAATGAGCACTTGACCACTATTTGCGATCCCCTCCTCTACTTCACTGAATTCAGTCATGGTTTATTCATCCGAATTTTCGACCGAGCCTACCGAGGTCACCAACAAGGTTAAATACTAGCACATGCTGTTCACATCCGTCGAAAGTGACCTTGTGTACGATAAGTGTGCTCTTGTGGCACCTTGTACGCTGGCGGAGGATCTATATGCCTGTTGCATGTCACGTCGTCCATTTGGTGCAAAGTTGTCTGGTGATGTAAAGGTAGAGTAAACGAGTGCGTCTTTAGCAGCGAGAACTTGTATTCTAGCCGTGCCGTTAGTTCAGGCTGATGTATTCTCCTCTTACCCAGTTTACCGGTCTCGGTAGAATGCGCAGCTTTGCATCGAATGCTGTATTCGCGCGCCGTGAGTCCACCAGACGAAGAAAAGGTTGCCAACTTATTTTTGCTCCTGGCATCTGTCTCTGAGCGTGTGACTCCCGTCTGACATTGGATCACCAACCACCGGTCAACGTCTCGATGCGGTTACAACTCATTAGCATAGTTTGCTGATGCCTGCTCATCCATTTACTCTTAGGGTATTAATATGCATTCGTGTGTAATTCAGCGCGCGGCCCGACCGGCCGGCTCTGGCTGTGCACATCGATCTGTTCAGGTGTAATTGTAGCATTGTGCTTCGCTCGTTTGTCACCATATGACTCAGGTGAGCTAGTTGACCCAGACCAAAAGAGGGTCGAAATTGCTTTATTGTGCTCCCCCTTCCCCATGTATTGCGAATGAGACAAATATTCGCATCCCAGGTGTGTATGTGTGTCTGTGTGTATATATATAGCGAAGACCCCACTGCGGGTGCCCGAAAAGCTAGGCGATCACTATGCGGTGGGGGAGAGAGTGAGGTCGACCTCGGCGCGATTCTTCCCTCACTATAATAAATCTGAATGCGTCTGAATCTCTCACGGTGCGCTAAAAGCCGTGGCTTAGAGGGTCTGCCAACTGACGGGAAAACTCGGACCCCCCTACGTAGCTGCTCCTTCCGTACGCGTGTATCTGTGTGTGCGTACGGGAGGAGAGGGAGGACTGAGAGTCAGGCTGCAATGGCTCCCTCTTAATGTGGCCTTTATGGCGCTCCTGCGCTGTCGGGAGCATACCTAGGGAGATGGCTGATGTAAGTGTGCGCATGCTGAGTGTTTATTGCACCAGCCATCTACACCCTTCCTCATCCCCGGTCTTATTGACTTTGTCTTTACACCGGAAACGGAGGTGGGAGTGGCGAGCGAGTGGGTGGGTAGATTCTGTGCAAGTCTGCCTAAACTCCTGTTTTCTCTCGCACGAGTTCTCTGCGTTGCTCCTGCTTGCTGTTGCTTTCGTGTTGCTTGCCCAGCTCGCCTCAGTGTCTGTTGCGGCTTGCTTCAGCGTTTGCTGCGGCTTGTTGGAGCACGTGGTGCCCATCGTCGAAATCGACGGGGGAACTGTCATATAGCGAAGAAGGAGGAGGCGCTTCGATCACCGGAATCGTGGTTTTATTCGCCTGAACTTTTGAACTCTTACTGGAGTACAGTGTTAGAGATAAAGCTGTCAACAACAAATACTAGCAACAGTTATAGGGGGAAAGGGGTCAATCAACCACTAGTACTGCCAGTCCGAAGGTGTCTGTGCAGGACTTTGTATGCCGGCGCCAGATCGATAAATCGATTGCCTGTGTTCGCCCACCGAGGCCCAGGCTTCAATCAATTCTTGGCCTGCCTTGCTGCGGGCGAGGGTTATTATCCTCATATCTACGAACTTAAACTCGTGAACCGTGATGCGGAAGTGTGGGCAACCACTTCCGATATAGCCAACCTTTGCTTGTGTTTGCGAGAACGAAGCCTGCGTCCACTCTGTCCTGTGTAATTTAGAGGACAGTATAGGCATTTTATGTGATGTACTACACCCGACTGCTCACTGGGATTTAATAACTCCTTGATTCCCATCACTTGGCTGCGCATGATAGCTTTCGAACGGTGTGCAAGTCTGATGCCTAGTCAAGCAGCAATGCGCTTGTTCGTTGATGTATGGCAGCGCCTGCCATATCGTACGGGTTGGGCCCTCGGAGGGCGAGCAGGTAGGCATCGGCTCATGACGGCCTTCGGATAGCCCTTCCGCAGAAAACTGGTCGCAGCTATATCGAGACTCACGCGCTTCATCTTCTGGGTTACTACAGTGATGGACTCCAGCTCTCGTCCTTTTATCTTTCTTCAAGATGTTTGTACATTCCATCCAACCCGATATATCGGTTGATGTATGAATCAATGGAGTGCATGGCCTCAAGAAATTCTGCGCCTTCTTGGAGGGGAAAACTCCGAAGATGCGTGTTTTTCCCATACGAAGGTGTGCCCTGTATCAAAGCTATGCGTGACCATTTCGGATAAATGGTCATGACTCTTCACCACCATGTGGTGTTCTTGCATGCACGTGGAGACGAGCCGTCCTCTTCGGCCACCGTATACGGTATCACAAGTTTCGCATGGAATCTTGTAAACGAATTCTCTCTTATCGAGATGGCCAACTCTATCCTAAGGACATACAAGCTGGCCACGTAAAGTAGCCGTCGGAGAGCCGTCAACAGTCCGCTATGCCGAGCGAAGACATACTGTTTTGACGAAGAAACCTACCGTGTCGAGCTAAATTATCAGTTTAATTTGTTTTCCCGCAATGATTACCCCAGAGGCTTTGTATACCGACGCATAAAACAAGAACAACACATATAAAAGACACTAGATAGTTCTCCTCGGGCGCCAAAAAAATACATCGCGAATCCTTCCTTATCTAAGGAATGTGTGAACTTGGCAGCGATCACAGGCAGGAAAAAATTGTTTCATGGTCGCGTTCACAGCATGATGCCGACTTCCCGCTGAAAATCTTTTGCGCACTCGTGTTCATACCATCTCCATCGCCTCATGGACCTCACTTAATCGTTTAATATTTTTCAAGGGTCTTTTGGAAGCGCGGCAGGAGATGGGCCCCGGGAACAATAAAACGCATTCGTGCTTTAAAACCACTGAATTATTGAAAGTGTTTAATGGGTAGGGTAAGACACACGTTTGGTGCCATTGTTTTTGTTTGACGAATTACTTGAGAGACAGAAGGCCTTTTACTGAAACCTTCACATCGGAGCTATTTAAGTCAGGAAGAACATGCTAGGTCTAGGTGAGATCACATGTTTCGTGCGTACACGGCAAACGCGGCTACGTGGTGAGACATGGGGTGATTGCGGTTGAAGTGTAGTACTTGCGTCGTGCTGGTGGCTTTTCTGAATGCTGCAGTTTGCAGAAGCCCAGTCGAAAACCGGTGCACGAGGACATCGAGGAAGGGGAGGTAGTTATTTCTTTCAGCTTCCATCGTGAATTGGATATTTGGATCAACCGAATTCAGTGACTCTTGAAGTACTTGTATTTTTTATGACTGCGATCATGGCTGATCTAGCCGGCCTCGATGGCGTCCCGCAGAGTACTTCTCCACGCGTAACGATCTGTGGCAGCAGACCAGGACAGTTCGATCCATTATCTTGGCCAGCGC
>JAYGXS010000008.1:9289896-9320777 GCA_036362985.1 Ligula intestinalis
CAGGTGAACCACCAGACTTCTCCTCCCTGAACGAGCGTGGCCCGGTATTTGGCGCTCCCCTCGAATCTCAGATCCAGAGTCCCGATCATCCGGTAAGTTGCCTCCAAGTCCCGATGACAACTCGCGGTTATCGAGGGCTTATCGGGTTCTGCGCTGTTACGCAGATGCACCGGCCATGTTTAAGGAGCAACGACCGCTGTGCGCGTTTGAAAACATCGCAGTTGGTTTGTCAGGTTTGCAGGAAAGCCGTGCAATACAGGATTGTACATGGGAGTCAATGAAAACTAGCCGCATAGTAGTACACTGACACAGCTTCTTATCTTGGCGTTCATATTGCCAATGTCTGCCGTAGCGACCGAGCGTAGAGCTCGGGCTCCCAGTAGACTGTCTGTAAAATGGTAATGGTAACATCCGAAGAAGGCACGGTGGTTCAAGATGAGCTAAGAATACGGACTTTTTGATTGTTCAGATGGGCAGTTAGTTAGCGCAGGGATATGCGAATGTGTAGTCTCTGTGTGATGCTAGTTGGTTTCCCGTGTCCCCACAAGTCTCCCTCGATTCAGTCTGCCTATCCCCTTATTATTGTCCCCTTGAAGGAGGTAGCGATGCAGCATCGGACGATCCGATAAGGATAAGGGCAACTTGTCTTTCTTCCTGTTTCTTGTTAGACCAGTCACCGGTTATAGAGGCGCAGAAGCAGGCCCAGTTGATTATATTCTGATATCTGTTGCATTGAATGCTCCTCTCTCTATATATGTATGTTTATGCGCGCGTTTTTCTTTCCGTCCCTGCCTCCCTACAGGGTGTTCCGCTCATGCTGGACGCTCTTGTCCAAGCAGTTCAGACACACGGCCTCTACCACGTGGGTCTTTATCGTGCACCCGGCAGGCAGAAAGAAGTCAGTCGCTTCGTGTGTCTGGCCAATCTGGTAAGTCCCTGCTTTTCGCTCGCTCGTTCGCCCTTGTTGCACACCCATCACTGATGGGTCTGCGGCTTACTTTGGAAAAGGTTACAATGTTGGCTGTTGCCTCTCCATCCCATGGTGGAAGTGCAGAGTCCATTGGGCATCGACCTGTCGCTCCACTCACTCTTAGCTTCCCCCCTCCCCCCCCGGTCTCCTTAGCTTCCGATCTATCCACTCTGCGTTGAAGGCCTCTTATAGATGAGTCATGCGCAACGAGTCAGGACCCCCCTGGGGAGGGGACCTGTAAGAATGAGACCGATGTTGTTGCTATCAGTTGAAATATTATTAAAGTGACGGAGAGGGGAGGGTCATTCGGACGCTAGCATTAACACTGATTTTGCTGCTCCTGGTGATGACGTTATACAGAAACGTGGCACTGTTGCAGATGATGGTTGCGATAATTAGGTAGATGCAGGATACTGTGGTGGCCTTGAAGGCGGCAGCGTCGCTGCTGAGTGTGATGATGATAATAATAATAATAATAATAATTGATAAGGATATTTTTTGGCAGTTTGAAATTCTCTGACCTAGTGCACACACACAACTGGATTTCGTCCAACATTCGAAATTGCCGGAGGCACGTTGGGTCTTTTTTTGAACAACTGTTAACTTTTCTTCTGTTTTTGTTCCTTCTATCCACAGACCTCCTTTGATCCCGACGTCCTGCTCTGTCTCGAAGCCTGGAAGGATGTGAGAGTGTTGTCAGGCTTAGTCAAGCTCTTCCTACGGCGTCTACCAACTCCTTTCTTTGATACTGGTGGGTGTCTTTTGTTTTCCATTAACAGGGAATAAAATTAGGCGCACAAACTCCGGAAACACCGGGAATTCAAAAGCAATCCATAATCGCCAATGACTGCAACTGTCGATATCGTGGAAAATTCGCCAAATATAGGCCTAATTGGACTGTTTTCAAAGTAGCGCTAGCGTCGTGCACTTATAACCTCATTTTAATTCAAATAAACAACGAGGGATAATGGGCGCACTGAGACCACCGACGTATGTATAAGAAAATTTATATGTGAATGTAGGGAGGAAAAAAATGGCGACCCAGTTTGAAAAGCCCTCCGGATATAAGTATGCATATCCTCCTGCTGTGTGCATAAGTACCCGATATAACCTAGTAGACATTGATAGCTGGGTGCTTCTGTTGACACAACGATTAGGCGTAGTCTGCGAGCTATTTGCACAATATGGATCCTTCATTGTATTTGTAGTTGAAGATACTGAGCGAAGGTATGGCCGGTTTATAATCTGGTTGGTTGGTAGCCCTTGTTGGATCAGGAGTTCCCGCCGGAGTCCAAACTGGGTGCAGTTGGGAGACGGAGAAAAGACGCGATCTCAGCCTACTTGAGCCAAAAGTCCACGGGTGGGTGAGTCTGGTGTCTGGCCGGGAACTGCAGGCGAAGAGATGCCGCAGTCGGGACAACTATCTGGAGTGAACGGGTCGAGTCGGTGCTTATACCAGCGAAGGAGCATGCAGTAGCCACTGCGTAGCTGCGCCAGGGTACATCAACTGGTAGATTAGAAAGAGACGAGGTGACAGCTGCCTTGTGGAGACCTCGGATCGACGTCCGAACGTTACGGCTAGGCTCAGGAGCGTTGCAACGATGGTGGTTCGGGTGGCCAGGTTCACCAGAACTGCTGGCCCAGGCGTTTGTTGTGCGGGGCGACCGGCAGGACAGAAGCCTCTGCATGAAGGTGATGGATAGTCGAAATTTTATAGCAGCCCGTGATCGTGCGGAGGGCACCCTTCTGCGCTGATTGAAGGCGGCTGAAGGCGATTTCAGCCACTTACCGTTCAGGGCCTGTTGGCTTTTGGGCTTGTGCCTACTCCTGTGCGCGAGTTGTTACCATACAAACGTCCGTAAACATTTAACATGACCCACTTAAACTGACTCTTCATTTGTTATCTTAATTCCTCCGGGTCCTACGCCTATTTCTTGTGTGTTGACTTGGGCCGCCGGCCTGGTCAACTTCACTAGTAGGAACTCGCCAAACCATCTACGCAGACTTAATAGCAACTTCTTGATGCCTATCTGTCTTTCAGCTTCCTGGGAACCCCTGGCCTGCCTGGTGCCCGAACAGGGCGTCGATTGGACCACCTCGGCCGTCGCCTTTGCCCTCATGTCTATTCGTGTGCAGTTGGAGAAAAACCTGAAGCAGGTTTGTTTTAGTTTGTTTATGTCTTTTTTACTTTTTTCAACCTTGTCGCTAGCAGTGTGTCTTCGTTTGTGCAATTTTACTTTGAAAGCTCGTATAATCGTGCGTCATTAACGCGCTGAAGGGGGCCCGTGAGTCCTCTGACACCACAACTAACACTGGCCCTGCTACTCCTCCTTTTCCTCCTATTACCGCTACTACTACTACTACTACTACTACTATTACTACTACTACTACTACTACCATTACAACTACTAATATCACTTCTACTAATATCACTTCTACTCTTACCATTACTACTACTACTAATATTACTATTACTGCTACCACTACTGTTACTTTAACTACTACTATTACCATAACTACTACTGCTACTACCACTACTGCTGATACTACTACTTCTACTACTACTACTACTACTATCACTACCACTATTACCATTACTATTACTGCTACTACCACTACTGCTGCTGCTACTTCTATTGCTACAGCAGTAACAAGACATTCTGCCTCACTTCAGCAGTTCTGCTCTGCTTTTCATTACTGAGTTCAGATGACAAATTAGATGAAATTAGGTGTCTAACACTGTCGTTCTTTACGCACAGATTCCATCGACGGGATCCTCCTCCGAGGCCACCTGCAATTGGCGCTTCCAGACCCTCGACTTCCTAGTCTCTCATCTTCGCCGCGTTGTGGCCTACGAACCAGCCAATCAGGTCAACTATGAGTGCATTTCCATCTGTTTCGGGCCTGTCCTCTTCGCCACCTCAATCCACATGACTCAAATGAACAAGGTTAGACTTCTACCATTTCTCGTTCTACCCTGCTTCTGCTATGCTTTTATGTACGAGCACGCCCTTTGCCTAACGAGCTTGTTTGTTATGGCAACGCTGTCGTGTGGGGCCCAAATTGCGCGTATTGTCGTCTGGGGTGGGAAACTGATCGCGAGAGTGTCGTGCCTAGACGGGTCGTTATGTCCACGCCCACATCCTGTAGAGTGAGTGCGATCGGTGCATCGCAAGTCTGTCTACGCTGCACCTGCTCCGTAGAGCACGCGCTGGACTACCGTCCTTGCTGAGCAAGCAATCAATGCTGAAAGGACTGCCATGCCCCCCCCCTCTGCTCTACTATGGCGCATGTGAAAGCAATTTATCTAATTAGGTGAAGCCAAAAACCTGGGGATTGACATTGTGTTCTTTATCACGTTATTCTCCGTGGAGATTCTATTTGACAGCTGCCCGTCAGTCTGCTTTCTGTGCCGCTCTGCTAGCCAGAGCGACAGGCGTTACTACTGTTTGATCACCGAAATGAATTTGTATCACCCGGGATCCTGGCCTGTGCGAGGTGTGTGCATTTTCAGTCATCTGGAGTCATGTCTGAAGTTTGGCCGACCTTTTTGACCATCGTTAAAACATTTACTCGGCCCTAGGGGGTGGGAGGTGAGACTGAGAGGGGTACCCCTCCTGGATTGAGTCATTGATTCTCCTGTGATCCCACCCCTCCCGGAGTAGTAGTAGTCTTCAATCGTTCGCGGTGTCGCTTTCACAAAATTGTCATTTCTTTCGACCTCTGGCTTTGGACAGGCGAGCCTCCCCCCCTTCTATCTAAAGTCGTGTCTACCCCTTTCCCCCCTCCCCCTCTTCCTGTCTATGGACTATGTCAGCGCCGCCGACTAGTCTCACTCTAGGCCTCAAGATGTTTTGTCACCTTTATCCTACATCCTTTTTTGAATTGCCTCAGGGGTGTGAACAGAGCGGCCGGAACCGATTAGCAGCAAAGAATCGCTTTGCTTTTTTGCGGTCCTACTGCCTTTTGCGTTTAAACTTCCTTTCTCCTCCTGTTCCTTCCTCGCCCGCAATCTCACTGTCAATCGGCGATGCCAAACAGAGATTCGCAGTCCTCTTCCACTCAATTTTACCTCGCTTTTTTTTCTCTCTCTATTTTCTTACTTAATTATTCTTGTTCTTTTTGCTTTCTCCCTGTTTTAACTCCCTCTCGTATTCCTCCACACAACGCCACAGACAGATCCCGAGAAAAAAAGATCTGCCCGTCTACGGGTTATTCTGCACAGATGCGCAATAAGTCGATTCTCAAGTCTTCTGAATGAGAAAGTTTGCGTTCCTTTACCCATTCTCCCAAGTCTGACGAATAAGAGTACTCGCGGAACTTGTAACGAGGTGATAGCTGTAGGCGTGACTGAAAATCGATCCAGAAAACCAGTTGCCTCGAAGACGGTCACAACTTTCTATAGCGGTGTTATGCCATGGCGCTCTTCGTTGATGAACATTCACCGACCGTTTACGGAATTCACTTGTGCCGCTCTCTGTCTTGGGCCTCGGCAGATTTCCGGGTGGCCGTAGCAGCTGGTAGTACAGGCAAATAATATTGCAGACAAAGTCCATGAAAAAGGAAGGATCAGTTCTGGCTTATTAGCCGTCGTCAGCCCGTTATACCCAGATCCAAGTGTTGCACTACCCAAGCCTCGAACGCGCGACTAGTAAGGTCATAGTCAAACGCTCTGACCATTGAGCCAAGAGCTTGTTATCTTGCCGCTTAAGGTCGGAAGATATCAACTCTACTTGATGAACGCTCACCGACCACTAACGGAACTTCCTCTGTCCCGCTCCGCCTTTGCCTTGGGTGGCTAGTAGTATAAGCAGCTAGTGAATAGCGACTTTCGTCTGTCGCCGCCCCCTAGAGAAATCTTGGCACTGAGCTGGTCTGTTGGGGGAGGGGGGGGGGGGTGGATGGAGAGAGGTCCCCCTTCGGATTAAGCTGTTAGAGGGCACCTTCTATCAAGCCTCCCAGCTGCGAGCTCCGTCTGGCGAACTGCAAATTAACCGAGATTTTTTCCGGTTAGGGAGCTGGGGTCTGTGCGCGTGCATTTTAAACTTTCTGGACATCGCCGAAGGCTGGCTGGGGACGGCTAATAAGCCGCGGTCATCCCGAAAATATGGCTACACTTATACTTCGTTCCTTGGACAGACATCATCACGCCTAATATTTGTGCCTAGCCTTATCTCCCGTGTGTCTTCTTCCTCTGTGTAGATTCTGGAGCTCATACTGCGGCATTGGCCTTGGCTGGTTGCCAGCCTCGACCCTATCTCCAGGAAGGTGACACCTGCCCGGCATCCAAGTCTCACGGAAGTGGAGGCCTATGTGCAGGAGTGTCAATCCTCCGCCAATCTGGAACTGAGTGGTGGTGGCAGTTTTGACGGCGACACCTCTCGTCTCATCTCCCCGACCATGGCGGCTGCCACTGATCCCGCGGATCCTGCTGAGAGTGAGCAATATTCACTTCTTTACGTCTGTCCCGTACAGGGCCATCACTTACACGACCACGACCACCACCCCTTATTTCTTCTCCACATTTCAAAGTTTATTAATTTACGCTTTTCCTTTCCCTCCCTTGGCCGTGCGTACAGATGTTATTCGTGAGATGCGGGCTCTCTTCAACCGTGCGGGTCTACTGGACGAATCCATTCTCTATGTGGATGAGGTGGCTGACACAGAGGCCGCAGTTGACACCTTCTTTGCACAGTGAGTCTTTTTTCTTCTTCTGTGAAGTGCTCCGACTAGTAGGCTTGTCTTCCCTGGCTGTGATTATCATTAAGTGTGCGGGAGAGCCTTGCTTTGCATGTCAGAACTAGGTTTGACTGGTAGTATTGCCGGCAAGGACAAAGGGGACTTGAAAGGCCAGTTTTGGTTTATTAGCCCTCGTCAGCTAGTCATACCTAGACCCAAGCGGTACACCATACGAGCCTCGAACCCGCGACTGGCCTTGATTTGTATTTTGAGATAGTCAAATTCTTCTGCGAAAACCAGTCCAAATGCACTTTTCCGCTAGGTGCAAGCAAGCGAACAACATCGGCTTCTTTAGCATGATAGCGATCGCCTTTTGCTGTTACTAACAGGCGCTGACCCAGGGACTTTGGATAGTTTTCTGGGACCTTATTAATCACCTTGGAGGCTTCGCTTGGGCGTCCTAACGACGACCGGAATCAACAAGTTGGGCGGGAATTGCGCTGTTTATGCTCCCGATTTCACCTTTGTTCAGCCATGCCAGGAGGAAGTGCTCCCGCATTCTTTTGGACAAGCGCCGCGACTCGTGCGACCAATAGAGCCTGCTCTACAGGAGCAAGTAGATGCACATGGTGGTGGTCCGATCTGGTGACCTATCCTCACCCTGCCTGTTTCCTTTTGTTTCAGATCTTCCCTTCCCATGGAGAACGAAGGCCTGGTTCAGGCAGTCTTGCAGGCCCTGCCACAAACCTTCGGACCCTATCCTCCTCTCCGAACTGCGGAGGACAATCAGACCCCAGTGGGGGGACCGCAACAATCAGCCCCGGTGGTGGCGGTGCTAGCGGACAGAAACGGTGGTGGTGGTGGTGGTGATGGTGGCGGTGTTACTCCAGATGCCCGCCCTGCCGAGAAGACTCACTTTTGACTTCCACATCCGCTACACACACCGTTTCTTTATGCCCTCTCACTACTTGTTCTTGCAAGCACACACACACCTGACTTCCTTTCTTCGTTTGACGGAGACCTTACGTGTATACTCACACACAGAGCCAGATTTTTTGTTTGTTTGCTTGCTTGCTTGTCCTTTTTTGTTTCGTTTTCAACTCAGAGTACGTGCAACACAACCGTTTTGGTGCATAATTTATCCGCCTATGTCTTCCTCTATTCAGTTCCGCCCCTGAGATCTACACAGAGAGCCACTGGCATGTCCCTCCTACACAGTGTTTGTACTCATCGACAGATTAATCTATCTATCTACCTATCCGACCCCCTCATCTGCTCACTTTGTGTGTCTGTTTGCTCCTTAGAAGTGCACATTCTGCCGATTATTTTGATAGTCCACACTTATCCTCCACGCACCCTGTATAATTCGCACAAACTACCACCTGATAGGGCTCCGTCTCATACTCTGCCCTGCCTCCCCCTTACCCCTTCTCTTGCGAAATGCCCGTCTGCTCGCGTGGACGCGTTTCGGTCGATTTTTTATTTGATTTCTTCGTCGAGAAAGAGAATCACTTTTTTCTAAAAAGATTTGATATTTACTCTTGCCTGCTATTCTCTTCCTCTCTCTACGCAACTTAGCCCATAAGCACACACCCTATTAACTGGTCTTTGTAAGTATGCATACTAGAATTAGCATATTTAGCCTAACCAGGTATCCTAGTCCTCGTAGTCCAAACTTAGCAGAAACTGACACAGCCTAGTGGATAGAACTGAGTGGGCGAAAACCAAGGCAAGCCGTGATTTACTCCGGGCCTCAAACATATATTTATTCGGAAAAGTATAAACCCAGATTTCATACTCCTTGTTAAGATCGAGGGGATGTGAGCCCTAGCGTTGACTTTGATCAGCCTCACCTCTGAATAATATTACCAGTACTACTTACACGCAGCTAAATTGCTCGAGGTAGTGGTAGCTATATCAGTTACCGTCTCCTAGAACCTGTGTTGGCACCTCCTGAGGTTGATTGAGGGTAGTTAGTGTGGTGGTACCCAGGGTAAAGTCTATTCTCACTTAAGGCCAAGTTAGGCGGTGTTTTCGGCTTGCATTGGAGGAAGCGGCCTGATCCCATTTGGTTTTCTTGATCCCAAGCGAAGATGAGGGGTGCGGTTGGCGCCTGGTACAGTCGCTATTGCTTTAAAGCTACCCCCTCTGGCCAGTCCCCATCACTGTACCAACCTGTTGGTGCGTATGGTAGATCGATTGTCGAACACACGAAACTGACCTTAAGTCGCTATTTGCGTAAATTATAGGCGGAACTAGCCTCAAGGGCATCGCAACTAGACGTTTAGGCGAAAACGAAAACATTGAATGAACTGCTGCATTATGAATAATCGTCGCATCATTCCAGGTAAATAGATGAACTCCGCTTGCCCTGTGGCTTTGAGTGTTTCCTGTAGCTGAAGCCAACGTTTAGGTCCCTAGCCCAATTGGTCGTGACGTTTTCGTAAGTTGTTGGTGTGGACAACAGAAGGTTCCCTGAAACACAAGTCACGGAAGACGGAATAGACTGGAACAGCTTTACTGTGGGAAAATGAACTGTACGAAGGCTGTGTCACACACCAGTTGCCAGCACGTCAGGTGTGTCCGTGCGGCCTTGACTGTGGGATGAATGCTCTGTCGTCTACAGCCAGTCAAATGAAGTGAGAGTATCGATTGGTTTCGAGCGTACGCGCGGCAAGTCGACCGCGAACGCATGAAAGAACAAGAGCGTGCAAGTTTGGCGAACGAAGACAGCGTGAGTCAGCGCAGCTGTGTTGGGCGCGTGAAATGCCACACATTTGTCTTCGGTGTTGGATGATTGGGGTGGCAGCTTCTCTTCCTCCTGGTTGGTGAAAGTAGATAAACCAGACTGTCCATCACCCAAGTCTCCAATCCTTGCACATAATACTTATTGGATGATAAATACCAACTGGAAGTTGTGACCGCATATTTAAATCTGCACTTAATCAACAAATGTGGAACAAAGTTCGAGGGGGGCTGGGGTTACGGTTCAAACCAAATTTCTCGTACCTTCTCTCCGCTTACTGTCATCTCTAGTGAAGTGATCGTCTAGTGTCCAAACCTGGGAGCTCACCTGTGAGCAGTTCATATGACATGACTAATGAGATGCCCACGGTAGACAGCCGCAGAAACCTGTTGAGAAATTTTGGCTTTCTGTCGGCATCTGCAAGCGGAAGAAATTTGTCTATCAACCGGAATCGCATCGCCAGTTCGAGTGCCTGAATAGGCGTGATCAGAACAAATAAAAGCTGCCCCTACGACTGGTTACTCGACTAATCCTCCCTTGATGAACGTTCACCTGACTCCTAACAGATCTTATCTGTCCTGCTCTGTCTGGAGCCTCGACAGAGGCCCTGACAGCCATAACAGCTTGAAGTAGGCAGATCGTCTTCTTTGAATTTGCGAGAAAAATGATCTGCCTACTCGGTTAATCCCGCCTCCCCCCCCCCCCCCTTACCCCCCTTTCCGCCCCCCCCTTTTCCGCTTTCTCCCCCCCCCCCCCCCCCTCCTGTTCCGTCGATCAGTCCCTCTCATGTTGGAGACGTCACAGCAGGCTATCTCGCTGAATTTCGGCACAACCCAGGCTGTTGAGTGCCTTTCTTTTTGGCCGCCTGTAAAAACCGTACTCAATAAATAATGATTACTTAGTTCAATTGACTCTTTTGTGAAAAATTCGTGACCTCGGTGGTATTCGAACCCACACCAGTGGGGTAGGCTTCAGTAAAGCAAGCGCTCTACCAATTGAGCTAGTTATACACGCCAAAGGCCGTGAATTTAATCCCACTTGGATTGATTCAGCCGCTCAGCCTACTGCACGTATGGAAATCCACCAATACGGATGCAGCAAGCTTATTATTGCCCTGGGCAGGATTTCCTAAGCAATCAATCTAGAATCCGCCAGAGTGACTACCAGGCACACTTAATTATCAGGAAGGGTTTGACAGATTTGAGTAATTCAATTGATTATTTTGGAGTTTTGGCAGATTTACTTAATTTAGTTGACCCAATTTAGTCCTAAATAATAAAGTCAGCCTATTGGTCATTCTGGTGGATTCTAGATGATTGCTTAGGAAATCCGGCTTGGGCAGTCAGCTTGCTGTTCCACCTTGGTGGATTCCATACGAGCGGTAAAGTTGAGTGAATCAAACGGATCCAACTGTGATTAAACTCACAGTATAAGGCGTGGCATTTGTAGCTCAATTTGTAGTGCGTTGGCCGCGTAAGGGCCTTCCCTACCATGCGGGTTCAAATCCCACCGAATTCTGCGAGTTTTTTGACAATTGGGTCAACTTAATTAATTCAATGGACCCGATTGAGTAAATTCACGGCCTCGGTGGGAGGGTTCGAACTCACATCAGCAGGGAAGGTTTTTGTGCAACCAACGCTCTACCAGTTGAGCTACGAAAGCACGCTGAAAGCCTTGAATTCAATCACATTTGCGTTACTCTACCCCCCAGCATAGTGCACGAATGGAATTTACAAATACGGTACAGTAAGCTGAATGCCCAGGCAGGATTTCCTAATTAGTCCCTACAGTTGCTGATTTGGATCCCGCCGAGATCGGCAATTTTGTCATGAGTGAGTCAGTTAAAAATAGGACCAGATTCCTGTTGCAGAAAGGAGGTTGAGGGCATTGTACTACCATTAACTACTTCCTGGATTTTCCTGACCGGTTGCAGACTACGCGTATTCGAGAAGAGTGCGGGCGGTGACATAAGGACGCACAAGTGATGACGTATGTCAATTATAAAATAAGAAAGGTAAAAGGTATAAGCGTCTGAGAGTGATTGACTGGGAGGCACTGATGAAATTTCGTTTCCGCAGTGCTGTTGGGCTTATCGGGAAAACCTCACCTGAGGCTCATTTGTATGCGTAGGCTTCCAATGGCACGTGTTTTTCAACAGTATTCCTGCTAAAGAATGCGAGACGATACTGCGAACAGTCACCACTTTCACAGTCTTTCACTTTCCTGTTGGTTTGCGCATGATGACAGACATATCATCATGATAGACAGAACAAGGTACTACATAGATCCAGGAAGTGCGACAACTTTAGCCCTCACCCCATTCGACTTACCACATTTCATAGAACTTGGTGACGATAAAATTTCGGCTTGTCTGCCACCCTGTCGTTTTTATTTTTCTTCTACGTCCTCCATTTTTATTCTCATCCCGAGCAAATTATATCCTTGTGGCTAGGTGATGTCGCAAATGAAACCAAGTTAACACCGCAACCTCTTTTGAGATGATCAGCCTTTTCACCATCAGCCGAAGCTAATGGTAGTAACCTTTGATACAAGAAAGTACAAGTATGGGTTTACGTTTTCAGTTCCAGAAAGCTGAAGGCCCTTCTTAATAATCTCACCGTCTCTATCCAAAGCCCATTTTCCTTCCTGCAAAGTGAATGAATTTAAAATAAAATTGACGGTTTCCAATATCAGAGAAAGTCATGCTGGCTTATTGTCGGGCCTGAATCGGCCGGAACCACTGTGGTGCAAACTCGATCGTTTCTGAGGTACAGTATTGCGAGTGCTGCAAGCAACTTACCTAAGTTTGTAAATGTTTGATTATTTCTCCCATACCAGCGAGAACGCATTTACGAAAACTTTTAAATAATAATGAGCAGAATTAGGCATATACAGTACTTAAAAGAACTATAACAATTTATGAGTGTTTGCTAAGAAAAATGTAATTTTCTCGATAATCCCAGATTCTGGAGACGTCAAAATAGCTATAATTCGAACAATAATTTAAATATTTTGTTAATTATAAAACTTAACGCAACCACTTTCTTTAAATAAAAAGAACTTTTCGTTAGTCAAAATATTTTGCAAATATGGTAATTAGTGGGTAACTAGTTATTGAATATTGTTGAAGAGAGTCTCTCATCATTTCGCTCGTTTTCGGTGTCTTCATTCTGTTCGACGTTTACATCAAAACCTTTGAAATAAGATATAACTAAACAGCATTTACCGAAAAAATGAGCTTTTGGATATTAGTTCTTATGTTAGTTCCATGTAGGTCAAATGTGGAAATGCTTCAAAACAGCAAATAACATTATCGAGCATACAGAATGTCTGCTAGATACCACACATATTGTTATTCCTAAGATAAATAAAAATACCTTTCATAATAGGTTACCTCTTTAAAAAGTGCGTTTATTGGCTATGTAGCTGACGAACTTCTACGTATATTAAATTTTTTCAAGGTAATGTCACAGTGAAATTGGAGACTTCCGAAAATTTCTTTAATTTACTTGAAGAAAGCGATTAAATTTGACAGGAGATGAAAGAACATACTATACTCTATATAGCGGATTATCTTCCGCTTAAGGGGATCAATTCCACGATCGGTCATAAGCGTGCGAATGCCAAAAAACAGGCCACATATATGGCCATTTTTTGAAATACTTATTATTCTTCTGTCTGTTACGTTTCTAAATAACGCTTGAGCGGAACGCATTGTGTACAAAAATATATTTCTACATGACTTTCATTCAAGAAGGTCTTCTATAGTTTGTCTTCGCGGTAACATATTGACACTTTGCTTACGCACAAGGCCAGCTGTGCAGCAGAAGAAAATGTTCTACCAAAAACTTTTTATCACTGCATTTTGTGCAAAAAGCCTTCACAGCATAGCTAAATATATTTTTTAAAACTTCTATCGCTGCTTGTTTCTGAAAATAAATGCGATTCCTTAAACTTCACTTCACTTCCATTTGATCAACTTTGCACTAAATTTTCCAGTTCTGGAATGGATTATTATTCCATCTTTTTTTCTAGTTATGGAATTCTTCTACAGCACAATGTATATTAGAAGAAAGTTTCGTCCTGTCTTTCCTAATAGCATGCGAAATTTCTTTAATGTAAACTTACTCATGATTTAGCCAAAATGTGTGCCTATTTCCCCCAATAACTTTAACTAAGAGGGCAGTTTTCCAAACCAAAGCCCTTCTTATAAGTAAATCCACTCAGTTGATCAAAATAACCTGTCCAGATATATGCTCAAGTACCAAGTTAAATTTCGTCATAAGAGTTGTTTGCAGGACTCGCAGGACTGTATGTAAAGATTATTTGAACTGCCAATACGAGCAAAAACATGCGAGTCCCAGGAAGTACTTGAGAAGGAGAAGATTCGGTCGCTGAGACAACACGTTTATTTGTCTGACGTTTCGACAACCGTCGTGGATTCTTCAACAGAGAAATGAACAGAAACGGGTAACATATGCATAGAAATTTCCACTATTTATAGGGCATAGTCAGAACTGCAAATTTAGAAAGATAATTAACCATAATTGCCCTCTTGTGCATTGATAGGTTGCTGATCGGCATGCGGGCAAATTCCTTTGCATATGTTACCCATTTCTGCCATTGCTTTCTGCTGATTTCTCTGCTGAAGAACCCGCGACTGTTGTCGAAACTTCGGGCGATTAAATTTTGTCTCAGGGCTAGAATATTCTTCGTCTTCTCAATTATCTGAACTGCTAATATAGGTCATTTCCGTTTTAGAAGTTCTCACAGTAGGAGTGTAATTGCATCCCCTCTCTTCTCCTTCCCTCCGGCCCCTTCAGGGTAAGAGACTGGCGGTGAGAGACGGGTAAAATAACTGTTGTCCCGGATGGTCTTCGGCCTACGGGTAACAAAACGACAGTTGGCTCTGTTCACCCTCCATTTCCCACGATCGGCACCCGCATTTTCATCGAGTCGCAATCCGCGGGATGGTCAGGGCTGCGGGCTGCTCCACCGCAGGGCAAAACTGTCATCTTTTCGGCCCAGATGGCATAATATTAACAGAATGACTAAATCGCCACAGGCACCCCCATGCGTACGAAATGGGCGCGCAGGACTCGAAGATCGGCTAGGTTATTAGCATACACTTTCTTGTGGTTCCTACCCACACACCTTCCACTATGACTTAAGTAGGGAAGGTACCGACCCTCTTCTTTTTTCTTTTTCTTCATCTTCGTCCTTTTCTTCAGGCAGAGAACTGAAAATGTAACCCTTTAGCGCAAGAGTCATCAAGATGAGAGGACTTCTAATCCCTTTAGATGGTTCAGGTAGGAGTCTGAAAGTATGCCTGACTGCGTGCAATTGATCGTTTATTTGTCTGCGTTTTCGTTGTTTAGGCTATGGCGCCCTCTTATAGCAAGTTGTGATGTCGACAGCAGAAGGATACCCTTAATCCCGAGTCTGGAAAGACGGAATGATTTCGAACAACTTTACTGAGCATAAGTAGCTTTACAGTGGCCACCGCAAGCGCCGCGTACAATAGCCAGCCGCTTAGAAGCAAAAAAGGAGGATGTGCCAAGTTTAGGCTGTTGAATGAGTAATCAATCGGCTGCCGCCAATCAGCCGAGGCGGCAGCATCGATTACCCTTGAGTGTACGTGCGTATGAGACGGCGAGCGGATCGATAACATGGGAAAAAACCGATAGCGCTCGGAGTAGATGATTAGGCATGGGTGTAAGCCCTGCCAAAGTGAAAGCAGAATGACTTAGCACAGCAGGTTTCCACAGCCTTAACGGGTCCTATGGTAGATGCGCTGGACCAGCGTGGAGAGGAGATCAGAGCACGAGAAGCGTAATTTGGTATGCGTATCCAGAAGGTATGTCACAGATGACATTTCGACTGTCGCTCTCGACGATGTCAGCTTCAGTAAGCTGAAGGCTGACACGGGGACTATAGCTGGCTTATAGTGAAAGTAAACTAGCGCATAATTTACTCGATTCCCTCACTACTCCAACATATGCACCTGATGTCGAGATAAGAGTCGAGAAGATAAGAGGCAGGGGAGGGCGCATGTGGCTGACGCGGCTAACACTCCAATACGCGTGCTAACAGCACACATCTCGCTACGTAGACTTCACACAACACACACTGGGCCGATGGTGTGTCTGTTAAATGCATCAGTTGACAGTGCTAAAAAGGAAAACAAACTGAAGGCGAGCGTTGTAAAGCAGGCTGGAAAAGAAGAATATTCTTTGGGAGTGATAAAAGCTTTCGGTGCTGGTTTTTTTGCGCCATAAAGTTAACCTAAAGGTGCGACTGGGGCAATTATGCCTACGGCTAACAGCACTAGTATCACTCACACGAATAAGATCAACAGTATTACAACGACATCAAGTAGCAAATAACAAGACGGCTATGGCTAAGGAAATAAGACTAGGTTCCGGCAAATAACAATAATATTCGAGTACTAGTGGTACTACTAATGTTAGTGCTCCTAATCAGGCGGTGTTTCTGGCTTGCATTGAAGAAAGTGGCCAACGCCTAATCCCGGTTGGTCTTCTTGACTTCGGAGGAAGGTGGATACGTCTACTATCACTTAAATCTACCCCTTGCTCTCCAGTCACCTTCCCTATCCAATCTGTTTGGTGCGTAGGGTGGACCTTGATCAAATTCGACGGTTGGAAACACGCGCACACATTTGCAGTTAATTGGCGCACAGGTCTACGCTCTCCTTACGAACCACCAAGAGTGACGCTGTCTTGCGTGTGCGTGAGAGCATGGGAGTCAAGTTGCTCACAGCGGAAGTTAATGGTGGGTTACCGGCAGTCCCTCGCATAATGGTTGCTTCTCCGATTTCACCCTCCCTTGGGAATGCTGGTATCGGCGTTCGATGAGGAGGAGGAGGAGGAGGAGGAGGAGCAGGAGGAGGAGGAGGAAGAGGGGAACGCTGAGGACTCAGCAAGGGAAGTAAACTCGCTCGCACTAACAGTCCACCACCTATTTCTACCCTACGCTTCACTTATCTAGAAACAACCCACCTACCCACCGGGTCGCGTGTCACGGCATTCGAAGGGGAGAAGGTGGGATCGACTAAGGCCAGGCTCTTAGATCTTCACCGCCTCCCCCCCCCCCCCCCCCCCACCCCCACCTCCCGCCGACCCCCCGCCCTGATCCGACTCCCGACGCCACCAACATGCGGGACTTTGTTGCGGGTGTGCCCACTCTGTCGCGTGTCCCTTCGCCTAGCCGGCGCCGAGCACACACACAAACACACACGGAACCTGCCCCTATTGCCGGAAGAGTCAGCAATTTTTAAAGGGCCGGGTCCTTGATCCAAAACACCTCCCGATTAATGATTACTTTGTTGTTGCAAAACTGGGAGATTTATTAGAAAATCTGAGTGGGGGGAGAGCTAAGGAGTTCAGGATCACCACAACGTGATCGTAAATATTCCTAAACAGGTTTGTCTTGGCCTTGGAAGGTTTGCCTCGACTTGTCTTCCATAGCTAATTGCATCTGAAAATTGTTTTATCCACCCTTCTCTTGTTAGACCAAGTGATTAAGCAGCCTGTGTGGTCTACAGCCTAGTAAATAGACAGCCAAGTTGATTCTCATTTAATATACAAGCCGCCGACCACACAAGTCGGTTCTTATCCGAAAGAATACGAAAATGCTGCCTCCATCCCCCTCCCCCGGCATGATTAGCGAAAGGCGAAATCAGGTGAATAAATAGGTCTTAATGGTCGGTTCTGTTGTTGGTTCCAGGCATCATGTGAACCCCGAGGATGCTTTGAAAATAGAGAGAGGGATACGCTTTATTTTGAAAATAGCATTCCAAAATTTTCAGCATAATCATCCTCCATTCACAAGGAATAAAATAAGGTGCACAGACCCACAAAAGCAATTCATACTCGCAAATGCCTGGAATTGTCGACATCATGGATAAATGTCCTTTGAAAATTCGTCAAATGTAGGCCAAATTTAGCTGCTTTCAAAACGGTGCTAGCGTCCTGCACCGATGACCTCATTGTAGTTCAGATAAACAAAGAGAGATAAAAATCTGTTTACAATAGGCGAGGTAAGCCAATCGACGTATATATAAGAAAATTTACATGCGAATAGAGGGAGGAAAAATGGCGGCTCAGTTTGAAAAGCACGCTTGGCAAGGAATACTTACCAGCGCTCTAGACAGGGCATCAGAAAAAGAACCACCGTAGTCTTTGCGCCAAATACAAACGGAAAACAGGGGTTATGTTTATGGTTAGCGTTCGGGCTAATTTTAGGTTTAGGTTTCTGCGGTTATGGTGAAGTGTAGCTTTAAGGTAAGTTGGGCTTAAGGTGAGCGTTACTTTTAACTCCAGGGTTAAGGTTTAGGGTAGAGTTTGAATTACCAGTAGGGCTACGGTTTAAGTTTATATGAGGGCTCGTGTTAGGGTTTGGCCTGGGAATATATTTACCCATCCTGGAAGTATGCGCAATACCACTTAGGTGGGGTCCTTCTACTCCCATGTCTCACGTATTGAATCCACTTACACGGGTATAGTAAGCTGACTGCCCAGGCAATACTTTCTATGTAGTCCTGCAGTCTATACAGTCGCGAATTTTGATTCCGTCGAGATCTACAGCATTTCATGAGTGTGACAGTTAGAAATAAGGCCAGATTCTTGTCGTGGAAAGGAACTGGAGAACCTAGGGGAGTGAGGAACATAATAGTAAGCCTAATCGGAAGTTTTTTCGTTTTATTCAGCGTCTGTTAGAAACAGCTGTAGCGGCCGCTATCAGAAAGCCGCTCTTGTGCGTACAATTTCCGTTCACATACTGTGACCGAGGGTCGTCGACCAAATGCCTGTAACTCTCTCCGCGTTCCTCTCTTTTCCTTTTCTCCTTCTCAGTTGCTATTTACAACTCTCACAATCTTCATACATCCCCTCCCTTTATCCCCTTCCATATTCCCACCTGGCTTGTGTTTTAAGACTAACTTTTAATCAATTTTTCGAATGCTTGACATTTTTTGCTCGGCCTCGCTCCCATACTGACTTGACTATAATGGATCGAAAGCAGACGTATGCTCGCCAACTCGTCTCCTAAATCCTCCTCTGGAAGGTTTTGCTACTGTGTTGGTCATTCAATTTGGAAATTAGGTTTTTCGCGAGGAAAAGCACAACGCCAGTGTTAAAAAGTGTGCTTTCATTCTTTTTTTTCACGGGCGAGCCGCATTGAAATGTCTTTTCAACATACAAACTTACTAATGATGAGGATTTAGTTTACCACAACTATAACTTTTTTGCTAGAAAAAGTAAAAAAATATTTGACATTCTTGAATTGGGCATAGGGGCCTGGTTGTTACCACAAAGGTCTCAAATAGCGATTATCTTGAGAATTCCCTCCAGGTTAGAAAGGCAACGGTGGGCCACGGATTTTTCCCAATTGGGCTAACTGAATTATGCAAATCTGTCAAACTCTCCTAATATTAGGAGCTGTTAACGGGGGGATTAACGAAACCCGAACACTATTCCAATTGAACTGACTTGTGATGGTCAACCAAATAGAAGGTGAAAATGAGGGAGATGTCGTTAAATTTGACCCTCGTGACGTCCGATGCCGATAGCCTGACCCCTCTTACCATAAACCGAACACTAACATTGATGATAACAATAAACTGAGAGACGGAGAGCGTAACTGGAGCCTACCAAATGTCATCAATAAGTACTAAGTAGAATAGTAGCAGGATCCTCCGAAAGCTCTCTTCAGCTGCCAGTGTGTCTTATGTTTTTTTTAGCTGATAGTAGAATACAGCGCCACTTTAAAATGATCAAGCAATTTGCTGATCGCATTCTTAATGAGATCGCTCATCCTCTCCACTCTGAACTAATGGCTGCGAAGTATACCCGTAGTATGCGCCGAAGTTTTCGTCATATGTCTTGCCATATCAGAACTCCATACTCCCATTCCTAGCACGCTACCTCAATTGTGGAGAAACGGAAAATGCGAAGTTGAAAATCGACCTGTCTCCATAACAGATGCGGATATTGTGTAAACCCTTTAAACTTTGAGTATTCCATGACATTTTACCTTACTTTATCCCTTGCTGCCCCTGAAAACAGCCATTTCTGCTGATTTTTTTTGGATTTTTACCCTCAAAACAAAGCATTTCTCTCGCGATGAAAGCAAAGACTCGTTGGGGCTACCTACCCGATCGTTATGGGCAGGAGCTCCGGACCGTCACTTCCGGATATTAGCCATCATAAAAAAACCAGAGCGACGTTTAAATACACAGCAGCGCCTGAGACCATAGTAAGTTAAATTTATGACGTGACGATACATTTGTTTGTGTAGACTGGGCAAAGGCAAGGGCCTTACCTGCTCGACTCCCACCGAGGCCGCGAATTGTTCACAATTGGGTCTCTAGTGACCTCGTATTCTAAGTCGTGCTTTCCTCTCACGCCACTGGGGCAAACCACAGGTCTGGCTCTCATGTCCACCAGCGCGTGCGCATCAGACGGTGTCAAGGTCACGGGCGTGACCTAACAGGCCAAGCACTTCCCAAGGCCAGTTCACAACGGACCTTAGTCCGGTGACTGCTTACGCTCAGACACTCTCGGAACCGGCGACCTCACGACCGGTTGCAGACATCCGATTCCGGCGACTACACCCGCCAGAATGCGACTCTGGACTCGGCCCGATCATGGCTGGACTGCACTCGTCTGGGAGTCACTTACCCACATTCTAATCCTTCTGCATTTAATTAAATTATCCATAACACTCAGACCTTCCAGGCATTATCTTATCTACTAGTTTAAAATCTTTGGGATACGTTCTATCATCTATTATCCGACCGGACCACTTCATATCTTGCAGGTCAATTGAATTGTTGATGATAAAGTTGCTAAGAAACTGCCTGCTCTCACTACTGCTGCTGGATTGGAGAACTCCCTGCTGAACGCCCGAGGAAAGGTCTGCTTGGAGACCCTCCAGAATGTCATTCGTTCAATGATATTTAGGCTAAAATCTGTCCTCAAAGTCAGGGAAAATGTCCTGTAAAGTAAACTGTGAAATATATACATATTACTCTAAGAACTGCGAGCGTGTTATTAGCGTACAAAGAATTTCGGGACAGTCCATATAAGCCCTATATGCGATCACACGGTCTGGTGGTGTGAAGAGCTTGAATAACATCGTTTTGCCTCGTGCCCTGAAGTTTCCGACTGGCGCCCTGGCATATTAGCTGCTCTTTTTTACTCTGAAGGCTAAAACACTGAGCAAATGGGTGATCGTCAGTCCTAGTTGACCTTGTTTGTTCCCGATTACTTGCCGTATGAGACTGTGGAACTGTGGTTCATTAGAAGCCTGCTGAGTTTCAAACCAACTGACTCTAGCTTCAACCGACAAGACTCTCCAAGCATAAGTCTGGTAATGGCTGACTGTTGTGAGTAACTAAAGCAGCATTTTGTTACCACAGTCTCTATTTTGTTTGTCGGTGGTGACATTCTTCACCACGAGAGCCTTGAAGGCTGAACCGGTTGCTATTTTTTGTCACGTCTTGAGTTTCGCCACTGCTGCTTAACACCAAGTCCATAGTATTCCGGCGTGGTGTGGGCAGGTGCTCTGAGCGTCGGATTTCACGGTCATTTGGAGCGTTGTTCGACCAGCGGGCAAGAAGAACAATGCGGACCCCCTCCCTATCCATCCTGCATGCAACCACAACTGATACATGCTGACCCATTGTCCAGCAATGCTAGAGAAAGTGGATCCCGAGAAGAGTAGCCTGCAGGCGAATACGTTTATGGACGACCGGACAAATGATCAGTTTCCTCCACCTGTCCTGAATGAAGGACGTTCACATCGTTCAGTTTCTGCTGGCTTCCTCCCCCCCCCCCCATCCTATCGCCTCGGGCGCAACTATTTTCATTTTTCTGCGGACAGTAGCACTCCCGGTTTTCTGGCGAAGAAATTCACCCGTGAAAAGAAGAAGAGTCCATCGCTTGGACAACACTTTTATTCGCTTGACGTTTCGACCTTCGTCGTGGATTCTTCATCAGAGACATGAGCAGAAAATAATAGCAGAAACGCATGCTGCTGCTTCTATTTTCTGCTCATGTCTCTGATGAAGAATCCACGACGAAGGTCGAAACTCCGAGCGCATAAAAGTGTTGTTCCAGCGATGGAATATTCCTCTTCTTCTTGTAAATTACTTCCTGGGACTCGCATGTTCGCTTGTGTTGACGAATTCACCTGTGATCGTGATTTGCACAAGTGGTGCCAAGCAGAAGAAGTGAACACTGTGTACGCAGACAGTCAGGGGATTTAGTAAATGATATAGCGACTACTGTTTTCGGAAACAGACGAGAGCTAATAAAAATAAATGGCAGATGTCCTCCGTTTCATTCGATCTAAAATCGTTTGTCAATCGTTTGCCTGAAGCATTTCCTAATAAGTAGGGTTATGGTGGGTTGCTGGGTCTTACCTAGCCACTGCATAAAGCGGGCCATTTTAACCCTCATCTCGTCTTAAATGGGCTAGCCGCAGGCACTTTGAAACTTCTCCACCCCAGGACAAGAGAATACGACGTGTCAGGATAATAGAGGGCTTCTGTATCTCCTGAAGATTGGTGCGCCGGCACCTTCAGTCAGTCAGTCAGTCAGTCAGCCAGCCCCCCCTCTTGTTCTTTAGGCGCAGAGAATCCCTCACCTGTCTGGCCTCCTCTCTCTCCCGCCCAGGTGTTCAGCGCACTCAGATGCGACCGGGGACCGCAAGCGAGATAACATCTTTCAGGCCAACTCACTGTTGACTTTGGGTCGTTCGGTCACGGCGGCCAGGCCTAACGGCTTCGCTTGAGCAGACTTGCAGTAGACGCCAACTTGCAAGCATCCCCCCCCCTCCCTACCCAGGTAGAATGCTCCCATTAACCTGCCTCGCCGGTTTTTGAGTGCTGGAAATTGCGGTGGTGGTTAAAAAGCTATACCCAGGAAGTGAGAGGCGTGTCCGCCCCCCCTCGCTCCGCTTCGAGGAACGCGATTAGCGGTTAGGACACGCGCGACTATGGTCGGCAGCGGTAATGGGCCCGTACACTTGCGTGTCCCCCCCCCCCCTAGGGCCGCCGTCAAGTGTGCGCACGCGGTCATGAGACAATAATGGGGTCGTCCACTCTCACGGCTAACCCCTCCCCCTATTTTTGTAGGTGAGACGACCAGATAGGATCATAACCTTGTGTAAGGCTTCATATAAATTAGTTCTTAGTTCAGCGTAAGGGGTACACTCGGATTGCGCACTACTGAAGGAAATGGGATTAGGTTTGCGTGAGAACTTCAGAACGCACCGGTGATGGCCTGTGTGAATGCAATGCCACCAATCAGCAAGATATAAGTTCATATCACAAACCCCAAGCCCTGATCTGATGATTTATATGTGCCTGAATTCTCCCCCTCATTCTCTACTATTCTCTGGTTTTTTTCAGTCTTGCTTAAAACGTCCCGTTGCTTTTTAAACGTATGCTCCGAATACTCTCTTCAGCAGCCGGTATCGCTTTAGCTGATATTATAATACAGCGACAGTATAAGCGGTCAAGCAATTAGCTGATTGCACTATTGATGAGGTTGCTCATCCGTATGATGATTTGTCAGTCATCTCATGTCAACCGGAGTTGCTCACCTAAGGCTTTCGCACTTAACCTACATCTAAACGTTTAGAAATCTATAAGGTTTTCACGATGTCAAGTAAAAGTGCCTTTCATGAAGACAATTTTAACAGCAGGAAGCCGTTGACGTTAGTTCTCTACTCCAGCCCTTGAAAGGCAGTTCTGCAAAAAATATGGAAAAATGAAAAACCCACGCTAACAAGAGGTTGTAACAACTACAGGAAGGATAAGGGGTAGTCATTTCCGTTTTTTGTCGTCTTCACCAGCAATGCCCCGATATTTGGCTGAGAAACTCAGTGACTTTATTATATTTCTTTGTCAGTTTCCATTCCTTATACAAAAAACACACCTGAACTACCCTGATTCCAAAGACATTACTGTGAAAGAGAGAGAGAGCGAAATGTGCTTTATTTTGAAGGTAAGTATCCAAAATTTTCGGCAAAATGGCTCCATTCACTGAAACCAAGGAATAAGATAAGGTAATATATAGTCAAAATCTGGAGGTTTACCTGAAATCCACATCGACTTTGACAACATGTCTAATTTCAACTTTTGGATTTCCGTTTCTTTACATATGAGGTAGCATGCTATGAATGCCAATGTACGGCAAGGGATATGTCAGAAGCTTTGGCGCATAATGCGAGAAGACTTTGCAGCCATTAGTTCAGAGTGAAGTGGATGAACAACCTCGTCAAGAATACGATCAGCAAAATGCTTGACCACTTTAAAGTGTCGTTGTATTATAAAAGCAGCTAAAAAGCAAAAGAAGCACCTTTAATTCCATCAATTCTGCATTCGAAGTAGCTTTTATGCAGAAAGCGAGAAAGAGAGAATAACCGGGAAGGTGGGGGAGATTACAATTGCTATCCATCAAGCAGACATGAATATTTTTAATGGAAAAGATGCTAATCAAGAGGAATTTTTCATAGGGTCCACGAAGACATCCTTTAGAAGAACTGCAGGTAATTAATCCAAAGAATTAAGTGTGCGAAGGAATACGCGTCTGAAACTGTGTCAGATGCTAACCACTAATTTAAAATTCAGCCGAGCATCCAATTACCCGTGCTTGAATATGCCACGAGGGCGTGGCGCGATATGCGATCGCCATCTGGCGTCAGTATCGGCCACGGAAGTGAAGGTACTTGTGTCAGCATCTTCTGGCAACACAGCACTGGATTCGCTAGCCGTATAGTCACTTCTTCAGCAGTTGGCTGGTGTCCGGTGGACAACCTGAAGGGCATCACTAGTATCGATGTGATGATTCGTATCGAAAAGTTGTGTGAGAATAGAACTGGAGATTGATCTAATTTCACCTTTTCTTAACCAGGCTCGTATGTGTTTACGTGCTCTCTTTTCTAGGCACCTCTTTGTTCAGCCAACATATCCTGCTCCACGGGAGCAAGCGAAAGAGTAAATGCACATAGATTTGACCTTCAACAGGAGTCGGTCTTTACCTCCTATTACCCATTACCAACGCTCACTACCTATCCTAATTTCCTTCCCAGTCCTATTCCCCAGCGCAAGGTCCTCTACAGGCCGATTTCGACATACAAGGTGGCGTGAAAACGATGAGTTATAATCACAGGACACTTATTAACCCTATCCAACTGTACGATTTTCCATATATCTGAAGTTGTAGTGGCCTGATTATGAATTGCTGAAAGCATAAGTTTGCTGAATAAACTTTTCAAGTTAAACACGGAAATATTTGCAGTATTTAGCTGCAAGTGGATGCATACTGAGAGGAATGCAGCCACAAAAGTTTTTTGTAACTAAACAGCAAAGTAAAAATAGAAAATGAAGGTGAAAAAAGTGGCTTAATTACCGCCTAAAGACCTCCTCTCTCCCCAAAAAATACATCTGGTCGGCAGCAGCAGTAGACCAGGGTTGGATGGCATCAGTGTCCAGCTGAAACCGAAACCATTCTTAGTCGCAATACGACAGTTCGAGCACCTTCAACGACGACTCTCTGTGTGGGTACAGTACCACCGAATCAGAATAGCGCGAAACCTTCTGCGGCGGTCCTTCATCCACTGACAAGAAAATGCAGAACCGGTAGAGATCCCATTTATCTCCAAGAAATTGTTTAACTAAAAAAGCGCCAGAAATGAACATAGAAGTTTACTTGCTTACATTTCTTACTTATAGTTTATTTTCTTCTTAGGTTCACATTTACTTTATGTTTTAAGTTTCACTTTAGTTTGTCTTCGATAATTCTCATCAGGCCTTTACATTTATATGGCAATTTAGTAAATGAACTATGCGGGTTGGGAGAAAAATCGAACTGTTTTCAGGACAGGGGGAATGGGGGAGGAAAAGGGGGTCAAAATCTGTTCAGCTTTAGGGGGAACTGGTAGTCGGCTTAGGTGCTAAGCTGCTTAGTTAGTTAACATAGTTTTTAGTTTACTTTTTAGTTTTGTTTTAGATTTATTAGTCACTTGCGGTTGCTCTTCGATTTAAACGCTGCACTAGTTTACTTTACCTTAGCTTAGTTAATTTTATTCGTTTGAATTATTTATATTCTGGTTCTATTTTTAGTTTAGTTTTAAGTTCATCATTATGCTTTTTATTTTAGTTTTAGATTACACCTTAGTTACGTGAGTTAGCTTTTTTTAGTTAATTGACTTTAGTTTTAGTAAATTCCCAATATTTGCGGAGTTTCACTTTTTAATTATGGCACGCTTTTTCGTTGACAAACATTACATTATTAAGTTGACCCAAGCCAAGCCAACGCTCTACCCACAATTGGGTCAACCAAATTAACTAAAAGCTGCCAAACCAACTTAATAATTAAGTCAGCCTAGTAGTCATTCTGGTGGATTCTAGATGATGCTTAGGAGATCCTGCTTGGGCAGTCAACTTGCTGTCCCGCATTGGTGGATTCCATGTGAGCGGCAAAGTTGGGCCGGTAATATCGATCCAAGTGTGATTAAACTCACGGTGTGAAGCGCGACATTCGTAGCTCAAGTGGGTAGAGCGTTGGCTTGGCTAAAAGGTCTCTCTCCTATGCGGGTTCGAATCCCGCCGAATGCCACGAGTTTTTTCACAATTGGGTCAACTAAATTAACTAAAATCTGCTAAAACAACTTAATAATTAGATTATGAAAATTATTATTCCTGTGTTCTCTACTTTTATAAAATTAGATTGTTCATTTACATTTCCTTTGCTCTGTTATGCCCAGACTGTGTAATCTTTATTTCACCCGGTCCCTTATTGCACAAGGATAGGGTTTTCAAGTGTTGATCTGGGAGGTAAATTAGACCTGTACTGTCAATCAACTAGAAGTTGGTTCAGGCGCGCGGTAGCCAAAAAAGTTAAACAACCCGCATACGCGTTCCACACACGTTCCACACACGACCTGCTTTCTCGATGTTGGACAGGTTTCAGAAAGGGTGGTATGGGTCTCATATTAGTGAGCGTCAGAAAGACCACGGTTGGAAAGAGCCGTTACAGATTGGCTCGAAGTCTCAAAGTCTCCCTCTGAGAATCGACTTATCCTGTATTAGTTGGCAACTCTCCGACCCATGACTTTTCGCGTGCTGTGGTAAGTTGAACAAGGTCAAATTTGTTATAGATCGGAAAGCACTATGGGATGGATTCGTCAGAGTTCGTCTCTCTCTATCTTCTCCCCTCTGATTGATCGGCTTATACTAGGTCGTTCTCAAAGCTTCCTCGTGCCTTCGTAACTCAAATGGTAGAGCATCGGCTGCGTAAAAGCCCTCCCTGTTGTGTGGATTCGAATGTCAGCGAGGCCACGCATTTTTCACAATCGGGTCAAATGAAGGTAAAATTTGTTCTAGAGTTCGTGTCTCTCTCTTTTCTGTATCTATCTCCCTTCCCTCTCTTATGCGTCAGTCGACTGTCCGAGCCGGAAACCAACTGATCGTCTTATAATAAAGTCGTGCTCAGACAACCATATTACTTAGAGCAACGTTTTGGACGTTTTGGAGATGACAAAGTTTCCTCCTGTGGTGCCAGTTTTAGTCCCTTACTTTACGTCATAGGGGTATTGACATCATCGTGATACACACCGTGGCTTCCAAAATACTGACAGGGGTGGTGATGGGATTCGAGCTTGCCACTAGGTGATGACAGCACTAATCAAGGCCTGACATGTAGTCGCAATGAGTGATGGTCGTTCACGCCACCCAACCATTTAACACCACCCAGTGACAAGGCACAAACCGATGACAGTCAGGAAGGCGCGGGCATGCGAACATACACCAGTAACCGTGCCTATCTGATCAGAGGTCGTGCAATAGAAGAACGCGTTATTCGGCACTTAATGCCTATTGACTGCTGGAACAGCATTTGAAAATGGACGAAGGTCGAACATAGTGAGGACTGACCCGACGACTGTCCAAGACTTTGTGCAGAGCTTGCCGATGGACGATCAGCATGCGTCCATTTCAGAAGATAGATCAAATGCGTATGGGGGTGTGTGTGCGTGCGTGTGCCTGTCCCTGCATGAATTAATTGCCCCCATCCCCCCCCCCGCGCCGACTGAAATTTGCAGCGGCGGGACACTAACCCGCCTCGATTCGATGGCATTAATGACTCATCCGTCAGACCGAACCCCTGAAGTATTTGTGCAGTTTCTGTACGCATATTTATATTTCACTTAGGGAGGTAACCGACACATTGTCTAGGCCACCCGTGTTAACTGTGGGTAGAGGGCAAGAGTTGGGTATGTCCTTCTAAATGACAGGCTGCGTTCTCGATCACCAGTGTTGAATCAACAAACTTCGAGTATTTCTTCGTTTGGTTTCCGTTGGCCTTCCATGTGCTCATACGATACCAAAAATGCAGGACCGTTGCCGTTGCAAGGAAATAGTTTCAGAGAAGAAGATGACTCGACAGTATCTGCCACTGCTTTCGGCTTATGTCTCTGATGATGAATTCGTGACGGATCTCGAAACGCCAGCCGAATACACGTATCGACCCAGCGATCGAGTCGTATTCTTCCCAATTGCTTTATGGGACTCGCATGTTCGCTTGTATCAGAAATAGTTTCAACAAAAACGACGTCGACTGCCTCCGCCTTGCTCTGAAGCCAACGGCGGACATAGTCAACAGTAAAGGTTAAACTTTTGTATACAATGCGAATTATCCATTCACCCTAGTCGTCCTCTACGATCATTTTTCATTTGAAACCAGCTGGTGAACCTCATTGAGGCGGAACACGAATCCAAGTTTCCTGATGGATGAAAAAAAGTTCCGCTCATTATGTCCACAGGTTCTGACTATAAGTGACGTTTTTGTGATCATGGCCACATTTATTACCTTACCCTTTATGCACTGATTTAGACCCACAAGCTAAATCAAAACGCACAGTTCAGTGCAGTGAATTTAACTGCCATGGCCGACACGGCTTCAGCTTCTCACCTCCATGAGCAGATAGACCCATGTCCAGCTCCCAGTTCTTTCCCACCCCGGGTCTTTACAGGTATTATTAAAACTAAAATATATCCTTATTTTCAGCATAACCATGGAAGACGAGGTGATTTGCTTTCAAAAAATTACGAAGCAGATTATCTTTGAGCATGTTTTGCTGCTAAACTTGTTGGAATTTAAGACAATTTCGAAAATCACTAGAAAAATGCATACTAATTAAGTAGTCATTGTGCATCGAGTATGGCTTTTGCATAAAAGTGCACTCATCAGCTGGTACCCTGGTGTGGCTTATGGGCATATGCCGCAAGATCATTAATATTACAGCCCTACCTAAGTAATAGTACCTCATAGCAAACGCGTTTCAGAATTTCGGTTCATATTTCTCGAGATTAGTCATCGACCCCCAGCTGGATGTTGTCATCCTGTACAATGAACCTGACAGCGGGCCACTCATCAAAGTCTCACATATTTTGTGGGTGCTCGTTCGGGGTCCTCGGAGTTGTGATTTGGTATAAGGAATTCGTGTACTCAATATGACTGTTGTCGTCAACCAGCTCCCAGCAAACTCACGTTTGCAGGACCTCCAAAGCAAGTTCGCATTTTTGTCCTCGAGCCTTATTAAGTCCAGAGTCCAAATAGACACAAGCCTAGCTCCTAATTCTTTCCTAACCGGGATTAGACTAGACTCGGTGGTAGTAAAGATTTATTTACAGCCCCTGCACATGGGAACAGATATCGCCTGGAACATAGGCGGATATAAGGGCTAAGATAAGGTTACGCTTAGGTGTGGGTTTGGGGCAAATATTCGCATTCCAGGTGTGTGTATAGGGAGAGAAGAAGAAGACTTCGATCACTGGAGTCATATTTTTTATTCGTATGTGCTTTCGAACCCCTACTGGAGTCCATCGTTTTCCGGTTACGTAAGTGTTTGGGTTAGGATACGGGAATATGTTTTCCTTTCTTGTACTTTATTGCAGAGCCGTTTGTATTACGTGGTGGTGGAGGGCAGTCATGTTCAAGTATTCAGCTTAAAGAGGAGTGTATAAGAAATTCCGATTTGTCTGGAGGAGGATGGTAATAAATGGTCCATTTGTAATCTCATTGCCTTCGTCGGTAAATAGACTGCGTCGTGTAAGCTGCCTATTTTTGTTTTCAACCGCCCCCCCCCCCCCCCCCCGCCGCCCCCCCCGCACGGCCCCCCCCCCCCCCCCCCCCACGTCCACGTAAGCCGCTTATCTACGATTGAGCAGAGATAAGATATGTTAGGCCAGCCAGCCAGCCATCAATGGCATTGTCTTCAGATGTTTAACGTCACGCATAAAGCGACAAATACGCGGAAGCCAGTACTAAATGCCGTTGCAACGTCCTCCCCCGCCCCCCACCTAAAAGCAAACCTGCGCACGTGAAAGCCGAAACGTCGTACGTGCTTTTGTCGCGCGTGCCCCTAGGGGGGCTTCAGGTGCTGTCGGAACAGGAAAGGCGTCTGTGGCGGTGGAAAGGCAAAGTGATGGACTTTTAGGGGAAATGGGGCACGCGCTGAGTTCTTTCTTTACCATTCCCCCCTTTTATTAGCATACAACTGCTGTTATTAGTGGGAAAAAGGAAATGAGCAGAACTCAATCTCCCCTTACGTCACGGAATGATAATGAAGTGTGTTGCGTCATCATCAGGCGTTCCCAGGGGCTCGATGTAGGAATGGACTGAACGTAATATGTGCATGTATCCCGCCATTATATGGTCACCTCCGAAGAAGGGTTTCCAAAAAAAATCCGAAACGTCCGACAAATCGATTTCCTGTTACAGAGATCGTATCTTCCACTTCTGCACTGCTTGCTGGAACTCGCCTATTCGCTTCTATTGGCAATCGCTTTGGACACGATGCACTCTGGTCGGCTCGACGGTGGGAAGCATTTGCCCTTCGAGAGTCGTCTACTTATGCGCAAAGCCTATTTCTACACCGGTGTCTCGATAACAATGTTTTGCCAAAAGGTGTTTCGTAGAGATCTTCGGTTAATGCAGAGTTAGCGAGACGCACAGAGTTACAGCACGGCGGACATATGATTGGAGTGTTCATTCAAGACTGTTATTGTAAGGCTTAGGAAACGAGAATATTTACTTTTCTTGTAGTTTAATGCAAGATCATTTGTATTGCATGGGGGCGTATTCATATTCGGGTATACAGCCTAAAAAAGAGGTATATAAGAAATTTCGACTTGCAATAAATGATCAATTTGCGATCTCATTGTCTTTGTCAGTAAATAGAGTGCACCACAAAAGCTGCCTGGTTTTGTTTTCAACCGCTCCCTCCGCCGCAACAGATGGCAGTCATTTGAAGCGACCGACGGCGTTACGGTTCGACTTCCCACGCTCCTGTAAGCCGCTAATCTTTGAGTCAGCAGAGATAGCGTCTTTTAGGCCAGCCAACCACGGCGTTGTCTTTAGACTTTAACGCCACGCATTAAACAACAAACACGCA
>JAYGXS010000008.1:9320787-9345067 GCA_036362985.1 Ligula intestinalis
GCAAAAATTCCCATCAGAGAATTTAGAAGAGTATTCGGCGAGCGTCCTTCGAGCCACTCGGTGTGAACTTCCCATCGAACATTATGATTTCTTACTTTGGTGTGGAGCCTAGGATGGGGATTCCAGGAGAGTAGCATAGCCACGTTAAAGAACTGTTTTCTAGTCGCCCTTCCAATAATAATAATAATAATAATAATAGAAAAAAGAGTTGGGATGACTTTAAGACAATTACCCACTAGTGGAGTAATTACTTTATGACCGGCATGTAACCTGCTGAACTTGCGTCACGCGTGGTGGAATTGAGCATGATGATTGTTCGGCCACCTGGTTCCCCGAATGTTGGCGAACTTGCTTTGGTCAAATTGAGTCCCAGGGCCGAATATGGATTGGGTAGGTCGTTGCACTTACAGTAGGTCACATATCTGATGAAAGGTTGAGGATTGGGGAATTTAACACAAACTTGAGGTCGTTTATTAAGTTCACTGGGTTGGCTTGAGGCGCAAAATGCTGTTTACTAGAATTTAATTCCATTCAGGTCAGTAAAGTTAGAGAAAATATAGGCGGAAACGGACGAAATTCAAGCTTTGTTGATTTCCAAGGAATTTCCTATGCTATTAAGCGATGCGGAGAAAAGATTCACATTTGTGCGTGCTGAAGTCTAAAAACATTCACAAAGAGCAGAACATGTTTAATTATATTTATTCACTACAGAGAAAACTTTTTTCGTCCATTAAATTGAGGTTAGTGTGCTTTCGAGATAGAGGACTAGAGCCGAGAAAAGGTTGATCAATCTAGTTAAAAATTTTTGCTCTACAAATATGTTACGAATTCATTCTTGGCTTTTGTTGTGGAAATAAATTTTTCTCAACAATGAGTTGACATGTTTGGGCGATTCTAAAGTCATGACCCACACAGGCAGCTATCAAAGGAGGAATGTTTAAGAAGTCAATACATAGGTAAATGCTTTTAAGATATTTCTTATTTCTACGTTTTGGGTAAATAGGTTAAAAGAAATCGGTATTTATGGACAAACAAAGCAAAACTGTGAAATTCGTAGTGTTCAGTAGCATTTCCAAAACAGTTTGCTCCTCGTCGCACCCGAGCTCTCGAAATAATTTTTTTTAAATGCGACAAACGGAAATTTTTTTCAACATACACAAGATGATATGAATTTGATTACAAGTACAACCGTAATTTAACTTTTTAGTAAACAGCCAGCCTATCCGTGTGTGGCAGTCAATGTATTTTTATTCCACTCAACAGTTCCAGAGAAAATCTTTTTTCAATTGTCAATAGAAATTGATACAAAGCACGCAAGAATCTTTCCGTGCATTAAAAACGTTAATGTGTCCGAAGATTCAAAATTTAGAAACAACTTTACTTAAGGTGACTGCATCCATTTCTGACACATTTAGTACAAGTTTAAATGTTATTGGAAAATATTTAGTTTATAAAAAATGTGTATTTCTGCTTATTCTGTATAACCTTGCCATCCTTTTCCATTCCCATGCCTTAAACACACTTTTAGTTCACACTGGACCAGTAAATTTTCATATTGACATTTCTTGAGTTTGCAGATTTTTGTGAAAATTACATTTTTCTATGCTACTTAATAGTAATTTCTCAACCAAACTCTGACTTTTTTTACTGATAGTTCTAACTATACTGTTATAATAATTTGGGGGCACGCCACGTGTGCTGAATTCCCACAAAATGACTTTCATTACGTTTTCAAACTTATTTCACGAGATAGTGCACTCACTGTATTCATGGACTGGGGGCCCGTGAACCATGACTCAAGTAATTCTCGGCTTACACGACTGTTGAGACTCGTAGGTACCGCCTGTTCGCTTGTACTGGCAATAGTTTAGGACTCATTTAGATTCGACACTCGTCATGAGCTAGTGTGGTTCTCGTTTAGGTCTAGGACATTATCGGTGTAGATTGTTGGGGCCCGCGACATGTACGACAACCACCACCACCACCACCATCATCATCCTAATAATAATCATCAACAGCGTCTCTGTGTCATCCCATTTGGCCTAATCACAACCACTTCGACGACGGTGGGTAAAATCATCACCATCACCACCACCACCACCGCCACCAGCGCCCTTGCCATAGGCATCACCAACACCGCGACGAGCGAGATCAGCAATTCCCTTAAAATGACTGCAATGTCGTTTATTAGCCGCCGAGGCTTTGCTATCAACAAAGCATACCCTTCCCTATGTAAACACTTCGGTTGTCGCTAGGCGACGCATTTGACGGTCTGGTTACGCTTGACCGCGCACTCTGAGGGATTCCCTTACCGCATCCCCACCTGACCATCCCCCCTTGTGATCGCATCCTTATACGGTCTACTGAACACGGTGAATACCGGCATGTAACCCGGTCACGCGTCACGGTTGGAGGCGGACGGGAATAGCACACACACCACACGCTACCTCGCATCTGCTGTCAGTGCTTGCGTGCGGTTACCGAGGGCCCATCTGGTGTCCCTTGGGGGAGGGGGGGGGGGAAGGCGAACCCAACAGAAAAGTCGAAAATGTTTACATGACAGGCCCTTACGGTTACTGTTACGCGACGTCTGCTTTGGGTCCAAATCCGATCCGGAAATGTCAGGGTTGCTGTCTGCCAACAGTGTGACCCTCCAACCAACTTCCACTGGACCTGTGAACAATTAGGTAGCTATACTTTCAGACAGCAGCGGGAGAGTACGGATCGCAGCAGCTTTATCAGGGGTTGTCGCAGCTAGTAGTGTCAACAAACAGAAGGTTTCCCCAAATCACAAGTCAAGGAAGATGGCGTTGGTGGACAAAAGTTGACTGTCGGAAAATAGACAGTACAGGGGCTATGTTGTGCGCCAACCGCCAATTCGTGTGCTCTGCAGATGTGTCTGCGAAGTTGTATGTTCGCTGCAGTCAAGCCTCGCCTGCCGGGCCGTGGAAGAGTAATCAATCGTCAGCCGCCAATCAGACGAGGCGGAATTATCGATTACCTATGAGTATATGTGCGAATGAAGTACAGAGCGGATCGATAACACGCGGAGTAGATGATGAGGCAGGGGTGTAAGCCCTGACAGAGCGAATTCAGAGTCAGCGCGGCAGGTTTCCATCGGACCTGTGAATAAGTGGGTAGCTATACATTCAGACAGCGACAGGAGAGTACGGATCGCGACAGCTTTATCAGGGGTCAGAAAAAAAGTAATAGCAACGTACAGAGCTGTTTAAATGTACGGACGTCTTGGAACACGCATAATTGCGATCTTGGGCGAACGTATAATAGACAACTTAAGCGAAGACTTACGAAATGTTAGAGATAGGGGAAAGTCCAGCTGAAACTATGCGGTGGCTGAAATACTGCCAACAAGAGCCTTTGAGCAGGATATCGAACCCAAATTATGTACTTATAAATAACCTGACAGACAGGTTCAGTCATAAGTAGAGAATTCGATCGCTGGGACAAGAAGTTTATTTCCCCGACGTTTCGAATTCTGTCGAGGACCCTTCACTAGACATAACTTTAGAATAGGGTGATTAGGGTCTCAGATCATACGTCTGCCCATGCTAAAATTACGTGCGTCTCGCCATCTCTGTATTAACCGGAGGTCTGTACGAATCACCTTTCGAGACACCTGTGCAGAAATTGAATCTGCGCAAAAGCAGACAACTCCCGAAGGGCAAATAGTTCCCACCGTCGAGCCGATCGGAGCGCATCGCGCTCAAAGAGATTGCTGAAAGAAGCAAAAAGACGAGTTATAGGAAGCAGTTCAGATGTAGAAGATGAGATCAGTGAAGCAGGAGGTTTATTTTCCTGAGGTTTCGGATTCTGTCGAGAAAGTTTCATATGAGGTAATCGTAGAGTAGTGTGATGCACACAAAGATTACGCCTGTCCCTGGGGGCGTCTGATGATGACGCAACATACGCCATTATCACCCCACGATGCTGTCACCATCAGGCCTTATCCACACCTAAGAAGAGATCGAGCCCGACTGGCTTTCCTTTTCCCACTAATGACAGCAATTGCATGCTGATACAAAGGGGAGCGAGAGAGTTCGGCGCGTGCCACCATTTTCCCTGTAAAAATCCCTCGCGTCACCTTTAAACCGCCAAAGACCCCTTTCCTCTTCCGACAGCACCTGAACCCCCCCCCCCCCCCCTAGGGGCACACGCGACAAAAGCACGTACAACGCGGCCGTTTCGGCTTTCATGTGCGTAAGTTTGCTTTTAGGTGGGGGAGGGGGGGGGGAGGACGTAACAAGGGCATTTACTACGGGTTTGCGCGTGTTAATCGTTTTAAGCGTGACGTTGAACGACTGATGACGATGTTGTGGTTGGCTGGCCTAACAGATCTTATCTCTGCTCACTCATAGATTAGCGGCCTAGATGAGCGTGGGAAGTCAAGCCGTGACGCGGTCGGTCCCATTAACCGACGGCCCTGTGGAGAGTGAAGGCGGGGGGAAGGTTTGAAAACAAATCTAGGCAGCTCACGTGACGCAGTCTATTTACCGACAAAGACAATGAGATCATTTATTGCCAACCTTTCAAACAAGTCGGGATTTCTGTAACACCCCTCCTTAGGCCGAATACTGGAATCTGAACTCCCCCCACGTCATACAAATGGCCTTGCACTAAAGTACGAGAAGGGAAAATATTCCCGTCTCCTAACCCTAACAAGAAAGTAAACCGAAGTCCTATCCGCAACCCTATACTTAACCCTAACCTTACCTTAACCCTAATTTCCGCCTAAGGTACAGGTGCTGTTTGTTTTCTTGTGGAGAAGAGGGGGGGGGCTGTATATTAATCTTTACTACCACCAGGCGTATCCAGTCACGGTTAGGAAAGAATTGGGAGCTAGACTTGTGTCTACTTGGACTTTGGACTTAATAAGGCTGGATGACGAAAATGCGGAATTGCCCTTGATATCCTGCAAACGTGAGTTTGCTGGATGCTGGCTGACGACAGCAGTCATATTGAGTACACGAATTCCTTCTTCCAACCAAATCACAACTCCCAGTACTCAGAACGAGCACCTACAATATAGGTGATACTTTTATGAGTGGCCCACTGTCGGGTTCAATGTACAGGGGGACAACATGAAGCTTGGAGGCAATTAGTGATCTCGAGAAATATTAACCGAAATTCTAAAAACGCGTTTGCTACGAGGCACGATTACTTAGGTAGGGCTGTAATATTAATGACGTCGCGTCATACCTGCCATAAGCCAGCCTAGGATGCCGACTGAGGAGTGCACTTTTTTTGCAAAAAACCGTACTCAATGGGCAATGAATACCTAATTCGCCTGCATTTTTCTATTGATTTTCGAAATTGCCTTAAATTCTAACAAGTTTATTAACAAAACATGCTCAAATATAATATTCGTTGTAATAATTTGATAGCAAATCACTTTGTCTTCCATAGTTATGCTGAAATAACCTGTCAAGTTCAGAATAATTTTAAGCCCAATATTCCACTGAATTGTACATTGTACGACCCTAAAAATGGTAAAAGCGTTTGAATCTGATCAAAAAGAAGGTCGCGAGTTCGAGGCTTGGGTTGGGCACAATTTGGGTCTGAGTATACCTGGCTGGCTGACGACGGCTAGTAAGCCAGAAACGGCCATTCCCGTCCCCTGCCTTATCGTTGCCGGCAATAGCATCTGGGACTACTACCTCTTTTGTCGGCGTTAGTTCAGGTACAAGTAAACATATTTGGTGTCACTGTTTCCCCACTATATGACTTCTACTGGTTCGTCCTCTCTGCCTGTCTAGAGGTAACACAGGATACGGATTAAATAATTAAATAATCCTGAATTTACTTCCTTGCAAATAAACGAGAAATACTGACATCGACTGCTGACTGTGTCTACCACCCCTGGAGGGACTGAGGTTCCTGTGATAACTTGATAGTTAAGCAATCACGAGGCTCCCCAGTTCTTTTGTTTAGAACGGAACAGGTTTACTTTAACAGCGTCAAACCATTTGAAATGGATTAATTACGTTTTTTACAATTTCCGCTACTTCTATATTAGTAAGGTTTATTGCATTTTGGTTTTTGGAGTGCACGGAGCCAGACCTGGTTATGCCTGAAGAAAACCGTTTTTAAAAAATAATTCCAGACCTCCTAATGCAGTACAGATCGGTCTTACAACCTGAACAAATAGGCTGCCTATAATTAACTGGCCCTCGGCCCCTTTGGAGAGGTAACTAATGGGCGTCCCTGCCATCTGTTGGACAAGCGTTTTAATGTCTGACACACCTACCAATAACTTTACATCTTCAGTTTGTACAAGATGTGGTAGTTTGAAAGGACTAAAAGAGCTTCCCATCTCTGATTCGACCTTCTTTCGTTTTTCTCCTTTATAAGAATTGGACTATACTGATCCAGGTTAAGGCGTACAACTTATGCATACAATTATGAGGAGGACTGTGAGTAGTGCTATTACTATTATTATTGTTAGTAGTAGTAGGGTAACTAGCAGTAATATTAAGGATAGCGGTACCAGGAGGAGGAGGAGAAGGGATAAAGGAATAAATTGTAGGAGACGAGGAAGATTCGGACATAACCTATATGTCAGAAAAAAAGTTTGACCTGACCTGTCTAAAGACCAGCTTGCCTGAGGGGAAATCCGCTATGGTGGGAGTTCCCTCGTCCGCATGGTCAAACAAGCCATTACAGTGTCGACAAATATTAGGTTTGCTGATAGTTGTTTTTGTCATAGGGCCTATTTTTATGACACAATCACGCAGCTCAGGTTACTACTGGCTGCGGATTGTTTTTGCCTCACTCTGTTTTGAGGTCAGCCTTTTGACAAACAGCCTGTTGTTGTGTTGGCTATGCGGGCCCGGTTACCGCCTTATTTGGGATCGTCGTCACTGTCCTTACGGTGTCCACTGCGGTGACGGCGGTGGGATTAGCCAGTCTGGTGCCGAATCCCACAGGGTGCCCCGACAACAGGCTCCCCGCCTCTCATGTGTCGAGCCACAAAGAGCAGCAATAACAAAGACGGGCGCCACCACTGCCTCTATTGTCCGCGTCAGTCCGGGCGTCAGCACTTGCGAAAAAGTGGCGGACAGAATAGGAAGGAATGGCACTGAGAGGTACAGATAAACATGCTTGGTGTCGCTGTTTTCCCCCACTATGTGACTCCCACTCATCCGTCCTCTCCGGCTGTCCATAGGCCTGTTCTGCGTCTGCGACACAGGACACGAATTAAATAGTCAAATAATCCTGGATCTACTTCCTTACAAATTAGCTTGAAGTACTGACATCGGCTGCTGACTGAGCCTACCGCTCTTGAAGGGAATCAAATTCCTGTGATAACTGTACAGTTAAGCAATCAGGAGACCCAATTTTTTTCGGTTAGAACGGAACAAGTTTATTTTAGCACCGCTTGGAACAAAATTAATGTTTTTTTAAAAAGAACTTCAGTTACTTCTGTGACACTTAGGCTTATTGTACTTTTCGCCTTTATCAGGATGTGATTATACTGATCCAGGTTTTGACATTGATGGTACCAAGTATGCCCATGATTATGAGAAGGAATACGATTATTGTTAGTATTATCATTAGTAGTAGTAGCAGTAGAAGTAAGAAAAGCAGTACCAGGAGGAGGAGGAGGAGGAGGAGGAGGAGGAATACGGCGAGAAACAGCAGGAAACGAGAAAGATTAGGATAAAAGCTTTATGTCCCAAAAAGGTTAGCCTGAGCAGTCGGAAGGATCTACCAGACCAGCTTGCCTCCGAGGAAACCCGAAATGATGGGAGTTCCCTCACCCGCATGCTCGAACGAGCCATTATAGTGTCAAAATATTAGTTTTGTTGACAGTTTTTTTGTCAAGAAAAATGGCCTACTGTTTACGACACCATCACACCAGATCAGATTACTGCTGGCTCCGGCTTGTTCACGCCTCATTCTGTTTTGGGGTCATCCTTTTTGACAAACAGCCTGTTGTTGTTGTTAGACCACCGCGTGTTGGCTATGCGGGCCTGGTTACCGCACTGTCCGCTGTCCTCACGGTGTCCACTGCGGTGACGGCGGTGGGATTTCCCAGTCTGGTGCCAAATCCCACAGGGCGCCATGGCAACAAGCTCCTGGCTCTGACGTGACGAGCCACAAACAGCAGCGGGCGCCGAGTTGATTTGGGCTGGCGGAGGTGACGGCGGCTCGTCTTCGACCCACCTGTTCAGGTTTGTGTATGTAAAGGCCCGCGGTCACGATGGGGCTAGAGACAGAGGCGGGACGGCAGGGGAATAGGGGTTGCGGGACATGCTCACCTCGGTGTGTCTCAATTTCCGGCGCTAGCAACAGGCTGGGCAGGCAGTCGGTCATTAAAATAAGGCCTAGCGAAGCCCAGTAAACACTGGCCCATCAGATGGCAGGAGTGTCAATTAATTATCTCTCCACGGGGGCCGAGAACTATATAAGTCGAACCAGTTTACTTGCTTTGCTTCCCTTTCAGGCTGCAAGACAGATCCGGTTGGACTGGTATCCAGTCTGTGGCCGCATAAATTACGTAAATATGAGGGCAGTCGCACCAGCAGGAGTTATAGTGGTAGCATTCGTAGTGAAACCACCAGAATATATCAACAATAAATCTTTTGCATCTGTAAAAACAGCAATTACATTAGTCGGAATGTCCAAACGTGAAGCACAGAGGGAATACTCCAGTGAATTACGTTGAGTCCGAGATAGAAAGCCAGTTTTAGTCTCTTGAAAGTACCATATCCTGTCTTTCTAAAGTACCAAATTTTGTACAAACTGAAGATCTACAGTTATTGGAGGATGTGCTGGACATTAAAACGCAGCTTAGCAAGGAGCAGTAAACATTGGTCCATCAGATGGCAGAAACATCCATTAATTATCTCTCCAAAGGGGCCGAGGACCATATAATTTGAAGCAGTTTATTTGTTCAGGCCGTAAGACCGATGCGTTTGGACTGAAATACTTGACAGCACTCCAGTCAGTGACTGCATAAATAACATTCATATGAAAACAGCCGCCCAGTAGTAGCTGTGGTCATATTGGTGGCGTTCGCGGTGGAAGTGCGAAAATATACGAACAACAATAAATATACGCTTCTTCATGTTTGCATCTGTAAAAACAGCAATTGACTTAGTCGGCCTGCCAAGGCATGGCGCACAAAAAGGGACTACTCCAGTAGAGTACGTTGAAGCCGAGATAAAAGGCTGTTTTTAGCCCATAGTGACGTTGGAACTTACCATACTAACAGCCCAGGTACGAGCTAAAAGGCCCATAAAGACTTGTGTTTCGCCGGCATCCTGCCGCTGCTTGACACAGCTGCAAGGAATGCGGCTCTTCAGTGGGGCCCCCTAGCTTTCCCTGCTTGCTTTCTGCTTGATATACCGGATTTGAAAGTTTATATTTTTTAAATTTCTTTAGAAATTTCTTTTTTACATCGTGGTGGAAAAAAGTTACAAAATAGCTGTCTAAGTAAACTATCACAATGCCTTAGATATTGTAGTATGGAAGCCTTTCAGATACTTTACTCATTTGATTTGAGAGGCAATCTGCGATGAGTTTTGGTTTAACGTGACCTTGAAAGTAATGTGAACGATTATGAGCAATCTGAGATTTGGAGAAGAGGCATCAACTAATGTTCTGTTAGAAGGAAACCTGAACCAAGGTGCCGGGTCATGCGTGCGAATGTTCTCGTCTCCAGCCCTGTCATTCTTACATCTATCCATAAACATCATTGGAGAAAATTGATAAGAGGAGTGCCGACCAAACTCGTTGTCTTAAGTTCTGATCCACAAAAATCTCTCTCAACCATTCAATATCCGGTCTGGTGTCCAACAGGGCTGTGTCCTTGCACCCATTCTGTTTAACTGCGTCAGTGACTGGATTCTCGGGAAGACCCTACATGAAGAGGACGGTGTTGGGCTTGCACCCAGACGCCGGCTAACTGATCTCGACTACGCCGATTATATTGCGCTGCTAGCCTCAAACTTTCGTGGTCAACAGTCCGTAGTGTTGCGGTTAAATGAGATCGTTATGTCGGTTGGCATGTCCATAAATTCCGGAAAGACGAAGTTATTCTCGAGATGCATCCCTGACCAGAAGAAGGCACCCCTGAGGATAAGTGGCCATCAACTTGAAGAAGCAGACAGCTTTAAATATCTCGGGGCACTGAATGGGCGGAGCAAGGACAACATTGTCTCCCGCATCAATGCTGCTCGCTGGGTTCTCTCACTCGTTCGAAAGTGCATATGAATCCGGCCCGACATCTCCATTGCCACGTAGATTCGTGTATACCGTGCGTCCATCTGGTCAGTCCTCCTCTATGGATGTGAATGTTGGGCTGTGCGCGCTGAAGATGGGCGAAGACTGGAGTTCTTTGACCACCGATGTCTAAGGACCATCCTGCGAATTAAGTATAGCGACTTCATCTTAAATGAGACAGTCCGCACCCGCTGCGATTGCATCACGAGGATATCTCAAGCCATCCAAGGGAGGCGACTGAGGTGGTTTGGACACGTTTTCCGTCATCCGTCCCACGAGCTTAACTAGACTGCCCTCGACCCAGCACCGCAGCTACCTGGAAGCGTCGAAGAGGAGGGCAACTGAAGACTTGGCTCGACACCGTCTGTCAAGACATGGACCTTCTATCTTCGGTCTCCGTCGCTGGAGAACAGACTGGGTGGAGCTTTCCAGATCCGCTGCCGCCAATCGTCAGGCATGAAGAGGTACCGTCCCTGACATCATTGAGGCTGGGTAAATCAGGCATGATCACAGCCGTAACAAGTACAAGTATGTAAGGTTCAGGTAGCTTGATGAGTTGCACAGTGCTCGGGTGGTGCACTACTTGGGTCTGGGTATGACGGGCTGACAACGGCTAATAACCCAGAAATGGCCATTCCTTAGTCTTTACCGGCTCCATCAATTACAGGACGGAATCCCTTTTTGGGGTAAGTATGCTCGAAATTGGAAGGCCTGTGACGGGTCCAGTTTTGGCACACCACCTACGCTAACAAGCATCTTTCCCACCACGTGAATAATGGCGCCCCTCAAGGAATATGTCCAATTAAATGTATCGTCCTGAACCCGTATGCCCTCCCTGCAATAGTAGCTGGGCTACTGAAATTAAAAGTGTGCAGTTCGTTCGCAGATTGGATCAGATTGCCCTCTAAAAATTCTAAAAGAGCCGTCTAAAAGCGACAAGCAGCATGCATGGGATCAAGCGTGTTTTCACAGTGTCTCTACCCGAACTGTTTGCACAGCTCTTCAGTTAGACCACATTTGGAAAAGGGAATGCCAGAATTGATACCGTGCATGAAGAAAGACAGTGATCTCATCGAGCAAGTGCAACGACGGGCGACAAACTCTGTCTTATACTGAAAGATTGATAAAGCTTAACTCGTTTCTCCTGTAGTCAATTGAGGTGCGACCTGCTATGAACATTCCGTATTATCAACGGACATTCCTGTTCGCTTAAATCCGAAGATTGCTGTGAGTTCACAATCACGACTCACCTGCGCGGTCCCCCGTACAAGGTCAAACGTGAATGTACGCAGCTAGATCCACATAAGTTTCCCTTCAGTCAACGGGTGGTTTCAGCAGTGGAACTCCCTCCAACGCAAAATATTGACATTGGATACTGTTGTCGTGTTCAAACGGCAGGTGGATTACTTTATTTTTGATAATTGAAGACTCTCACTACAGGTCTATCTCCGGCCAGCCATGACCTTAACTTCATGATTTCAAATTATATGTATCAGGCTTTTACACATTTGCTGTAACAATGATCATGTAATCCTTGCACTGACTACAGTACGCGCTAGAATTCGTGCAACATGCCGACATAGGCGAAAGATTAATACTCTTTCACTAATCGGCATTGACTAAGGTTGTGATACAGATTATCGTGTGTAGTAATCTAAAGTTATTTCACTCATGATAGGATACGGGCTTTTTAATGAGCATCGTTCTGACCACTAACGAAAGGTATGTACTGTAAAAAGTAAATACGTCAATAGTTCGCGTAATTATCATTGATGTTGACTGCCTTTATAAATTCAAATATATTTTACAGGAAAAATGCACAAAAAACTTATTTCTTGTACTCGTTTGGTAGCAAATTACGCCTTCTTTAAATTTTATACTTCAGGAAGGGGTATCTGTCGGATTTAAAAAGAGTTTATAAATTGCTGAATAATTTTTAAACCTACTGATTGCTACAATATAATTAAACACTTACAAACCACGCACTGTGTACACTCTATTTAAGGAAAAGTACGTTTTCGCTTGTAGTTTGAGGAAGAAGTCACATAGTTTTCATAAAATGTTGCAATAGAGGTGTAGCATGCTTCATACATTATAGGCAGTATTAATCAATTAACGGATACGATTTGTTATGAATGAATACCTCACAATCGTTAATAGCTCATCAGTAGAATTCTTTCTAAAGCTAAAGTATACCCTTCCTTTAAGTATAAAATTTGAAGTAGGCGTAATTTGTGACCAAACGAGTACATGAAATAAGCTGTTTGTGCATCCATTGCAATGTTAACCCGAATGTACACTGATAAGGTCATCAAGGTTTAACGCCTGTAACCCTCAAATATACACACATACAAGGGAGGAGAGTGTGGAGCAGATGCTTCGCAAGTCCGTCTCATGATAAACTAATGGACACGCAAGTCACTCTCCTGCTCCCAGTCCGCGGGCGCACGCGGTGAAAGCCATGCACCCGTGACGGTCCACCTGTCATACCGTGCGCTAAGACGGAAATGACCCGAAAAAGAAGACGACAAAAATGATTAAACATCCGCTGGGGTGGGGCGCACGGGTGCCCACTTCAGGATCAGCTGAAGCGGAATGGGCCGTGACGGCGGCTGACAGGTGGTGCTCTGCGAAGTGGAAGGGATGTGCCTCCGTTCGGTCCTGGGGTGTTTTTTCTTGGGGGGGGGGGGGGGGCGTTCGAACGATCTCGCGTCGGCCTTTGGTAAGAGCGGTGTGAACCAAGAGGTTCGGCGGCAAAATAATGGTCTGCCGATTTCGTCAGTTTTGGAGCCATTGATTAAGTCACTAGCAGTTCTGGCGATCCTGCCACCTGGGGAAGGTCAAGATGTCTACTTCAGCTCAATTAGTTTATGGCCATGGCTCCCGCAACGTCTCGCGGTGGTAGGCAATATTTTGCAGTTGAAAACGACCCAGTGAGTCAAATCTTACAGCACTGACGAGAGCCTGGTACGTAAAAGTTATGAGCAGGTAGGACGGGAAACCGACCACCACCAACACCACCACTACCAACAACACCACCAACACCCCCACTCCCAATAACACCAGCAGCAGTGACGATTGCTAACGATGCAATGCTGAACAATGTCACTTGCAATATTGCCTGCTCATAACCGTATTAATCTCAATTCCATATTGAACAGAAGATGATAAACATTCTGTTAGACTCTGATCAAAATGGTCGCGAGTTTAGGGCCCGGGTCTGGCACCACTTGGGTCTGGGTATGACTGGCTGATGATGGCTGATACGCCAGAAATGACCACATTCCAGTCTCCCTCGTCCTCGCCGGCAACGCTATTTGCCTATACTACCAGCTGCTGTGGCTGTCTGAGCCTCTACCGAAGCCCAAGGCAGGGCGAAACAGATGAGTTCCGCTAGCGGTCGGTAAACGTTCATCAACGACGGTCAAAGTAGACTTATAATTCCACAAGTACTCTTTGACTCTGGTAATGTATGCTAGTTTAAACACAGCAGATCTTAAGTTAGTACACTGGCAGTTTCCTTGATCCGATTTTCGGTTTCTGTTAACTTAACTGATCAGGCGTGGGCAGGTCATCTGGCTGAAGGAGGGAGACTTTTGAACTCAGTTACGTCTTTCGGGTGATCTTATCCGAGTTCAGGCGGGAGTGACACAGCGGTCGGCTTATGTGGGAGAATTATGGTTCCTGCAATTGGAGCCAGGTCGGATCGCCCGTCTTGCCTTAGAGTGCCATGCAATTGGAGCGAACGAAGACCCACTCGGCGGGCATACATCTTACCGTCGGGTGAAGTTTGTTTAGTGGAAGTCGCATTGGTGGATGTACACGGGATTGAAGGAAGAAGAAAGGAGTCTTTAAATTTCAGTCTAAAGCAAATGAAAGCGGTTACGAGTTGAACAGTGCTACTGGTCACTATCTTCCCACTTAACACATTGTCCGTATTTGTGCACCCCCTTTGGGCTGATTCGCCAGCTTCACCATTCTACTCGGCTTTAGTCGTAATTTGAAGTCGAGTAGGCAAATTGGGCTGATTTGAGAGACTTAGCCTACCAAACGCACTTTCAACACCAGAGCTTATTTGAAGCAAGCAAATGTGGCAGAATTTATTCGATCAAATAAATTTCGTGACGGCTCGTCAGCTGCGGCCCGTCTTTGCATGAATGAATAACAAGTGGGTTATAGCACAATTTGAATATCAACAAAATCAATAAAAGCAAGGTCTAATTTACGCGTAGTGAACATTCATAGTGTCAACTTAACTCGGGAAAGGGCGGAAATTTGGGGGGGGGGGGGGGAATCAACACAAAAAAAACAAACAAAAGGTGACTAAATGTAGGCCTATGGACCCCAAGGCAGTTGGAGGTTAGCCACATGGTCTACCTGCTTACATAGGTCGGGTTTCTCCCGCCATATGTAGGCTGCTTCCATGTAGCGTAATGTCCGGCTTGTTCGTGCTCGAACAAGAACTCGGAAATATTTTTTCGGATCGACAGAGTGACCACTGTCCAATAGATGTTTTGTAATAGAGGACCGAGGTACTTTGTTTTCCTGTTTAAAAAAGCCAAGAGGGTAAATGTTCAGCTGCCCTGGTCGCCAATTGCCTTTGCGTTCGCCCGATGTACTTGCATCCGCAAGTGCATGTAAATTCCTAGACGCAGTTTGGAGTGGCGTGCAAAGGCAAGGCATCTTTTGTCCCGTTAACGGGAAGGCCTTTAATAGGGCTGAGGAACACCAATGCAGCTGCATTGTACGTTCTCTCTATGGTGCATCGCAAACGTCGTTTGATTGTATTTGATAAATTGTCACCTTCGAAGGGTAGGAATATAAGAACGGGCTTTTTTGGAACAAACTGTTCCGTAATTTTCAGCCGTAAAGTTTTACTGTATTTCTGAATGAAACGTGAAGGATATCCACGATTAAGTAGGGCGTCTTTGATGCTGGAAATTTCTGTTGGTAATCTTTCATTGCTGCAAATTTTCTCAGCTCGCTGGAAGAGAGTTAGTACCAAGTTTCGTTTCCACTGGATTGGCACAAAACTAGTAAAGTGTAGGTACTAGCCCTTCCAGGTAGCCTTGTGATAAAAACTTCGCCTAATTGAACCATCAGCCTCTCTTAACAGGAGGACGTCAAGAAAAGGCAACTTGTTGTTTTGCTTCATTTCCATCGTGAACTTTATTTTTGGATGCAATTTATTCATGAATCGATTTTGTTGATATTCAAATTGTGCTATAACCCACTTGTTATTAATTCATGCAAAGACGGGCCGCAGCTGACGAGCCGTCACGAACTTTATTCGATCGAATAAATTCTGCCATATTTGCTTGCTTCAAATTTCTTCCTGGGAAAAGGTGTTTCACACCAGAGCTTATGGCTGAGATGACCAGTAAAGGCTCACAAGAAGGCGACAACTGGGCGCCGCGTGAGGACAGGGCGTCGGCCAGTTAGCACGAACGAACCGGTTGACACCCGAGAGGCGAGAGACTGAAGACGAGGAAAAAGTAATCTCGCCATATGTCTTTCCAACACTTCTCTCTCTCACCTCCTTTCCCGCCCCGTCCCGTTGAGGTAAAGGGTTAGAAAGAGAGGAGGTGGCCGGGCCGGGCCAGAAATATTGGCCCAACAGATGGTCCTCAAGCGACGGCATTTGACCCTATTCTCGCTTCAATAAACATACGCCCCTCCCTGCCAGCTCGGAAGTGGATTAGGTTGAACGAGTGAACTCCATAGCTAGACTGACAGCTCGGAGAGGGAGGGAGACGCAGAAGCACACGAGGCAATAACGGAACTTTGCGAGTATTCTTCGAACTAAAGTGTTTCTAAGATGCGAGTACAATACGGCTTAGAATAGACTTTTAATTTAGTCTGACGACGAACACGTGGTACTTGTTCGAAAATTCACGAGTACAACTCGATTTTCCGAAGATCTTCTTTCTTTTCATCATAGCATCTCGGAATGCAACTTACTTCACTCATCCAGACAGGTGACTTTTAGCGAAGCCTGTGGACAACCTGAACCAACGACAACCTTCTTACCACCCGAGCTACGAGGCCTCATTTGGAAACCGTTTGAGCCACGGTACACGCCCAGCCAACGCCCATAGCAGCTCCTCAGGAGAAATAGACAGTTTTTTTTGCATTTATGGGTATTTTGAAAGCGTTCGTAGAATCATTCTTCTAGTCATTCATTTTTCTGGCTCGAGCACGGCTGGACGCAGTCAACACCAGCACTGGCTTCGCTAGCGGCCACCGACAACAACTCAGGGTTCTGTGCACAATAAATCCCTCCCTCTGTTGACTCTTGTCTTTTACGTTAAACCCGGGATTCGGTCTGATGATTGTGTTCATTTGAGTACAACCACTGCTTAGACCCCCCTGTAAAAGCAGTACTTCGTAGCTTGCAGGCACAAATGGACTCGCCTTGAAGGATAGACCAACCGTCTAAGTTGAAGGTCTAGCCAGTGCATACAAAGTTAATTTTTTGTTGAAGCATGTATAGAGAGAGAGACGTCTTATTTCTAACCTACTATTGCAAAAGTTTCCGCAAAAAAAGAATATTTGCACCGTGAATAAAAACATGAACGCAAAGCAAGTAACACTGGAAACTCACAAACGATGCATAATGAGCGTTAACAACAATATTTTGACAGCAGGAAAAAGCTTCGGCGAATGGATGGCAAAGTGCATATGAGATGTTACATTCTTCAAAACGGTGCTCGCGTCGTGTGCAGATAACCTCATTTTTATAGTTCAAATAAACAAAGAGGGACGAAATCTGATCGATGATGAACAAACTAGGTCCAACCAATGTACGTATAAGAACACTCCCGTGGGAATGGAGAGCAGAGAAAAAATGGTGACTCGATTTCAAGAGCCCGTTGACAGGAAAAAGGGCTCGCCTAAAAATCTCACGTAGAATGCTTACGAACTATGTGGGTAGCTACAGAGCGGAAGGAGAAGGGTGTGTATGTATGTGTACTCGTTCCGAGTGACATGTTTGACTCAGTGAAAATGCAGTCATAGAGACCTTCCGTGGACCAAATACCCAGCACATATCCCCATATGACGCACGTTTTGGCGTGAGAGTTGCGCTTCGGAGCTTCAGTCCATTGAGGTTTTCGAGGACAGGCAAGTGAAAGGATGCTAAATTTGGAAGACGAGCAACGCCCATCCGACACCATATTCTGTGTTATGGCTTGTACTGGGTCGTGTCTAAGCCACGTGGGAAGAGTGCGGGTAGCCAGCGTTTCCAGTGACAGCAGCCGCATTACCGAGTCCTTGTCGCCTGACGGAAAAAAAGTGGTGATTAAAGCCCGAACAGTAGTGACGCGGGTACAGAATTTCAAGCCATTATCACATCATAGGCGATCACCCGGAAGTAATGCGGGTTCAACTAATTATTGTAGGCGTGTGATCGTATGCGACCGTCTCCGAGCATTGTTTCGATTTCGAATTCAAATGTCCGGTTCATAAACGTCATGTTTAAATGATTGCGACATCATTCTCATCATTACCAACACTATCAATACATTTCGCGGCGGCTTTTCAACTGCATACCGTCATTGCATGAGTCCAAAAATTGGTGAGAAGAGTACAGTTGTCCGTAATTATATCCTTACGCTTTCATTGTGATACTATTTCGAATACAATTAAACGGCGGTTGTCTTGCGCCATAATAAGGACGTACAACGTAGCTGAGTTTGTCTTCATCAGTCCCACTTAAAGTCTTCAGCCAAAAGAGACACAGGATGCCTTGTCATTGCACGCCACCCCAAATTGTGTCTATGCATTCATGTGCAATTCCCGACGCAAGTGCATTGGGCGTACACAAAGGCAACTGGCAGCCAGAGCCTATGAACACTTGTATAAGTGACAGAATACCGCGGCGTTGGTTAGTAAACACCTACTGGGCAGTGTTCAGTCGGTCGACCTCAAAACAGCTTTCGGAGTACTTGTTCGGGCACGAAAAAATCAGACCTCGAGACAATTTGAAGCAGCCTACATACGGCAGGAGAAACCCGACCCGTGCAAGCCGCTAGACTACGTGGTCAATCTCCAATTACCTTGGTAAGTGGGTAGCTAGTTTTAATCACGACTTGGTTTGCGCCAACTTTTATTCTCCCCCCTTTTTTGCTTCCAATGGGCTGATTTCAGGTAGTGTCCTTCAGTGGACCATTGTTTACACTCAACTATGACATTCTGTGAAATTCAACCTGCTGTTTGCTTATATCCGTTATCTGACTCGTGCAACGACGGGATGTAACTGAAAAACCGTCAGGAAATTTACTGTATTCAACAAATCGTGCTGTGTATGCTTGTTTTAAATTCGTACCGATGAACCAATGCTTTCAACCACCTCCAGGACCAGTACACCCACCGCTAGCATCAAATTCATCATCATCATCATCATCATCATCAGCGGTAGCAGCGGCGATCGCAGCAGAATCATCTTATTCCTTTTATTCTTTTGAATGCACATACGCATCGTTTAAGTGAGCATTTAGAACATATGTTTATTTTTTTAACAGTATGATGGCTTGTATATTCGTTGACACCATTTTCCGACACCAGTTAATAAATACGCAAACTAAGCTTCAGTCTGCAAAGTAATCGATCTTCGACGTTAAAACAGACCACTGTGCACGAGCTTAGGGAAGATTAAAAAAATAGTGGCAGCCCCCCATATAACGGTTCCTAAATTTCGGAAGAGCGTATCCCCTCAAAGGACAGCTTTGCTTATTCTGCTTTTCTCGTGTGGAAAATGGACTGCCTATTATGGAAAGCTAAACAACTACTTTATATGGAGTCTCCGAAACATCGCCGTCACCGTCACCGCCGCTCCAATTGACAGTTGGACCACCCGTTTGGTTGGAGCAGGGACTGTGACTTGCACGTGAATTCGTTTTAAGCGATAGTAGACTTGTGCGGTATCTACCGAACCCTCTCTCTCACCCTCTCTATTTCTCGTCGCTCTCCCAACTGAGCCCGGTATCAAGGCAGAAGACCGGAGGCGGGATCGGACGCAGGTGGCTGGCGCGGCCGAAACCACCCCACACGCGTGCCACCACCCCCTTCCGCCTATTTTCGGCATTTTTCATTAAAGCCTGCTGTTGTATCCTGGCCTGCATCCACTTTCTACGTGTTGGTTCAACGCCTCTACCACGCGGCCTGTGTACGCTTGTGGATCAACGATTATTGTAGTTGTCAACCGGACGACCGACACCCCCACCGTAATCCGGTTCGCAGATAGTACCAGTAACTGGGGCACAATTGCTTATACGGTAATAAATATCAACGAAAAATGCAGGGAGGGGGGTTGTCAGCTGACGACGGCCTACTAATTTGCACCTTCCAATCGTCATGGCGGTCGTTTTCATTTCATATTTAGGTGAGAAGGCCTTTAAGATTCCATTAGATTCATTAGTCCTTTGTAAAGGGGGGAGGACATAGTAGCATCTGTAAACGAGGCTGGAGCTTGCCATGGTTACAGCTGTTTCACCACTTTAACTTGTTTGCGTCTTTGTGGTTACAAAATAGCTTTACCAAAACTTATCAAGGTCATTTGGGAATGTCTGTGACGGAATGCTTTTGGACTGCATATACACGGGGTTTCTGTGAAATGTTACTGCAAATTGCCCCTTTGTGGAAAGCTCATGCTGTAGGCTCCAATAAAAGCCTTGAAAATGGAAAGCTTTGGCATTTTCGAAATTGCAGCCGTCACCAAAACAATCAGTTTCGAGGATATCCAGCGTATGCTTTGCAACGGGGTAGTGTAGGGACGATGACTTGCGCATGAATTAGTTTTCAGCGGTAGTAGACTTGCTTAGAATCTACCTCACTGTCTCCTTCCTCACCCGCGTGGGCCCAGTGTCAAGGCGACCGTGAGCCTGATTGGGTGCAGGTGGCTGGCGCGATCGAAGTCACCCATATGCGTGTCACTACACCTCTCCCTGTCCTATTTCCGCATTTGTTATGAGGGCGCAACCGAATAACGCCAGTTGTAGCTAGTAGTACCGGCAAAGGCAAGGGAGATTAGGACGGCCATTTCTGGTTTATTAGCCATTGTCAGCCTGTCATACCCAGATCCAAGTGGCGCACCACTCGAGACTCGAACTCGCGAGCTTTCGGTCGGGGTCTAACGCCCTAACCATTGAACCACGAGCTCGTTGTCTTGCTGCCTGCCGAAACTACTAGCTGCTACAGCTGCTGTCAGGGTTCGATCTATGAGACTGAAGGCAAAGGCAGAGTGGGACAAGTGATTCCCGATAGTGGTCAATGAACGTTCATCAATGAGTATCAAAGCCTGATCTACCCTGCCTTGACCCCCGCATTGGTCCAACACATCTATCACGTGGCTCGTTTAGGCTTACGGATTAAAGATTATTGTAGTTGTCAGCTTGGCGATTGACAACGCCCCAACATAATCCGGCTCGCAGATATTACCTGTTGTACCCTGACCTGGCCCACGTGTTAGTCCAACGCATCTATCACGTGATCTGCTTAGGCTTGCGGATTAAAGATTACTGTAGTTACTGTAGTTGTTAGCCTAGGGATTGACAATGCCCCACTATAATCCGGCTCGCAGATATTACCAGTAGCTAGGGCACAATTACTCATTCCCTAGCAAATATCAACCAGAAATGCGATGAGGGGGAGGTGTCGGCGGACGATGGCTTAATAAGACTACTATTTTAACCTTCAAATCCTCACGTGGGCCGCTTGCATTCCATCACGGCGCTCTGGGGATCATTAGGTGAGAAGGCATTTTAGATGCACGCTTGTCAGACGTCATATGAGCAGCCTTAATGCCGCGATTTCACCAGCCCCTTGCAAAGGGGAATGGGGAGGCCGAATAAGCTTCTGTAAACGAGATTTAAGCTTGCAATGGTTACATCTGCTTCATCATTTTGGCTTGTTCACACCTACAATGAGTTGAAAACACCAGAAGATTTTACGAGGCCACAGAATATGAATAGTTATTGATTCCAGAAGTTGCCAAGTAGGGAGCTGAAGAATTACCAAGTCTTGCACGCTCTAACATGACTGAGTCAGAATATATAAACTCTCAATTGACCTTCGGATGATCTGCCATCCCGCTGACCAAGACAATGAGTGGGGTAGATCACACTGGAACGTTTATTTTAAAAAATGGTATAAACGATGGCATTTTAAACAAGAGGGGAGAGTATTAATTAATATTTTCAAATTCTACTGTTATGGGGTGGTGATATGGCCTTCAATAAAGTTCCCCTTCAGCTTGTGCGTCATCAACTGCGCTTATTTCCTGTCTCCTGGTTTAGACTAAACTGAACATTTCTGGTGTCTTTAGCGCTGTCACACCAGCAGGAAAAGACCAGGGAAACACAACCGGGGATTTTGGACATCAAGTATTATTTACGATTCTCCGTAATCGAGCCAGGGACTCGCTTCCCAGTCGGAGGATACAAAGTGTATCCGAAGTCATCCTATAATGGCACTTGCAGATTTGTCCCGACTGCTGAACACGAACTGTGTGATTATGTTTTAATTTGCGGTCACCGGTAATCTGCCTTTCAGCTGGAGCGTAAGACTTGTGAACGCAGCCTCCACGGGAATTTTAGTGACTTTCTGCTTCGAGCGAAAAAAGGCGGTGTCGAATAGTCGTTACTTAGATCTGTGGCGGGCACGTGTTTTTTTCGATCTTACAGATCCCGTTCCGTTTATAAGAGTTGGTTTTACGATCTAGTCAAAAATTACAAGATCAAGGAAGTCGGAGATTTTAGAGTCCTACCGTATGACCACAACTCAATTGCTGAGTAAGATTGTGTGACCCGGGGAGTTGGGCCGGACAAGGTTTGTACGGACAGGCTGCGAAATCGAGTTCTTCAAGGGGGAGTTTACCTGTAATAGTATAGAAGCCATCTGCTACGCACAGGTACTAGGTACTGTTATGCCAGTTACATCTGTGTACAGAATCGTCAGCCATTTTGAAAGATCGAAATGGTATCGGTGGTTGCAACACCCAGCATCGACGACTTTATCTCGTATGCCATCATGATCAGAAGCAGAAGCGATCGGCAACCCCAGAATCTTCAATCGGCTAGACCCCCTGCGGTTGCACCCGTATGCACGTGGACGTGTGCGTCGGTCGTTCTGAGAGGACAGACTATTTCATCTGTTGCTGTGGCACGCGTATTGGTGCGCTCACCCATTCCCCTCCCCGATCGCCTGCCTGTGGTGGTGGTGGTGCTGGTGGATGTGGTGGTGGTGATGGTGGTGGTGGTGGTGGTGGTGGTATGTTCGTTGCTGAGCCGGGGTCCCGGCAGTTGCGGCGACGACAACGTGAGAGTGCACAGTGTTCGTTGATAGCAGCGGGAGGGATGCTTAAGGAATGAAAAGAGGGGGAAGGGCGGAGGGGGGGGGGCTGACCGTCGACTGGCTCCCTCAAGTGCAGGCGTGGTTACCCTCTACTTCAGTTTCAGTGGCATCGCACGTAATTACAGTGCTGCTTTCGTTGTTGGCAGGTGACCCAGCTGCTGCATGCGGTCTCGAGGGCGCAGAGACTACCGCTGTGCAGCGCAAGTGGACGACGTGTTCGATCTCGGAATCACTGAGGGCCTCGTGAAGAGTAACTGCGGCCTTCACTATGCTGAAAACAAGTTGGCAGTACAGGGTAGCCCGAAGTTCTTTGCACCCTAATAAAACATTCACATTTTCTGAAGTATTATATATACATTTCACAATTTACTTTACAGGTAATTTTCCTTTGCTCTTCAGAACAGCTTTTACCCGGCTTGGCATCAAATAAATGAGATTTTGGAGGGTCTCCAAGACCATCTTTCGCTAGGCGTTCAGCAAGGATCTCTCCAATCCAGTGATAGCAGTAGCAGCAGACAGCTTCACGTCCGCTTGTACTTTGGCCACCAATACTTGGCCGTCCAACCGCTTCAGCAACTTCCGCCCACATTATCCCGGCCTCTGTCATGCCTATAGTCCGACCTTTTTCCTCTGAGCTTTGCACCATCAGAATCCCAGACACTGTTCATTTTTTCGGGTTTATAATTTTGTCTCGCCCGTAAATAACGTCATTTTCAGTGTTCTTCTCGTTGGAATAGTTTATAAGAAGATTCATTGGAGAAGATGACTTGTTTCCAGTCGTCTGTAGAGCACTTACTGACCATCTTACAGAAGGTCATCCTATCCTGGGTTTATTTTTCTGTTGGTCTAGGGATTTGCCTTCTGTGATAGGTGGTAACACCCACACTTCCATGCAGTGCACAGTGCACACTGGACTTAGAATTCTCCAGGCTTTTAGCAATCAGTTTTTTGTACGAGTTTCCGTGTGTCTTCCCTTCGTTTAGCAATGCGGTATGCAATAAAAGTTATTTAAATTCCCCCAACATTTTTGGTCTTCTAGAGTTTTTCTGCTTTGTGAGGGTACCTGTCCGCTGGTACTGTGGCCACCAATACTTGGCCGTCCAACCGCTTTAGCAACTTCCGCCCACATCATCCCGCCCTCTGTCGTGTCTATAGCTCGACCTCTGACATCTGAGCTTCACACCATCAGAATCCTAGACACTGTTTATTTTTTCAGGTTTAGAATTTTATCATATATATGTACTGCTGTTTTGTAATGGAGTAAACATTGTGTATGTGGCTCGTTTACAAAACAATCATTAACCAATAAAGTTGAGGAATACGTATAAAAGTACTACTGAATATCTAATTTTGAAGAAATTGTCCAACTTTTTAAAAGTGTAAATAATTGTGAGATACCCTATAATCCTGTGTACAGGGCTCTATTTCTCCTCTTCCTCCTCAGCTTCTCGACGTTACTACTATGCCTAGTCTCGTCCTCATCTTGCTGTCTCCTCGTAATGTATATAAATTTTGTCACGGCCTCTCCTTTCCATTCATTAAATCAAGGGGAGCTTCAGAGAAACGGGATAGACAACACTGGCATAGTCATTTTTGGCCGGTCGAGGAACCGAAACTTGAATGAACCCGAAAAAACACCTCGTGGTTACTGATGCATAATCGCCTCGTCGCAAGAGCCCGTGTG
>JAYGXS010000008.1:9355067-9367705 GCA_036362985.1 Ligula intestinalis
CGGTTTAGGTCAGAGGCTATTGACACTCCATGCTGCACATTCAAGTGACCGCTAACGGCGAGACCCAAGGCAGAGCGGTACAGATGAGTCCCGCTAGTGGTCACGTGAAAATTCATCAACGGGTGCCTACTGATTTGATTTCACCTAATCAACCAGTTTTATGCCTTAATTTGAAGGCGAAGGGTCTGAAATTAAGATACTTATTTGGAGCAGTAAGCAGTTGAAAATTAAGGAGAGGAACGCTACTGGACTGGCCTTATCAGGGGTTTGAAGCAAGATCGCCTGATTTGGTAACAGGACATGCCATGTCCTGCGACCGCGATCAGTTTGGAATATTTAAAAACCTCGCACCCTCAACGAATAGACATATTACTTAATGCAGTGTATTCTAATACAGGCGAAATTACGCTGATTAGATGCACCCCCTTAAGCGTGTTGCGGCCGCTTCGAGAATACACGGTTCCCCTAGCAGCCAAATGCGTGTGCTAATCGTACGTTCTGCGAAGAGCGTTTGCGATGACCATTTAGCCGGCTGTGTAATCGGTTGTCGAGACACGCGTCATCCTTCTCCTACGCGTCTCATCGGCGGCCGGGCGTATGCCTGTCCGTACTGAGTTACCAGTTGCTGGGGCAACAACCTGGCAAACTGGAGCCACTTGACGCCGCGTCAGCTACGAGGCTGGGAATTGCAGTTCTCTCTCGCAGGCCACCGAGACGGGGGGAGGAGGTGAGCATGTGTGCCCTCTAAAGGGCAGCGTAGATGATTACCCATAATTACCACCATCTTCAGTTGCGGCAACCTCAGCCGTAATGACAGTGTCTTGCTTGTTGGCAGGTGCCCCAGGTGCTGTGTCGAGCAGGGCGGGAGCGCCGCTCTGCGTTACACATGGGAGATGATCGGTGGCCCCGTCGCCGACGGCTCTGTTGCTGGAAAAGAACGGTGGGGAAAATCATTTGGCGGTATTATCACCGCGAAATAAAAATTATAACTGTTATAAGGAGGGTTTGGTAGATTTTAATTTAATCCTACTTGGGTTGATTAAACCACCCAGCCTACTCCACATATGGAATCCCCCACTACGGATACAGTAGGCTGACTGCCCAGGTAGGATTTCCTAAGAAATCATCTAAAATCCACCAGATGAACTACCAGACTATCCTTAATTATTCGGAAGGTTTGACAGATTTTCTTAATTCAGGTGACCCAATTGTAATCCAATAACGGAAATTTGTCTAAAAAATTCTGACTAAAATGTTTTTTATAAAAGAAAATTGCATGGTTGTCCATTCAATTGACAATTAGATTTAATTATTAGGGAGGGGTTGACAGATTTGAATAATTCAGTTGATCCAACTATGAAAAATGCATGGCCTCGTTGGGATTCGAATTCTCATCGACAGGAAAGGCTTTAGTATAGCCAACGTCCTCCCAATTGATCTTGGGAGGGATACAAAAAGCCTTGAATTTAATTGTACTTGGGTCGATTTACACGCCCAGCCTACTGCACAATTTTCACAATTGGGTCAACTAAATTATTACAAAGCTATTGTGAATGCTTAGGACTTGCGGCTTCTTCGATGGCTCTCTGGTTCCAGTTGTCGACAGTTGTCAAATGTCTTAGGTGAAGACTTGGACTTCTCAAAATCGGAGGCTGTTTTCCATAGCGAGGAGTATGTCAGACAGCTCCAGGCTTATTTGTGGCTTAAAGCCCTCGATCTTGACACCTTTGCTGATGGTGCTAAACCTGCTGTTGAAACATTTGTTCGGTTGGATGTTCTGCTTAGCGCATAAGGTCTTGCGAATACGGCGAAGAAGCCCTTAACACCTTGAATCGTCGAGTATGTTTTCACCTCCGACTAATTGCCATGGCGATTAACGAGAAATTTAAGCCGTCCTCAAGAGAATTAGCGGATTATTCCACGAAGCGGTAGCATTGTAAGCCGGGGACAAGCCTCAGTGGATTTAAAAATGACCAAAATACCACAGGCTTTGGAAGTAGATGATGAGAACTAAGACAGACAGTATAGCTACTTTAATGAGTCCATCTTATTAAATGTCAACCAAAATTCTTAAATGCGTTTTCGCTTGGAACTTTTTCCAAGTAGGGTAGCACTATTGATTATGATGTAACATACTCTAAGGATACTTCAGTTACTCCACAAGGTCGGCTTTTTAATAAGTTTTATCAGACCATCTGCGAAAACAATACATGCTAAAAATGAAGTGATTAATAGGCATGACTTTTTCTTATGGTTCATTGACACCCTTAAATGATCAAGAATGTTTTATAAAAAAAATAAAGATTTAACATTTCTTTATGTAGGCGTTTGATAGCACACTACCCATCCTTGTTGAGTTGCCAGTTGCTGGGACAGCAACCTGGCACACTGGAGCCACTTGACGCCGCGTCAGCTACGAGGCTGGGAATTACAGTTCTCTCTCGCAGGCCAGCGAGAGGGGGAGGAGGTGAGCGTGTGTGCCCGCTAAAGGGCAGCGTAGATGATTACCCATAATTACCACCATCTTCAATCTCGGAAACCTCAGCCGTAATGACAGTGTCTTGGTTGTTGGTAGGTGCCCCAGGTGCTTTGTCGAGCAGGGTGGGAGCGCCGCTGTGCATTACAAGTGGAAAGAGAGATAATCGGTGGTCCCATCGCCGAGAGCTCCGTTGAGCGTTGCTGGGCTGGAACGGTGGAGAAAAAAATTTGATGGTAGCATTATTATCGAGAAATAAAAACGAAAACTATTATAAGGATGGTTTGATAGACCTGAATTTAATCACACTTGGGTTGATTTGCGTGCCTGACCTACTGCACGCAGGCAATCCACCTCTACGGATACAAAAAGCTGACTGTCCAGGCAGGATTTCCAAAACAATCATATAGAATCCGCTACTAGGCTCACTTAATTATTAGGAAATGTTTGGTAGAGGTTTACTTAATTCCGTTGACCCAATTATGAGAAATGCATGGCCTCGGTAGGATTCGATCCCATATCAGCAGTGAGGACTTTATTACAGCCAATTTTCAAGCAATTGAGCTACGAAAGCACGCAGAACACTTTGAATTGAATCACATTTGGGTCGATTTACCCGCCCAGCCTAGTGCACAATTTTCACAATTGTGTCAATTTATTATTCAAATCTGCTATACCCTTCTGATAATAAAATATGCCCGGTAGTCATCTGGTGGATTGTAGATGATTGCTTAGGAAATCCCGCTTGGGCAGAAGTCAGCTTACTGCATCCGTATTGGTTGATTCCATGCGTGCAGTAGGTTGGGCAGTTAAATCGACCCAAGTTTGATTAAATTCACGGCTCTCAGCGTGCCCGCGTAGCTCAATTGGTAGAGCGTTAGCTGCGGACGAGCCCTCCATGCTGATGTGGGTTCGAATGCCACCGAGGCCACGCATTTTTTACAATTGAGTCAATTGAACAATTATAACACATATTGCCTTTTTTCCTGCCGCAGCTTCTTTCCAACATCTAAACCACCAAAAGTTACACTCCCCACTCCCTCGGCCCTCCCTCCAAAAACCTCTGTGTTCTGTGTTCAAATATGCTTGTGCAACTCTTCTTGCCTTGAGTTGGGTAACTCAGAAGAGGACGATGCGGTCAGTGTAACAAGAGGTTAATTGACCTGACGCTTCGGATTTTCATTCGAACACATCATCAGAGAGACAGTCGCAGATAAGGGTGTTTTTTGGGAATGCTTAGGACCTGCGGCTTCTTCGAGGGCTTTCTGGTTCCAGTTGTCGACAGTTATAAACGGGATTGGTTGTAGACTTGGCGGTGGTTCTCCATGGTGAGGACCATGTCAGGAACATCCAAGCTCAGTTGTAGCTTAAAGCCCTCGATCTTGATGCTCTTGAGGATTGTGTTAAGCCTCCTGTTGAAAAATTCGTCCGGTCGGGTTTCCCGCTTGGCGCAGAAGTTGAATGCGAATACGACGAAGACGCAATTAACACCCTGAGACGCGTCGACTACGTTTTCACCTCCAACTAATTGCCATGGCGATTAACGAGGAATTTAAGCCGTTCTCAAGTGAATTAGCGGATTAGCCCATGAAGCGGTAGCAGTGTGAGAGCAGAGGACAAGCCCCACGAAAAACACGTCAGATTTGGTTGTAGTTTGTGAGAAATAAGCCAGAAAATATAGCTACTGCAATAAAACAATCTTAGGAAATTCGAACCAACATTTTCAAATGCGTTTTCTATTGGAAAGTAATTCTAAGTAGGATGATAATACTGATTATAATGCAACACAATCTCATTCTGTTTAACTACGTCATTGACTGGATTCTCGGCAAGGCCTTACACGAAGAGGACGGTGTTGAGCTTGCACCCGGACGCCGACCAACTGATCTTGACTACGCCGATGATATTGTGTTGTTAGCCGCAAGCTTTGGCGGTCTACAGTCAGTAGTTTCGTGGTTAAATTAGATTGCTATGTCGGTTGGCATGTCCATAAATTCCGGAAAGACGAAGTTGTTCTCGACCTGCATCCCTGATCAGGAGAAGGCATCCCTGGGGATTAATGGCCATCAACTTGAAGAAGTAGGCAGCTTTAAATACCTCGGGGCGAGACTGCTACCGTATGGGCAGAGCAAGGAAGACATTGTCTCCCGTATAGATGCTGCTCGATGGGTTTTCTCCATCCTTCGAAAGCGCCTATGGATCCGACGTGAAATCTCCATCGCCACGACGATTCGTGCATATCGTGCATCAATCCGGTCAGTCCACCTCCTCTATGAATGTAAATGCTGGTCTGTGTGCGCTGAAGATGAGCGAAGACTGGAGGTCTTTGACCACGGGTGCCTGAGGACAATCCTGCGCATTAAGTACAGCGACTTCATCTCAAATGAGCCAGTCCGCACCCGCTGCGATCGTATCACGAGATAACTCAGGCCGTTCAAGAAAGGCGACTGAAGTGGTTTGGACACGTTCTCTGTCGTCCGCCCCACGAGCTTAGCTATGTTGTCCTCGACCCGGCGCTGCAGCCCACCTGGAAACGTCGAAGAGGAGGGCAACTGAAGACTTGGCTCGACCCCGTCCGTCAAGACATGGAAGCGGTTCTTGGACCTTCTATCTTCGGTCTCAGTTGCTGGAGAAGAGACTGAGTGGAGCTTTCCAGATCCGCTGCCGCCAATCGCCACGTGTTGGAGGTACCGTTAGTGACATCATTGAGGTCGGCCAGATCAGGCATGATCACAGCCGTAACAAGTACAAGTAAGTACAACACAATCTCAGGATATTTCAGTTTTTCCAGAGTGTTACAGCAGTGTTATGCTGCAGGAAGGACGCGGATGACAGAGCCTTCCCATTAAATAAATACTTGCACATATCAATGCGGTTGCAGACGTAGAAGTACGCGTGTGATTCAGGGGTGGCGGCATACAGACAATGGTGACGTACGATGGTGAAAAAAGGGGCCCAGCGTGAATAAATACCCGGGTGGCTCGGCAGAGATTGGCTTATAAAGACAGTGATTGAGTTTCGTTAAATCTGGGCAACTGTGAATGGGTATGTTTCTGATCGCGGGTGTGTGTTATGAGGTGCTCGACCGCTGCGAACGACGACGACGACGTCTATTTCTACCAAAAAAGATGGATTTAAGATGAAGATGCGATCGCTGGGACTTTTATTCGCCTGACGTTTCGAAATCCGTTGCGGATTCTTCATCAGAGCCATCAGCAAAAAAATACCAGCAGACCCGGTTCTGCTACTGTTTTCTTCTGATAGCTCTGATGAAGAATCCGTAACGGATGTCGAAACGTAAGGCGAATAAAAGTCCCAGCGATCGCATCTTCATCTTTTCACTTATTTCCTAGAACTCGCAAGCTCGCTTTTAGTGGCAATTCATTTGGGCGTGATGTGCTCCGATTAGCCGGACGATGGTGACCGCTTACCCTTCACGAGCCCTTAACTTATGCACAGATCCGGTTTCTGCACAGGTGGCTTGAAAATAACGTGCTACCTACAAAACAATCGGTGAACACGGAGCTGGTGAGAGTCGCCATGTTGCAGCACGACCAAAGAATGACCCATTTGCTCCTTTAATATTGACAAGCAAGGCTGCACAATACCATCAGATACTTGACAAGGAAAAGACCGGGTGCTGTGATTTAATGGGCAAAGACAGCAGAAGTCCGCTTCAGCAGAGAGTGATTGAACGAGCCCGCGAAGAGTAAGCGATTCGCAAAGTAGCACTGGAGAACAAATTGCGCAAACTGCGTAACCCAACGTCATCCACAACCGACACACTGGTATACAACCTGCCGTCCAAGGCACCGACGAAGGAACAAGCACGGGTTCTGCAGCGCGAAGCCTCATTCAATACCTGTTAACATGATTGCAGCTGTGGAACCGGTTATTAATCAGACAGAAGGGACGGAAGAGACAAAGAAGCTTATCTGACACCATACATCATCCCTCTCCAGCCACAGAAAGTGCTCCCCAAGGTCGAACGCATTGCACTAAGAGCACTTAAGGTGGATTTAATTGTAACTCACGCGTCAATTTGTTTAGAGAGAATCAGGTCTGCGCTGCATATGCTTCACCTCTTTTCCCTCTCATATTTTCCGTGTTCAAATGACAGGGTGAAGTCAAGATAACCAGAGGTGGGAGCAGACTCAGTGACAAGACTCAGGCAGACTACACCTGCTACATTTTTGGCACCCAGATCCTACCTTCATGAGAGCTGCCCTCAAGTAGGAAACTTTTAGAGTACGTCACATCTATTAAATTGACGATTGCGTTGATTCACATGAGGATTGACTCACTGGCACCGAGTTCGCTCTCTTTTACCTCTTCCAGGCACCAGTCCACTGCCCGAGGTGGTCAGGCATCTGATGAGGTGCTATACATTCACATGCGAAATGGACAATTTTACAATTGTTAAGGGAAATGTAGGAGAACACCTTTGGGCTCCCTAATGGTAACAAAATAGCCAGAAAATGCATAGATACATAGGAAAAATTCTAAAAAGAGGTTGTTTACATAATCACGTGTGACAAGCGAGCAGCCGTCGGTTAGTTGAAAAGAGTAAACATACGCAACTACTCACTTGTTATGAGTAGTGTAAATGCACATAATTGGTATGGTTGCATACGTTAGTGGGGAGCTTGATGCCTATCAAGTTTGCTACCAAATGAATTCACATAGAGGGAGAGAACAACAGCACTACATACTGTTACTGGAGAAGACTGGCGTCCACCCATCCTTGCTTTATCTGAGCGTAGTTTTAGGGAATGGCCATGCACAGTCGGCGTGTTGAGGGAAGAGTTTCGAGGGCACCACCGCATAAAAATGCTTGAATTATAAACTTGCGGGTGTGGTTTTCGATAGATAAAATCCTTCCCAAAAATTTTTATACTTATTTTGTTGTAAAACGGCCCGAAAGAGGCAAACATTACCACAGAAGGAAGCAGAGATGAGACTGTGCAGTCCAAAAAAAGATTGCACGAATCCCACAGATGTGTACACTTTTCGTGACTCACTATCCTCTCATCTTATCATTTCCACTGCGTTACGGTTCAGCTCGCTCCCAGCTTATACCCGTTGTACTTCTACGAGATGTAAACGACACACTAATGGCTAACGCAAAGAAACTTTATTGAGGCAAAAATGCGAAAAAATTACAATGAACTACCGATGTGAGTGGTTAGCTCCTTGTATTAGTAATCAAAAAGCATATGCTGAACGAAGGAAACTTTTCTGGGTGGGGTTTCGTGCGGCTACCATGCAATATAAATGGGAATGTTCCACACCTAATGAGCGCCTGGTTCATGAGCATTATCGGCTCCTACGGCCCCTGGAACTGCTTCAACGCTCAGTCGATTACAGGAATAAGTAAGATGTATGCATGCATCAATAAGTAAAATTAATCAATAACATCGTTAATAAGCAAAGAAGGCTTGTAGGAAGATCGAGTTTTACTCGTGAATTTTCAAGAAGGTTCCACCGACCGGTAGTCGGACTAAGTGAGAAATGGGGGCTGGGATTATCGCGCTAGAGGTTTTCGGGCAAAGTTTACGTCGAACAGGAGGGGCGGTTGGGGCGAGACGAACGCCGCTGCGATGGGTGCGGGGATGCGAATGTTTAGATTGTGGGCCACGTGTCCGGGGGTGGGGGTGCAGCATCAATGAACTTCTACTTGGCCGAGCACGGGATAGACTATTGTTGTTTCACGCTGGATGCAAGTTATGGGACCATGGGTGATGTGAATCAAGATCCACGTGTCTGCTGATGCTGTTTGCGTCGGAGTGCCAAGCTTTGAGACATTTTTGGGCCGGCGCAACTACTTCAATTCCGTCCGGATTGAAGCATTGGGCACAACTAATAGCGTGCGCAAACACGAGACACAATGGGCCACTTCTTCTGATGGCCAGCCAGCCTATGTTCATTGATACGCTGACAACTCGTTAACTGAGCAGAAGCTCGCCAATCGAAACAGATTTTCTGCCAGTGGCTCGTTCGCTACGTATAATGCTCGTAGATGGGACTGCTCGCCTTCCGAGGCTTCACTATACTTAAGTTGGCACGAAAATTGAGGACCGGAATCGAGGCCAACTCCTTGTGTGTATGAAAAGACTGAAAAGACCAAACAGGCCAAGAACCCGCTGATCGCAGACGTTATCCGTTGGGGATGGAGTAATGCGAAGGCGAGTATATGGTCACTTACATGCTTACCGCTCTAAACTTCGTAGACGAACGTCCACGGACCGCTCCGCCTTTGAGCTTGTGGCTCAGTGGTTATGGCGTCAGAGTCTGATCAAAAGTGATCGCGAGTTTGAGGCTCGGATAATGCACTACTTGGGCCTGAATATGGTTGGCTGACGGCGGCTAATAAACCAAAAATGGCCATCCTAGTCATTGCCGGAATAACTATCTACTCTAAACTTCCCACTACGGGTTTTTTGTTGAGGTCTGAAACCTACTGACCAAACAGAGCTCGAGACAGCTGCTTCCGGTTTAGATCAAGACAGCGTGCATTTGATGCTTCCGTTCGGGGGGGGGGGAGGGTGGGTGCGGGTCAATTTGTCTTGATATCTTAATATCGCATCTCCCCAACATTTAATGTCCTCCACCAGATGTTTCCTCAGATCTGTCTTTATATTTAATGGCCTTCGGTCGTGAGGCCCGAATCCTAGTTATTCTCTGTCCAAGTGCTCCAGTTTCTCACTACAAAGCTCGTTTATTTTATGACATGGAAAAAATTGTCCGGCCTCTTGAAGTAGTAGTTTAACGTCTGTGAGCCGTGTCGTAAATTTGCGCAGCATCCTCTTCGGAAGTAAAACAAGAGTTCCCATATTATAAACCTTTCACAATTACAACCATAGGTACTCTTACTCTCACCCAGATTACCTATGCTACTCCTGCCAATGCTACTCGTGATGCTAAGATTACTGCAATTATCCTTCGTACCACTACGAATAGGTCGAAATTGGTAAAGGAGACATATGGTCGATCACTGGAACAAAATTAATTTTCTGCTGAGCTTTCGAGCTCTTACAAGAGCCCATCGTCAGAGGTGGAGAAACAGTAACAAATGTGGAAGCTACTTGGGGCGTGTGTACAATAACTAAAATTTTGAACGTGCAGAAAATCAATAATTGTGTGTGCTGCCGACTTGCCACTGAGGGCTGTGATAGCCTGTGCCAGTAGGCAAGCTCGACAAGTTAGGTGGAAATATTTACAGAAATAGAATCGTCAACAAAACAAGTAATAGTTATGGTGCGAGGGATGGGCAATTAAAAAAGTCATAGGAGAAGGGAAGGAGGATGAGAAGAGAGGGATTATGTAGGCTTGAGCGCCAAATGGCCACGTCAGCATCGAAATTGGGATGATTATGGAGGATTTTTGGCCAATTGATTACGGCGGGCGTCTGGATGTGATCGCCTGCAATAGCGTAAGGCCCTGTACACTGGCGCCAATTCGACACATCTGTTGACCGAATTCTCATCCGTGGACAAGGCTTCGATAAATTCTCTGCTCGTCTTGTTTCCTGCGTTGGCGAGTACCTTGACGGCAGCGAAGTTGAACTCATGGCCTGCTTCGTAGGTGTGAGTTGCAACTTATGATGATTCGTCGCCTAGTCGCACGGCCTGCTTGTGTTCACGTATACGCGATCCGAGCATGCGTTCCATTTGACCTGTATAATTACAGGGACAGTTTAGGCATGGGATGCGATATACTACACCAGATTGTTCATTCTGCGTAAGCCGGCCTTTTATTTTCATCACTCTGCTGCGCATTGTAGCTTTGGGTCTGTGTACAATTCCAACACCTAGTCCCGCAGCGATGCGCTCAGTCGCTTCTGAGACGTCCTTTATGTATGGCAGAGCGTGCCATATCTTCGGTGGTTCTTCTGTTTGGGTCCTCCGGGGCCGAACGCGTAGGCATCGGTTTATAAATGCTTTTGGATAACCTTTCCGCATGAACTGGTCACGGAGATATCTGGCCTCGCGTGCCTTTGCCTTTGGTTTACGGTAGTGGGTCTGGATGCATTTGAAGAGTGTTTTTACACAGCTCCGTTTGTGAGCAACTGGATGGTTACTGTGAAAACTTAGGAGTTGTGTTGTGTTCGTCGCCTTCCTGTAAACCATCGTCTCGAATTCACCATTGGGTGTTCTCTTGACGAGGACATCAAGGAAAGGCAGCAGCTGCGCTTTTTCTTCTTCCCGTGTAAATTGTATGTCAGGAAATATTCCATTGAGCAAGTCATGGAAGTTTTGCAGCATATTTCTCTTGATGATGACAAACGTGTCGTCGACGTAGCGGCGCTAGAAGACAGGCTCGTGTTGGGCGAAGGCGATGTTTCCCCATAGGACACGGAAATAGGAACAGTCCTCCGCCCTGCCCTTCCCACGTAATGCAGATAGCTTTGAATTAACTGTCAGGAGAGGTAAATGATCCCGTGTCATAGTTCTGACGATAACTCCAACCCAAACCTTAGCAGACACCCTAATCTTAACGCTAACCTAAACTTCCTAGGAAGTTAGCCCAAAGCCACCTTTATGACGGGCGATTCCTGTGTCTGTGCTCCGCCGGGGATGGGGGCGGGGCCTATAAGCAATCACTACCCCCTTCTGTTGGGCATAACCTCGCCTTATCCGTCGGACACTCTAACATAACTGGCCCCTTATGGTTCAGGTGTGAACTGACCTCCCAACATAAATGATAGTAGATAAAAGATAGCCTTATCGCGTCGAACGACCAAAGGATCGTTGCTACGACCTTGTTGTCATGCCAGAGGACACGCCCACTCCTGCGCGTATTGGGTTACAACCCTTCTCCCACTCTTCACCTATGCCACATGCCACAGCTCGAACAAGGCGATTTGATGGTCCTCACCCCCTGAAAACCTTGTTTATACGATCACCAGGCCTTGGCGACGGGACGCGATGGGAATTTTGGCACACGTTTAGCTAATCTCGCTGCGCCCGACGGTGTCACGACCCCTAGGCGAAGTGACTGCACTGTGGTAACTAGAACCAACAACAGGGGGTTGACAACAGGCTGCCCATGTCACCTACACGGTGGGTTCACAAATCTGACCTGATCATAGGGGGTGAGGAATGGACATGTTTGTTTCGCCCGGGAACTCAGAGGCCACACGGGCTCTCGCGACGAGGCGATTATGCATCAGTAACCACGAGGTGTTTTTTCGGGTTCATTCAAGTTTTGGTTCCTCGACCGACCAGAAATGACTATGCCAGTGTTGTCTATCCTGTTTCTCTGAAGCTACCCTTGAATTAATGAATGGAATGGAGAGGCCGTGACAAAATTTGTATACATTACGAGGAGACAGCAAGATGAGGATGAGACTAGGAGTAGTAGTAACGTAGAGACTAAGGCCTCGTTGCTATGGCCTTGTTGCCATGCTGGAGGACACGCCCACTCCCAGGAGTATTGGGTAGGCGTGCCGATGCATGGCCCCCGATTTCTCCCACTCTCAACCTATGCCGAATGTCACAGTTCGACCAAGAAGATTTGATGGTCCTCACCTCTGATAACCTTGTTTATGCGATCACCAGGCTTTGGTGACGGTGCGCGTTTAGCTAATCTCGCCGCGCCTGACAGTGTCACGACCCGTAGGCGAAGTGACTGCACTGGGGGAACTAGGACCATCAACAGGGGGTTAGCAACAGGCTGCCCATGTCACCTGCATGGTGGGTTCACAAATCTGACCTGATCACAGGGCTGGGGTATGGACACTTTTGTTTCGCCTTGGGGTTCAGAGGCCACGCGGGCTCTCAAGATGAGGCGATTAGGAATCAGTACCCGCGACGTGCTTATCTCGAATTCAGGTTTTGGGTCCTCAGCCTGCCTACCCCGTTTCTGTAACGCTCCTCTTCAGTCGTGAGTTTCTTAATGGGAAGGAGGGGTCATGACCAACTTTAGATACATTACGAGAAAAGGGTAGGATAAGGGCGGGATTAGGAGAAGTAGTGACTTGGAGAAGCTGAGAATGCGGAGGAAAACTAATTGTAGCGTTTTGACCGTCACACTGGTCGAAAAAGGGCAGAGACCTGTCATTTCCATCTCGCGACCAACATACCGCCAAGTTGTTTTCAGCATAGTGAGGGCCGCAGCACCATTCTGTCTCAGCAACGCTTCACGGAGGCCCCGGTGACGA
>JAYGXS010000008.1:9367715-9414570 GCA_036362985.1 Ligula intestinalis
CCCCCCCCTCCATAAACAACAAAATACGGGAGCCTCAGTAACCAGCGCATGCGACTGCTAACGGCGAGAGGATAATGGTGTTAACAGCGGGGGTGCAGTGTTTGTGCGCTATTCCTGCAGCCGAGACGGCGACAGTCGACCGAGTTCATTGTGTTCGGCTTAGTTCATTGAAAGTCAGGGGGACTGTAGGAAGGGGATGTGGCAATGATTTGGTAACGAAATCTGGCAGAGGACACTGGAGACCATGTCCTCATATGAGTAGCCTGTTGGCAACCGAGCCATCTGCAGTTGGAGTTAGTTGCACCCCACCCCCCCCAAAGCTATTGTCCAAAGGTGCTTAGTGTGGCTGTCCCACGATGCGCGAATGCTATGTGAGCGCGCTTCGACAACGAGTTAGGTTATTCAGTGATAGTTACTTGCATTAGCTCTAGTGATTGCAAGAATATTGCCCTACGTGAGCAGTCTGTGCGCAATTTATAGGCGGGATAACCCAACTTCAGGTTGTTGACACCTGAGGTGGGTTCATCCTGCTGCTCTTGATAAGAAGCAAAGGTGAATAAATCGTTGACATACTCAATTAACCAAACAATCCCATGCCTATATTTCGTATTCGTCGGGTTTGTGTTCCATTGAGACAGATAAAATTTCTTCGAAAGTCAATCAAGGAGGTGTGTGAACCTGCAAGGACGTTTTTAAAGCGGGCCTTGGGGCTGATACCCATCTGAATGAAGTGTATAGACAGACTTGAACAGACCACAAAGTTAGTCTTCTTAACTATGTTTCAGTAACATAGTTATTATTTTAGGCATTACCGGCAAAAAAATTGGGGACTTTCATGATAGCTATTTCGACCTCATTAGGTCTCATCATATGCAGATACCCAACTTAAGTGTAGCCGCGGAAATTGCCGCCACATCCGAGATTTGAACCCGCGTCACTCCGGTCAGGGGCGAACGCCCTAACCCCTGAGCTATCGGGCTCGATGTTTTGCCGGTTGTTGATCGGGATATATATTAGTATATATGTGTACACCGATCATATACAGAGCACACCTGCTGTGGTATTGAATGCTTTTCCGCTGTCATGCGAGGATGTGATCACACAACCGTCTTCTTTTCTCGGGGTGACTGAAGGCAGGCTTATAAAGCGGCTTTTGCGCTGATACTCATCGGGATGAATACTAGTCTTTGACAGACCACAACGTTAGCCTTCTTTGCTGAGAGTATGTGTGACACCGACAAGGACAGGGGAGACTGGAATAGCCATTTCTTGCTTATTAGCCGTCATCAGGCAGCCATGCCCAACCCCATATTGTGCAGCCCCCCAGGATTCGAACGCGTGACCTGTATGTTAGATCCCCAACACCCCCAATATAGAGCCAAAGGTTACGATCGGGTAGTGCTGGTGGCGGCTCAGCGATTGTCCACAGTTCTTCAAGTTCATTTTTAAAGTGTTGGACTACTTGTCCCTGGGAATCCTCATCGCTTCTGTTTGCCTTGGTAACTTTCTTAAACCCGGAAACAAAAGGAAAGGTTGATCAGCTGCAATCGACGTAATTATTTTAATCGTTCACCTGTGTGGAGAAATAGCACAACTATTGATCGTATAACGAATAAAAACCAGGTTATACTCAGGTATGGTTTCCACCAGACCTCCAGTGCGTTATAACGGGATGTATCTGACCACACTGCCGATAGCAAGACGAGGCGGACTTGTAGTGGCGCGCTAGCGCTCCTTCTTCTGCGTCACGCTAGACATGAGGTCTCGTGATTACAAGCCTCGACCTACCTTTTGGACAGCCGCAAACTCCGCGAGAACACGGTGGCAAATGAAATGCCCGCATTCGTAGGCTGATCTCATTCCGTCTGGTCATTCGCCTTCAAGGCCGACTCAGACAGGGACTGACTGCGATGACGGTCTACGCTCTGAAATTCCTGACCCGATGTGCTAGCATTCGGACTGCATTCTTCTGAGAGTCAGCTTACTCCTGCCTATTCTCCACATCCTCCTGTACAGAACAAATTGTTTCTACCACTCTGGCCTCCCATTATTTCGCTTCTCCTGAAGAACCGGGCCTGAAGATTGCTGTTGCTAGGGTTTAACTTACTTAACCCACTGTGATAAATCCGCTACTACTATGAAATAGCCCGAGCGCAATTAGCCCTTGGACAGACTCTGGATGTCTTCGTCGACGACAGAAGAACTGCCATATCTAGCCTAACTATGGCTGATAATCCATAAGCGGAATTATGGTTGACACCATCTTTATGAAGCGTTGATTTACAGCAGGGTAAAAACACACTGGAATCGGTGGACAGGGGAAAGTGCAATTTACTTAGGCCAGTATTTCAGATTAAACCAACTTTTATTCACCCCATCCACACAATCATTGAACGAAAATATTTGGTGACGAATTAATGCATAAAAAGATGACTACCCCTAATCTAATACCAACCCTTAATCCCCAATTCACCCCGACTGCATCCTATCCGTAAACCGAACTCATACTCAAAAATAGATCCGAATACTTTCTAGGGTGACGACAAAGGCCTACATTGGTAATTTTCTTTCTTTTTCTTCTTCAGAGAAGCCGAGCTTTCCCTTTGTCACCTTGGCCCCAGCTCTTCTAAGTGGTCCGCTGCTGCCAACAGAAGTCACATTGACGCCAGTGAGGCAAGACGTATGATCCTCGATCCAGTGTCACACCACAACGATACCTCAGTTATTTTGTTAGCGGAATGAAAGGTAGTCCAACAGATACACAGACTACACGTGCTTAATTTCTTTGTTGCCACAGACAATGAAGGGACCAAGTCTGCTGCCGAAATTTCAGAGAAATGTTTTGTTGAGATCGCTCTGTGGGTCAGATTTCCGATCGGATCGAAGCAGAAGTTTATGTTGACCCTGGAAACTATAGTCTGCACGTGACGATAACCATTTCCAGGCTCCTTATCACTCTCCCTCCCCCCCCTCAACAGCAACCGCTTTCCCTTGTTCGCAAACAACGCCAGATAAGCCCCAGCAACCACAAAATGTCGCTGTGGTCTGCGATGATAGGGCTATTAACAATGGTGGTGGGCTATCCCCTGTACCTGAGACAGCGACACGCGACCCAGCCACGTGTTGGTGCCCATTGTGTTCGGAAGAGTCGAATGAACTTCCGAGGGCGTTATGACAGGCCGGAGGGGGGAGTCTCGGGCCATTGAGTAACCAAATTCGTCAGACGAATCAATGACTGGACGGGCATGCCATCGCATGGATTATTTTTCATTTATCGAACCGCAGAAGGTTTCAGGGAGTCCCAAAAGTCGGACTACTGTGCTTTTGCGTGGATAGGGTTGCAATCGCTCCGCAGAACGTGGTTGGTTTTCTAGAAAAGGCATTGGCGAAGAAATTGGTGAGAGACGCTGTGTTTGTGATGGTGTTTCACGATTGCCTCGTTTTCTACAGTTAGACTGTCACACTTTCGTCTCCACGAACGGAGACTGCTTGATTGGTCACATGACCAATCATGCAGATTACTTGTCAGTGCTTTGATTCTTTGAGCCTTGCTTCCAGAATCTTTTAAAGCATATCGTTAAAAACGATCCGCACATATATATTCTGTGTCTCAGTGTAAAATCTCCCTTTTCCTCTCAGCCAGTGCATGCACGTGACACAATCAGTGCGTCGAATGCTTGAGTAGTTGTCAAACTCCAGCATCGTCTTGTGTCAGTCACAAGGTGTGACGACCCAAAAGACATCTGCGCTCGAGGCGAGGAGGGGAGAGAAGCTGCAAACGACGAAAATACGCAGATGCTCATCACCTGACCATTTTAGGCTAGCCTGGGAACCGCTGTGTCAGTTTTTCTTAAACTGTCCTGCTTTCACCCAAGACCAGACGAACATGGCTCATTAAGTATTCCTCACAGCTGCCGTGCAGGTGGGAGGGAGGAGAAAGGAATACTCTGTGCATGCCTAATTATGGTTCATCAACCGACAGATGCCCGTAAAGTTAGATAACTAGGCCACCTGTCGGTGAGCAGTGCCGCGCAGGAAAACTCGCGTGTCAGCAGATCGTAATTACAGTGCGCCTTATCGTTACGTTTGGTTGGTTGTTAAGTTGTTCAGCCACGTGTTTCCCCAATTTGGTGTCGCGGATTAATGCAATTTTTGAGTGTGTCCACTCATCAGGGAAACCCCAGGTGCCTTCTAGTATATACAGTAGTCGCCGGTTATTAAGCCCACGGTTAAAAGGCCCAACCGCGTATTAAGCCCAAATCAGTTTGGGGCGGAATTTTACACAGCAAAATCCGCCGGCTACAAAGCCCAGTTTGCCAAAAGGATAGAGTGAGATTCGCAAAATTCGACGATTTCTGGTGCCTGGAGAAGGACATCAAAGAGAACTTGCGAGTAAAGTGTCCTCCAAAATAACTGACACTAGACCGCCTTTTTTAAACGTGTTGCAAATAATTTTCTTGTTATTACGTCAAATACAGACAAACAGCATTCTTTTCTTGTACATAACCAAGCTCTACACACATAATACAGTACGTATTTAATGTATAGTGCCTATCCTTCGTTTACTAATCAGACCCTAGGACTCTCCGGTTAGTGCGCCCGCCGCTTATTAAGCCCAATTTGGTCTGGGCCCGAGGTGGACTTAATAACCGGCAACTACTGTACTCTCCTGCTACTGTCACTGTTTTCTCCTGATGTTTCTGGTGAAGAATCCGCAACCGATACCGAAATGTCAAGCAACTAAAATTATTGTTCAGGTAATCGCTTCTTCTTCTCAAATATTCTTATTTGTGAGGTATGGCTTTTCGCTTCCTCCGAAATTAACGCGTAGACTCTCAGCTTCTTGTTTGGGACAAGGCTTTTAAGACTGGATCCAAATGCTTTGATAGAATTCTGTGTATTACCTCCAAAGGAAAGGAAAAAAGCTTAATTTTATTAATTTTGTGAGTATTAACTTTTTTTATAAATTTAATAAACCATAATTTTTCCGCTCGTTCCTTTGGCGTACCTCCGATTCCAGGTAATCGTCACTGAATATACAATTGAGAAGCTAGTATGAAAGTCAAATGATTTTATTACTTTGAGACAGCAACGAATTCGATTTAGGTATGCTTGTTGTGTTTAGGTATACAACTGTTCGGTCGGTAAGGTGTTGATTGCAGTTTGCGGTCAAGGTTGAATTTTAGAGCTCATATAAGAGTCAGTGGTTAGGCTAAGATATTAGGAATTCCGGTTAAGGCTTCGCTTTCTCGAATAAAGGCTTATGGTTTGGTTTAAGTCTTGCCGTTAGGGTAAGGCCGAAGGTGTTTCTGTCAAGGCTTAGTGGTTAGAGGTTAAGGATTAGAACTTAGGATTATTGCTTAGGCTAAAGGCTTAGGGAGTTAAGGTTATGACTTCGAGTTAGGACTCTGGGTGTGAGTTGAGGTTTGGTCAAGTGGATCGTACTTTCGGCAATCTGTTGCCTACCAGGTCCTAGCAATCACCTTTGGCTCCCGTAGATTCAGTCCGTTTCCGCTCTTCTTACACGTAGCCTGTGCTCTGCGCACTATTTTCATTAGACAATTGTTAATTATTTTAACAAAGTTATGAGTTATAGATACAATTCAGTTTTTCATGAACGGATCTGAAATGGAAGAACTCTTTTTTGAAAATTCTGCCGTAGGCTAGTGCTTTAAATCTTATTTGAGATATCCTCTCTAATTCCACTACAACTGTATTCGTGAACAGGACCAAAATAACGACAGTACGCTTGGGTGTTTTGACTACCAGAGAACACCGAGGGATCTTTGGACTGTCTAAGCTCCGCAAGTATTCCTATGTTGAACTCGAGAAATTTATTCGGCAAACATATGGCTTCAGTAATTCATCATCAGGTCAGTACAGTTGGAGAGATAATGAAAATCGTGCGGTTGGACAGGGTTTATAAGGATTCCTTGATTACAACTCATCGTTTTCATGCCATCCGCGTGGCGAGATCGGTGTGTAGATGTCCTTGCGCTAGAGGAGGATGGGAAGTACGTGGAATTATAATTATTCTCAACTGCACAGAGTGAACGGCTGTCAATAGGCGATATACGATCGCCACGGAAGTTAAGGTGCCTTCGTTAGCGTCTTCTGCTAACACAACATTGAATTCGCTAGTCATACCAGAGAACAAATTGAACTGTTGGACTGTGGGCTAATGTGTAGTATAATCACATTGCAAGGTCGATTCAGTTTGTGTCTCCTTGGCAATCTATCCTCACTGTTAACCTTAGTGTGGCGGAATTTCTGTTGCGGAAGGGATTACTGGCAAAGAGAAGAAAGACTGGGATGGCCTTATTAGCCGTCATCAGCCGGCCATATCCAAATCCAAGTGCGTATTAATTGCGATTCGAACACGGCCTCTTTGGAAAATGGATGATTTTAGGTCCACCGCTCCAACATTGAGCCATGGACTAGCGGCTAGTCACTAGCCTATACGCAAGACTGGACTACTCCAAGCATAGATAGAGAAGCTGAAGGCATGTCGTTAACCGGAATCCTAACTTTGTTCGTCTGAACAGTGCCGTCAGTCCAGACATGCCTGCGCAAGGCGATGTATGCCGGCATCAGATCGATAAATCGATTGACTGAGTTCTCATCTCCAAGCTGTCAGCATGAGAATTCTTCGGCAGTTTATTTTTTATTTCATTCTTTTATCGATCGGACACCGAATCACTATTACATTCGCTCTTTATGAGGAAGAGGCGGGGTAGAATACCAATCGTCATTCACCCTAAACTATGGTGGTCACCAGTGTGAAAAATTGTCTATAAATGAAGTCACTCTACACCCATAGAACAGATGTCTTCCGGAGTTCCAGGTATTGTAAAGAAGAAACTCGCGAAAGGCTAAGTCCACATTTCAAACCAGAAGGCTGGAGAGCGAAGAAGCCAAAAGTCAGTATGCATTAGTTAACTTGGAAGTGGTCAACCAATATAATCGTTAAGGTAACTTCATTCGGGTAGGCCTTCATAGCTTAATTAATGTCTAAAATGCAATTCCAAATCTTGGAAGTTTCGCAACCTAGGCCATCAAGATTTTTCTCTGTGACATCGCATAGAGTTTAAGGATTCGTAATCACTGGTACAAAATAAATATGCGAAGCAAACCTAATAACAGAGTCATCGTGGTTGAGAAGCCCCTCTATCCTTTGATTGGCCTAGAACGATTCGTCCTTGTGATACAAGTAAGTGCAAACCGTTTTCAAGTTATTCTGCTAAGCTAACATGGATTCCACCCTATTAGGGCCCTGTACTGTCCAACTTCAACGAAAAGTGCATTTTATTCAGGATCTCTACCTCTCAGATTAAAAAATCCAGTTTAAAGATTGAGCAAGCAACCTCGCACTACACGTGTGCAAGCAATGCCCTAGTCTATGGAGGGCACTTTATCAAAAAAGTACACAACGCAAAAACAGCTGCGTCTCTGTGCGCTTATTGATGACGAAAGGCCTATAATAACTGAGTTAGCTTGCGGATGTACGATAGTAACCTGGCTAGGTCGAAGTAAATCTGCGTTTGGAGGACGAAAAGAGTACTCATCAGACGGCAGCCTCGTTCAGAGGTAAATCAGAGTTTCTGGGGTCATAATCGACTTTCGGAGCAAGAGCCGGAACCTCCAAAGTTCTAAGCTCAATCCAAATACTTACTCGTGAGTAATGATCTGGGATTATTGGTCACTTTATGTTTCCCCACTGCTTCCCGGATCATAAAGTGTTACAGTTTTTACCCCTGAAGTTCAGTTGATAAACCTGACTGATGGACCGAACCCCCCTTCTCCGTCCACCGCTTGCTGATCGAAGGCTACGAACGGGGATAAGACGTGGATCATATAACCTTCTGTCGCGTTATTACGCGACATTACTCATAGCCATCTCCCCCTCCACGATAATAACTAGCCGTCTGTCGAATGTCAACCCACATCCATTTCGCGGATGGATGTCCCTCTGCCCCCCCCCCCTCCCGAGGTCAAGTCTCCGTGCTGCGCAGCCCCTCCCCCCTGTTGTATGAATGTCAAAATGAGGCCCTGTAAGCGAGGTGACCCCCTCGCCCACACAACAGTGGCGCGTGCCCGCATGCATATTGACCTTGTTACCCTCGACGCAACCCCCTTATACGACTCCTACCCTTCCCCAAACATTCCGCTGTACGTAGCCTGATAATGCCTTCTCCTCCTCTTAGGCCACCGTGAACATTACCAGCCCCAAACATTTTGAGGGACGTGGGTGGCCCTTTGCCATACTTGATTTAATTTCGTAACTTTCAAGACTAATTTTATTCGTGACACATTTCTGTAACTTGCATTTACCGCCTTTTGTTTAATTTGGTGTACAAATTTTTATCCGCCATACTCTAATTGGTCTGTATTAGATAATCAATAGCGGACATCTTGCTCCTATAGGTGTTCTTCATTAGATCGAGTATGTAGTCCATTTCGTCATACATAGGCTGGTGCACTCGGCCTATCTTGACGTGTGCTTAGCGTAGGATCGCATACGCGATTGCCTTTCTATAAGCTAAAGAGCTTATAGAGGGCTTAAAGAGTGAACGGATATCAACAGCGACATTGGACGCAAACTTTCCACGGAGAATATCGCAAGTATTCTCGCAATAACCGACGTGGCAATAGACTACCAGGCAACAATAGCTTATGTAGTCCCCCTCATTGTATTCGCCCCCATATTCTTTACTGCTCTCCAGTTATTTTTCCAGCCTTACTTAAAAAAGACCTAGTCATTACTAAACGTATCCTTCAAATGATCTCTTCAGCTGCCAATTTTTCCTATGTTTTTTTAGCTGACATAATAATATAGCGCCACTTCAAAACGGTAAAGCAATTTGCTGATCGCATCCTTAATGAGGTCGCTCACCCTTTCCACTCTGAACTAATAACTGCGAAGTCTTCCCGTTCAATGCGTTGAGGCTTCCGTCAAATGTCTTGCCGCACATCAGCATATCAGCACTCTGTACTCCCATTCCTAGCACGCTACCTCACGTGTGAAGAAGAGAAAATTGAGAAGTTGAAAGCTGACCTGTCTCCATAGTAGATGTGGATATCGTGTAAAACTTTAATTTTGAGTATTACATGACCTTTTATCTTTTACCATGACCCATTACTTAACCTATCCTTTGCTCTCCGTGAATGGAGCCATTTTTCGCTGAAAATTCATGATTTTTCATTATAAATAAAGTAAGTATTCTATCTCTCTAATCCCAGCATAATTTCGTACGAAAACGGTGATTACAGGGTTTAATGGGTGGGAAATTAGGATACGCAGTGGAATATACTTTAATAACTGCTGTAGGGATTTTAATTTTATTGTATTTAGAAGTGTTATTAATTTATATCTGTAGATTTTCCTAATCTGTATTATCACTTAACGTATTGCGGAAAAACCGATTATCAAATTGCAGGTTTCTTGAAAATCCCGAAAAATAGAACTGGTGGTTAGGAGGTCATCTACTTCAACTTACCTGAGGTCCAACTTACCGTTCTGGAGTTAGATTAGTATAAACCGCGGCGCGAAACGTCGCGCACACCTTCAATTTACATGCGGAACAACTGACTCCCAGCGGCCGCGGGAAGCAACTTTGACTAAATTTTTTCACTTGACACATACTTTTAAAAATTTCCTTCTCTGCCTATCCTATTCCTCCACCCCCAAAAATCCGATAACCCCGTTTTTATAGGACAAAATGCTGGGAGTAGGTGCATATGAGGGGGACTACATAAGCTACTTTTTCCGGTTACCAAAAAGGCGAATCGAGGCTAACTAAAACTTTCGGTAGCTCGCAGTCAGTTGTCTCATAGTATTGTCCTGGAATATGAATTGGGAGCCGTACTTCAAAAATAGGTCTACTTAATCAGCATGCGTGAGGACTCGGAAACGGAGAAGATAGGTGAATAAAAAGCAGGTAGAGAAGAGGAGCCTGTAGGAGAGAGAAAGAGATACGCCTTATTTTGAAAATAGCATTCCAAAAATTTCAGAACACAATGTCCGCCATTAAAAAAAATAAAATTAGGCGCACATATTCACAAAACCAGGAAATCAAAAGCAACCCATAATCGTCAATGCCTCCAATTGATGACATCCTGGATAAATGTCCTTAGAAAATTCCTCAAATATAGGCCAAATTGGACTGCTTTCAAAATGGCGCTAGCGTAGTGCACTAATAACCTCAATGAAGTGAAAATAAACAAATAACGGGGGATAAAATCGTTCTATAATGGACGAAGTAAGCCAACCGACGCATATATATAAGAACATTTACATGCGAATGGAGGAAGGAAAACATGACGGCTCAGTTTGAAAAGCACGCTCATGCAGGAGGCGGATACTAACGCTCATCGACAGGAGAAACATGTATATTCAAGATCTTCAGCCTAATTTTTGAATAACAGATACGGAGGGGGTGAGGCGAGCAGCTCATAAAAACAACTCCCTTGAATCAATTGTGAACGCAGACTCCAGCCACATTTCACACAGAAAATAGGACGTTTTATGGCCTTCACATTCTGCAGAACTTGACGAGCTGACAGAGGGTGACAGCTTAACGACGCTGGCCGCTTACAACCGGGCGGCGGCTTATCATGCCTACCCCCAGATGTCACACGTGGTCTCCGTAAAACCCAGTAAACGTAGTGAAGGTAGGGGGCTAAGCGCACTTAAAGACAGCGTCCAGCTGAGGATGACCACGGGTGAGATTTACGACTCCTCCCGTTTGACAGAAACACGACTCTCAGAATCCGTGAATCAATGGCTCTAACACAATATTCTCATGAGGAAATGTTTCTATTCGGTTGCCATCTTATGCCCTTCTGATTGAATTATACACTTACAGGTCAAAGGGGGGAGCAAACCCTCCAGTAAACAGTGGAAAGCTTTTGAGACATTGTAGCGGTCAAATCGGAGGACCGTCTATAGTTTTGTTAAGTCTGGTGTACGGACCTATTAAATTTAGAAGTCAGTTTATGGCAAAAAATTGTTTTCAGCAACTATTCATCAGACCAAACATTTGCAAGGGAAATTAACGCTATACATAACAATAAAGTTTGAATACGTAGAAAAATCAATAAATATTTAACACGGGCGCTGATTGGCCAACGTGGACCATGTCAGTTTTGCGCATGTAGGCCATGTCAGTGTGTTGGTTGAGGGATTGTCGCTGGTTGGTAGGGGCGAACTCCTATCGTCACCTGGTGTCGGTGTAGGCCATGGAAGTGACAGAGCTTGTGTCAGAGTCTTCTGACAACACAGCACTGGATTTTCTAGCCTTATAGCTACTGCTTCGGCTGTTGCAAGCATCCGTTGGCGTAGGCCTTTGGAAAAATTAGATGGTGTCCTGTAGACCATCTGAAAGGCTTCGTTAGTATCGACTTGATGGTTCGTATCGACTAGATGTGCGAGAATAGCACTCGAGATCGATCTAGTTTCACCTTTACTTAGCCAGGTCGGTATTTGCTCACGTACCCTCTTTTCGAGACGCCTCGTTGTAGGGATGATGTATCCCGCTCCACAGGAGCAAGTGAAAGAGTAAATGCACATTGATGTGGCCTTCAAAGGGAGTCTATCTTCACCTCCCAATCGTAGGAGGGGAGAGTTCGTGAAGGGCACCCGTAAGTTCGCCGCTGGGAAAGCATTTGTGATTGTAGTCCTTAAGCGTCATCTAACCAGCTCGCTGGTTGCATCGCCTAAGAAAGGCAGTCTTCTGAACACGTCTTTCTTTTCTGCAGTTAAGGGACAGGCTTTTTGGTGCGTTGGCCAATCAGCGCCCGTGTTAGATATTTATTGATTTTTCTACCGATTCAAACTTTAATTGTTATGAACAGCATTCATTTCCCTTGCAAATGGTTGATCTGATGAAGAGTTGCTGGAAACAATTGTTTACCATAAACTGACTTCTAATATAAACCATGGGAATATTTGCGGAACTTAGACAATCCAAAGATCCCGCGGTGTTAAAGGAACTCAATGGATTCCTTAAGTTTGACACCAGGCTTGCTGAGGCAAACGTAATAGCCAAATTCCTGTCAGAATGTATAGACCGAGGTAAATATCCAAGACAGTACTGGAAAGGGTTACGAAGAAACCATATAGCCGTTTCTATGGCTGCATTAAGGAGACATGCAGAAAGTTAGCTGGAGGCTGTTAACGCCGGAATTCTGGAACTTCAAAGAAACCAAAGTCAGAGAGCAGGGGTTCTCGACCGTCTTGAAACTCTAGAGAGAATAGCGTTTGAAGACTAAGTACAAACAATAAGAAACAAAAGAATCGAGGCCAGGTGGATTAAACTTCTTCGAAGTGTCCAACCAATAAAAGCACCGACCACCCTCCCAAACAATCCGGAGAGGTACGTGCATAACTATTCCTCAATCCGTCCTGACAAAACCCCCATAGAGGTACTATCACTAGGCCCTAGATTCTGTATTGCACGAAAAAAGGCTGAGACAAATTGAATTAGAAACTGAATTTGAGAGCCTCTTTAACCTAACCTCCGATCTAAAATCTTTCATGCCTAAAAAAGTTGATTATCTCAAGTCAACCCTGATTAATTGCTGCCAACAGTACTTAAGAAAGACTCCAATAAACAAAGGCCCCTTAACAAAAGCCCACCTTGATAGCCTAAAAGAGCTACGAAGAAATGAAAATATCGTCCATACCAGACCAGACAGAGGATTTGGAATAATACTGATGGATAAAAATGATAACGTCGCAAAACTAGAAGCAATTTTAGCAGATCATACAAATTTTTTAAAAGCTGAGAAGGACAAAGATCGGACGGATACTGTTGAAGGTCAGCTGACTACAATTCTCAAAGACCTCCATAAAGAAGGTCTTTTGACTGACAAAGAGCTTGAAACACTAAAACCTGTAGGAACGACGATACCTAGAATGTATGGACTTCCGAAAATTCACAAACAGGGGCTACCCTTACGTTCTATCTTGGATATGAGAAACTCCCCTTACCACACCATTGCTAAATGGCTGGTAGAAAAGCTGGAACCTCTTGGAAGTTACATGCATCCTCGAAGTCTGATAGACACCTTTGAATTTGTCAAAGCTATACAGAATATGAACGTTGCAAGACGTAAGATGCTTTCATTGGATGTATCGTCACTATTCACCAACGTACCCGTGGCAGAAACCATAAACTACCTCTGCGACGTTATTCGGGACACGAACTACCAGATAGGTATGCCCGTGAAAACCCTTAAAGATCTCCTTACGCGATGCAGACAAAATGTCCAATTTCTCTGCAATGATCAGTTTTACAGACAGATAGATGGTGTGGCAATGGGCTCACCACTTGGACCGTTGCCTGCAAATGTCTTTATGGGCAAGATCGAGAAAACGAGTCTAGGGGACACCATCAATGCTCTTGCATTCTACAGTCGATATGTAGATGATATCTTCTGTTTGACAGACTACAACGCTGACATTGACGCCTTGGTCGCGAAGTTTAACATCGCTCACCCATCGCTCAAATTTTCTGCTGAGACTGAAGTGGACAATGAAATTGGGTTCCTTGATGTCCTTCTGCGAAGGCAAGAGGATAGATCTATCCTACGCAGGGTTTTCCGAAAGAAAACCCGGACTAACTAACTAACTAACTAACTAACTAACTAACTAACTTCCACTAACTAACTAACTTCCACAGTTTTGTCCCCCTCAATATAAGACGAAATCTGGTCCAGGGATTAGCAGCTAGAATACGACAGATCTGTTCTCCTGAAACTGTCGAAGCAGAACTCCAACAGATGCAGCATACACTAATTGAAAATGGATACCCGGAAAGGTTCATGCTCAGAAATATTGGCGAACGCGCCAAAATGCCTGACACCTTAACTGCAGAAAAGAAAGACGTGTTCATAAGACTGCCTTTCTTAGGCGATGCAACTAGCGAGCTGGTCAGACGACGCTTGAGGATCGCAATCGCAAACGCTTTCCCAGCGGCGAACTTACGGGTGCTCTTCACGAACTCTCCCCTCCTACGATTGGGAGGCGAAGACCGACTCCCTTTGAAGGCCACATCAATGTGCATTTACTCTTTCACTTGCTCGTGTGGAGCGGGATACATCATCCATACAACGAGGCGTCTCGAAAAGAGGGTACGTGAGCAAATACCGACCTGGCTAAGTAAAGGTGAAACTAGATCGATCTCGAGTGCTATTCTCGCACATCTAGTCGATACGAACCATCAAGTCGATACTAACGAAGCCTTTCAGATGGTCTACAGGACACCATCTAATTTTTCCAAAGGCCTACGCCAACGGATGCTTGCAACAGCCGAAGCAGTAGCTATAAGGCTAGAAAATCCAGTGCTGTGTTGGCAGAAGACTCTGACACAAGCTCTGTCACTTCTATGGCCTACACCGACACCAGGTGACGATAGGATTTCGCCCCTACCAGCTAGCGACAATCCCTCAACCAACACGCTGACATGGCCTACATGCGCAAAACTGACATGGTCCGCGTTGGCCAATCAGCGCCCGTGTTAAATATTTATTGACTTTTCTACGTATTCAAACTTTAATTGTTATGTATAGCGTTAATTTCCCTTGCAAATGTTTGGTCTGATGAAGAGTTGCTGAAAGCAATTGTTTGCCATTAACTGACTTCTTATATTAACCAAGAGAATATTTGCGCAACTTCGGCCTATTAAATCCCAGCGAGCAATCGGGCGTAGCGTATTGCGCATACACCAACATAAACTGGCTGTCAGACGGGGTGACACATTATGGGAAGTGGCTGCCCACACCTACGAGACGGTTCACGAATTTAACTTCGCAGCTGCGAGGATAATCGCCCACCCCGGCAGCGGGACTGGCCGAGAATTGATTGAAACGTGGGCCTCGTTCAGTAAATAGATTTATCGATCTGGTCCTGGCAGCATTCATCACCCTGCGCAGGCATCTCCAAATTGAAGTCAGTTGTGATCGATTGCCTAAGCCTCCCTACAACTGCTGCTTGCTTTTCGTTGACGCTTTTATCTCCGACGGTTGGCTCCAGTAAGTGTTCGAAAGCTCAGACGAATAAAACGATGCTTTCGATGATCGAAATGAATTCTTCTTCTCTCACTATACGCACACCTGGGATGCGAACATTTACCACAGTTCGTAATTGTAATCTTCAAAGCTTCCTCTGATCTAGAAGATCACAGAAGATAGGTAAGGTATAGCTGAATCTTGGCGATTTGAAAATCATACAGATAAAAATGCACACAATATAACATTAATGCGGAAGATTAGAACGGTGCAATTCCCCGCATACTCTGTGGAGGCGCATTATAAAGTGCGACTTCTAATCTCTTGCCGGAAAGCCTTAAGACGGTAAGGAGTACCTACCGGCGGGGTTTAAGTGCTGATCAACTCAGCAATTAACTTCAAGTTACAAACTGTGCCGCCGACGTTATGCTTCATTTGAAACAATAACGGTTCGAAATGCCCACGTAAAGGAACCGGTTCATAAAAAATACGCAGGTGGAACTGAACTTCGAAATTCCTTTAAGACATGAAAATAGGAACTCCCTGTATAAAGGTTACCTTGTATTAAATGCCTGGAAAGGCACTTATCTTCGAGCCCTCGGACGCTTTCAGTAATTCCAATTCAAATGTTTACCTCACGTTAACACAAAGATAACCACGACTCTACCCCTTACCTCAAAAGCAAACCCAACCCTCATCTTAAATTAAACACCGATCGTAATCTAAGCAGTAAACCTGACCTCAGTCCTGACCCCACCTTCCCCTCAACCCTAACCGTAATCTTAGCCTCAATCTACTATCAATTATAACCCAAGAGTTTAACGCAAAGACCAACTGCATTACGGGGAGGGTCATATTTCGGTGTCCTACCAATATTAATTCAACCGCCTATTGTCTATCATTTGACCACTGCAACAACAACCTTCTTTGCAGTTACGAGAAGTTAACGTTTTTTTCTGAAATACCAGTACTGAAGTGTACAACAAGAAAGTTTATTCGGCAAAAATATGCTTTCAGGAATTCATAATCGGGCCGGTGCAATTGCATGGATAACGACAGGGTTTACAAGTGTCTTATGATTACAATTCATCGTTCTCATGCCGCCCACGTGACGAGATCGGGGTGTAGAGGTCAGTTAACTAGGGAAGGAGGGGGCGATTAGGATAGGCTGTGAGCATTGGTCATGAGTCGAGTAAGTGGAAGGAAAAGTACTGTCACTAGTACAGGGACAAACGATAGTAAGAAGATGTTCAAATGCGGTCGCAAAACCGGGCGGGTCGTAGATGCGCTGAACGAAAACAGGTCATGCATTTCCACGACACGCGTTCATCGGATTGCGTAGAATCGGCGTAAGTCCTATAACTACTGCTGTACACGGGAGTTGATGTTGGCTTGCCCAGGCGTAAGCGGTCACACTGCGCCCAACTCCCGTCTAACCTGCCGGACGAGACCGCTCACCAGGTTGTCTTACAAATCAGCACGCGTGAAGATGTGAACGCTGGTAAGCTCATATTCCCATCTCTTATGCTAATTGCAAAAAATAGGATGCACGTTTTATTACTCAGCTATTAATACCGTTATAGGAATTACTAAGCTTTCACGCCTAGTTGATTCTGGAGAAGATAGCTTCCTATTTTAGACAGGAGATGTTCTATAAATTCCAAGCTAGAGATAGATACTGTAGTAAGTCAAAGTTTGCCTGAAAAATGGCAAATGACACTACATTGCGTGCTAAAGGCACGCTAGAACTTGAACTTTTATTAAATAACGCCTCTTTAACCTGGATGAGGAAGAAGGATTGTCGAGCTACGGATCGATTTGTTTATTATCCTGAGTTGTTGAACCCTTACAGGAATCCATCGTCAGATATAAGAAACAGCAACAAAGAGGGGCTAATTATAGTGAATGAACACCAATCAACTGTCCGAGCTCGCAGGGAGGTAAGACACAACGATGAAAAATGGAGGGGAGGGAGCAACTAGAGGGAATTACGTTAATTTCCCGATCTGCGCTTGTTTCAGACTGTTCTTCGATTACCTATTAGCCATCATCAGCTAGTCATACCCAATTTCGAGGTTTGGCATCCCCGAGATTTGAACCCGGGACCTTCGGTCATTGCGTTAGAGACGCTGCCTCTAGTCCACGGGTCCCCTATAATTAAGGATTCTCGAGGGAATACGAACCGTCAGGAAAATAAAGCCCTTGTTCCGGTGATCGCATCTTCTTCTTCTGAACTGCTGCCTGGAACTCGTATATTCTCCTCTATTGGCAATTAGCTGTCAGTGATGTCAAGGTTCGTCAGGGTGTCAGCAACGAACATGGGGCAAATTATAGAGGATGTGGCCAATTAACTGTGATGGACGTCTTGGCGTGACTGCAAGGGACTGCGCAAGGCTCCGTACGCCGGCGCCAATTTGACAGATCGGTTGATTGAATTCTCGTCCACAGACCAGGCTTCGATCAATTCTTGGTTCGTCTTATTTCCAGCGTGAGCGAGTACCTTGACGGCCGAAAATTTGAACTCATGTCCTGCTTCATAGGTATGCGCTGCAGCTTGTGATAATTTGTCACCTCGTCGTGCCGTCCACTTATGTTCGTGTATGAGCGATCAGAGCATGCGTTCAGTTTGACCTGTATAGTTATAAGAACAGCTTAAGCATGTGATGCAATACACTACTCACAGATTGTTCGTTGGAATTCAGCCGATCTTTTGTTATCATTACCCTGCTGCACATCGTAGCTTTAGGCTTATGTGCAATTCCAACACCTAGTCCCACAGCGATGCGCTCACTCGCTTTTGAAGGGGTGCTCTGGTTCCCGAAAATCGTTATACCCATTACCAATCACATATACCTTACAGCAATAGAGTTGCTCGTGCGTGCGAATCTGTTGCAAACTTAGGAGGGGTAATCTTTAAGAACCGACCATCCATGAAGCAAATCCGTTAAGATATGACGGGGCCTCCAAGACCGAGCCAACCTGGCATTTTTACACGGCGCCATCAAACGGAATCGGGAGCTGAAGTTCGAGGAACGTCTAAGACCCGTCTTTCCAAAAAGACAACCAGTTGGCCTTCCTTGATACCCTCGTCTGCCGCAAACATTGTGGTGGCCTAAGGGCTAAAGTGCTTCGAAAAGCGACTAGGATAACTCAAGGTCCAGTTTATAGCGAGCCAAATAAGCTCGTAGTTACCTTCGAAATTTTCCAGTCGATGAAAACCTCAGGCGGCTCAAACATGACGGGTTTGCAAAATATCTTCATAAAGCAGGAGGTATGATCAAGATGTTTATTTGGTAAACAGTGGAGGGACTGAAGTGGCAATAGGTTCAGAAAGGTCCAGAAAGATTTGCAAATATGAATGCGGTTGCATTTCTCCTTAGGAATAAACCGGGTTTAGACTGATTCTTCACAGTCCTGCCCTAACACTGCTCAAGCGGGGAACAACTAGACACTGCCCAATGTATGATTTTCAAATCAGAATGGTCCAGGCCATCGAAAATCGAACTGACTTTCATGTACTAAACAACATGAAGCATTATTGGCAGACAGGACCCCTGACAGCTTTAATCTGTATTCAAGTGGGTCTATCGAAAGTTGTCGGTGTTGACAACAGAAGGCTCCCCAAATCACAAGTCAGGGAAGATGAAAGAAACTATAACAGTTTTACTGCGGGAAAGTGAACTACACAAAGGCTGCGTCACGTGCCAGTTGCCATTTGTGTCTGCACGCCAGGTGTGTCCGTGAATTCATGTTTGTTGTGAGCCCTTGAGTGTCGGATGAATGCTCCGTCGTCTGCAGCCAATCAGATGGAGTTGAAGTATCGACTAGCTCGAGCGTACGTGCGGCGTGTCGACAACGAGCGTAAGAAGGGACAAGCGCACGCAGCGAGCGAGGCCTGGCGAACGAAGACAGCATGAGTCAGTGCAGTGACGCTGGGCGCGCGGAGTCCCACATGTCTTCGGCTAGAATCCTTTTCATGTAAATTATGTTAAGGAACATTGGCAGGACAAATGAACTGCCCAGTCTGCAGACTGTGGGTACCGTGCAGAAGGAATACCAACGACAAAATAATCCAGACTCGAACAGCTAGTTGGGCATCCACCAACCACTCACGCGGAGCGCCGAATCAACATGTTAATTGGGTACTGAAGTTAGACGCTTTGTAGCGAGCCAGGGATGTTGCGGTTGGCACACACCTAAAAAAGTAATTCATACATATGATTCTCCGGAAGCAACACCGAACGGGGTTGTTAATCACCACAACACGCAATCGCATAAAGCGATAGAAGCATAACGAAATAGCCAATCGAGAATATCCGAGTTTCAGGAAGCAGTTCAGAAGAAGAAGAAGAAGAAGAAGAAGAAGAAACGATCATTTTTCAAGTGATCCCTTCTTCTCCTGATAACGATATAGTAAGAAATAAGATCTGTTGATATAGAAGGGGTGGTAAACAATACAGAGAGTTGGGATACGATACGGGGAGTTACCAAGAGTTTGTACAAATGATCCATTTGGAGTGAGGGGTGATCACAGAATATCCGTTAGATACCGATGGGCAACTGCGGGTGAGGGCCATGGTGGTGCTGACGGAGAGACGACGACGATACGACTGCGACGGCGATACGGAAAGGGGGGAAATAGTGTCAGCGGAGGGAAAGAGAAGGAAAACCGGCATCTTCATCAACAGATGTTTACACCATCTTCATCCGGACCCGCGCCAAAAAGTGACCTTGGTTCATTCAAACACCCATGGTTCGGACTGGCTCGTGACAGCTTTACCAATTGAACTACGAGTTCGAGTCTGTGGGCGTCCGCGCGACCAGCGACACCGTCTGATTCATTCTGCTTTAGCTGTGCCAAAGCTTGCACTCGCGCGTAATCACCTTCTCCGCGCGCACGGGCTATCGTCCTTTCCTATCCTCTCGGTCGACTCGCCGTTTCATATGCGCGTACGCTCAATACCAATCGATACGCCTGGCTTCATTTGATTGGCTGCAGGCGGAGAGCCTTGGGAAATATTCTGTTGTCGACGCCAACAACGACTAATGAGTTAAATATCCGGAACCGTGCATTAATTTTGCACAAGTAGGTGCAGTTTGTTGCAGTTCTGCAAGACTCAGGGCCTGTCTTCTGAGACCAGAAATACTCAGCCACATGTAAGTGTACTGCACTGGTCGAAGTTGCTTGCAGAAAGAGGTCCGGAAAATCTTGAGTTACCTTGGACCTTATAGGTCAAGAGTTATCGTAACTGATCGCAAAGCAACGAGTAATTAGGCATTATCGACAAAACGAAGGACAGAATCAGATGACAACGGTCAGCCTATTTGTTCCGACATGGAAGTTCCGGAAATTGCTGTCATACGTCGATTCTAGTCAGAATAGGACAGATTTTTAAGCATTTTTGCATGGTATATCCTCTTAAAATCGTTTTGGTGTCATTGTCCCGCGGAATTGCAACGTTCCAGCAGTCCCCGCCAAAGGCAACACGTGAAAGATCCTGCACGCATTAGCCGTCACGCCTGGGCGATCGATCAATTTTTTGAAAAAGGGCGCATTTTTTGTATATTCGTGGCGGTGTTCACCGCTTGCAGTAATGTTGGTAAGCTTTTTTCGAAAAAATTGCTGAATATTCTTAAATTTTTCCAAAAGATTATAGTTAAAAAATGTGCATTAAAACAGGGTATTCAGTGAATTCGTGATTTTCACGCTAATGCTGCCGACAATCAACTGATTGCACCTTTATTATGACGCACATGACACTGAAAACAAAATATCTTTTGTGCACTAAGTTTGCGTCATCTTGATTACATGTCTCGTTGTAGTCCCCACATTTGGAAGAAATCTTAGACGTAAGCTAGGAATTCAAAAAATGTTCAGAAAGCATACAGTTGGAGGAACAAACGAGTACTTCAGCCTCAGTGCTTTCCGAGTTTATTGGTGAAATAATACCTATCAAGACACGAAACACGTTCATCTAAATGTCTTCTTCATGAGGAACTGTATTCCCATTTTAATACTGAGTACTGTTTTATGAATAACTTATTTCTTGATTTAACTATGTATATCTTGGTACTTGCTATCCCCATTTTTTTAAAGAAAGGAGTGAAAGCATACAGCTTTCCAGAGTTTGGTGACAGTATTTTAACTTTCGACGATGAGATTATTTTTTCTTTCTGTAGCGATCTATATAGGGTTCGCCTGAGGGTGTGTACGTATAATAACAGCTTACTTATAAAGTTTCAGTAGGGTGAAATTCAACGCCATTTCACTGCCTGCTACATGCAATAGACAGCTTTATCGTGCTTCCGACGATATACATCATTTGCCCTTGTAGCGGTTTAAGCAATAGTTGTGCTGAGAGCACTACAATCTTCAGGCCAACATCCCAAGTTGTAGGTAAAATGCTGAAGGCTCCTGTGGGAAAGATTTACTGCATACAGAGCTTCCAATTGCTGTCTAAGGTGGCAGTGGCCACCAGCAAAGCCAAGGTTTCTGTTGACTGCGTCCAGTCATGCCTGAACGTGCGTGGATGTGAATTCTGTTGTGTGAGACGTGATAAGGGCAGTTGCTTTTACATGACTCTGAAGCGAGTTCAAGTGGTTTGCTATTGGTGTGTTAAAATTGCTCGAAGCGGTTGTCACGTATAGAGTTCCCCAGTTGCGTTGGCCCCAGGGTGGTGCGTTCAAGGGTCTCTTGAAAAACGGCGACTAGTCGGACACGTGCGTGTGCGTCCGCCTGGGTGCTCGCGTGCGTGTGCGTGTGAATGTCGGTCAGGTGGCTTAAGGTCAGCGAGTGGGCACAGTCGCATGCGAAGACACATGGCGTTAACGGCCGCGAGAAATGGGGGAAAGTTTTTTTTGCCGTCAGCCGCACGATACAGCAGGGTTGGGTGCGGGGACGGTGACGTGTGCGTGAATTAGTTTATGGTGATCGTGGACTTGCGCGGTATTTAGCTCGCTCTCCTCCACCCAGTTGGGTCCGGCGTCAAGACAGAGTCAAGAAGAGCGGAGGTGGAAGAGGGCGCAGGTAGCTGGCGCGACGCGGACCCACACCAAAGCGTGATTATGTCGAAATTTTGTACCTTTAAAACTGCCGCTTCACATCCTATTGATCATGAGGATAAACAGCATGTGTTGAAAAGATGATGATGACATTTTGACTTTCCCAAGCGTCGGCGTTCAACACGTGTCTCACAAAGTGGTGGGCACAGCACAGGTGACTTGCAAGGAAAGTAGTTTATATTGCTAGAGGATTTACGCGTCCCCCACCGTACCCTCTTCGGCCACGCCCACCTGGGCCCCACGGCACGACAAAGCTCGAGGTGGGTATGTCGAAGGAGTGATCACCGATTACAGAAATTCCTAAAATCCAGAAGTCAGATAAGATCAGTTAGGTTGGACAAAGTACTGTAATAAAGGAGCAAACAAAAGGCGCTGCAGAAGAGAGCTGCTCAAAGTACAAAGACCAGTTGTTGTTTGTGTTCTGTGCCTCTGCGCACGGCTTACGGGGTCCGAGGGCATCCCCCAACCAATCAGGATGTGAATGGCCAATACGCTAGGCCAGACATTGCAGGTAGCTCGGTACGGAGTGTGTAACGTACAGACCACGCAAATCTTCACAGGCGAAGGCACGATGAGTCACGCGCGGCCCTGTAGCGAGTTGGCCATGGTTCTTAATGCCTGAATGAAGTTCCCAGTAGACTATTATGTGGGCGCTCCCATTCTACATGTGTCTGCATCCTCATTCGACGATGTTCACCGCGAGCTTCAGCAAACAGAAGGTAGACGCGGTGCCTAAAGCTGGAATATAGTAAAGGTTGACTCGCATGATCCTCCCCCACGCTCTCACCACTTCCACACCAATATCCGATGTCAAGACAAAAGTTGAGAAGACCGGAGATGGGGGAGGGCGCAGGTGGCTGGCGCGGCTAACATTCCAACACGCGTACCAACAGCACACCTTGCTAGGTAGGGTTGCGTGTGCGCGGGAGTACCATAAAGGCCGCGTTGAGAAGGAGGCATTGCAGCCTGACTCTCAGTCCGCCAGCCAGCCAGCCACTTCACACAACAACACTGACTGCACGGTCCGAGTTATCCCGTCAGTTGGCAATCCTCAAAACCACGGCTTTTAGCGCACCGTGATAGCTTCAGGTGCCTCAGGTTTATTATAGTGAGGAATTACATGCGCTGAATGTCGACCTCACTCTCTCCCCCACCACTACCAGCAATAAGCCACTGCCTAGTTGATCAGTTGCCCAAAATGGGATGAGCGCAGTGTCTGAAAGGGCCAGCGGACCTGCCTGCGCACGCCGCAGCACAACCTGGCTCCCTTGACACGCACATCAGGATTCACATAACCAGGAGATTGGAAGGAACCGGCGCCCCCTGACTCCCAGTCCACTCATCAGCCTAATGGCACCTAATAGAATAGTCATATACAGAATGTCCATAGCATAGGCAGAGTGTCTCCATCAAGCTTTTATTTGCGCACTTGCGTGCTTTGGTACCTCCTGCAAATTTCTGTTTACAAACAAGGTTGTTATCTCGGTCAGTGTAACGCTGAGGATCGATGAATGAGCGGGTCTTGCCAGAGCGTCCGTGCAGTCAGCCAGTTGCCGGTGCTCTTAGTGAAACTAATAATTTCCACTCAGCTCACCGAAATTAAGACGCTCAAACTCACACGTATAATAGTGTTGGGCAAGACAAGGGTATTAAAAGTGATGATTAACTAGACGATATAATGATGATATATATAGTGGTACCTGTACATCGATCTGTTTTAGGGCTAACCCATCATGATTGATGCCTTTGCGAGCTTGGACGTCGCCTAAGCATATGTTGAAAAACGAATAGGAATGTTACTTACTAAGTTTTAGTAACATATATTATATAGGTATTATTGTCGAAGACAAGGACGCCAGGATAACTATTTCTGGCTTATTAGCCGTCGTCAGCTAGCGATACCTAACTTCAGTATAGCCGCTGAAATTTCTGCCAGGCTCGAGTTCCAAACCTGCATCTCTCCCGTCAGAGGCAAACGCTCGAACCATTTAGCCACAAGTTCGCGTTCTTGCCGGTTTTTGATCGGGAATATATAGCATAGTGGCTAATAAGTCAGAAATAACTATCCTAGCGTCTTCCATCGATTAAAAATTAAGAACCCGCACTTTCAGGATATCGACAGCAGTCGCACTCTTGTTTCGAGATCAGTACAGAATTATTCGAAGACTAAGACCCTGACTAGCTGTTCGAAATCACAAACAGTTTGGTCAGTGTTTTTATAAAAACGTTCCAGAGGAACCGACAAAGACTAGGGAGAGCACTAAGGCCAATTATAGCTTATAAGCCGTCATCAGCCCGTCATATTTAATCCCAGGTGTCGATCACCGGGGATTCGAACCCGGGACCTTTGGTCATTGGGTTCAACACTACCATTTCACAACGTACTCGTTGCTTTGTCGGTTGTGATCGGCCATATGATGGTAATAGAATACTCACCAATCTATCTGATTGGGGAACATACTTGTCCCGTTGTGTGTTGAGACTCATTCTAGGATGATTGCGGGCAGTCGCCTAGCAACTTTAGACATTTGATAGAGGTGAACCGACAAAGACAAGGGAGACCGAAATGGTCATTTCTGGCTTATTAGCCATCATCAGCCAGTCATAACCAATCTCAGGTATTGATCGCTCTAGTGGATCCGGGTGATCCACGCCTGTGACTGCGTATAACTGGTTTATGCTGGCTAATAAGCCAGAAATGGCCGTTCTGAGTGCTTTCTAATCTCGTTGCGAATGAGCTCAATTTTTGCGTTGAGCTTAGGTTTTCGGATGGGCTAGATTAAATGCTAAGAATAAAGGTGAATGAAAGTTTAGTTACAAGCTTTGCCTTCACATTAGTTATTATCCTAACGCAATCGTACCCCTAAGTTTCGATATCTGTATTATTGTGCAAAACATCGATTTCACAATTTAATACCTTCTGCGCCCCCGCAGTAACAACGTTTGGGAACCAAACATGTGAAAAATTCACCCACTGTGTTGCTTCTGGTCACTTTCCTATTTGCTGTCCTAATTTTAGTCTGCTAGACGAGGGTTACTGCTACACAGAGCACTAACCTGATGGCGATGTCGTAGTCCTGTTTTGTAGGTTTGCCTGCGCGATGAGTACTCTACCGTCTGCACAGCCAATCAAATGACGCGAGAGTATCGATTGGCTTGGAGCTTATAAGCTTATCAAGCAGCAAGTTGATCGATAACGTGAGAAGAGCCGATAGCGTGCGCGTACTGGATAATTACACACGCGGGAGAAAGGTGCGTCTGAGCGAAGGCAGTGTGAGTCACGTGCAGTTGCGCTGGGTGGCAGACTCATACAGCCCACTTAACTACAGGTACAAACCTAGGTTGAACGAATGAAAATTCAAGTCATCCCATTAGAGCCTTTTCCGGCCTCAAACCGAGACTGAGTATAGGCCAAGGAGACAAAAACTGACGCCAGTTAACTGATGAGCTTTTTTCCTCCTTTTGAGCAGAGCGAAATCATAAATGTGTTCCTTGGCCAGTGCGGAGTACAGATGGCAAACGCCTGTTGGGAGCTGTTCTGTGTCGAACATGGCATCGGTCCCGACGGAGTACCGGTTTCCCTACCGTCGATGGGGGATGCCCAAGGGGGCTGTGCGTGCGAGTCAGACGACTCGGTTGACGACAGACACTGCTTCTTTAATGCTTCCGTGGAGGGGCGATACACACCAAGAACTGTCCTTCTGGACACTGAACCGACGGTAATCGGTACATCCTTACAGCTTTTTGGTTTTACACTGTAGCCAAATATTACAGATAAAAAAACGCACATAGCCTAATTGTTGTTGTTTCGTCTGTATGCCCTATTCCGTCCTCATGCTCCTCATAGGCTTTCTCATTCCTCTCCATCGATTGGCCCTCATTACACTTTCTCCTCCTCCTCCTCCTCCTCCTCCTCCTTATCATCACCTTCATCACTTTGTTCTTCGTGTCGCTGATGTTTTGGTCTTTATTCCTCCCTTTCCACACTCATTCGTCATCCTGCCATCGTCCTCTGTCTCTTATAATTTCTTTTCATTTCCACTCCCAGTCTGTCTCTCTCTCTTCCTGTTTTCCTTTTTGTGACATGCACATTTGTCTCAATGGGTAATTAAAAGGCTCACGAATAGAAGAAAATATACGTGCCCCAGGTTCTTGTTGTAAAAAAGAAAAAGACGGGATCAATCGGACGGCAAATGTATAAGTCTGAACTTTTGGGTTCACACAAGAGGCCATTGTCCGAGAAAAGGAGAAAACAGCAAGCATTGGCATGATTTTGTAGTCTAGCTACGAGTAAATGGGGGATGGGGGATGGGGGAGCGGGTAGCATTTGTGATTGGTTCATGCTCCCAAACCGGCAGTGCGAAAAGGCGATCCACTGTCCCAGATTGCTACCCACACTCTGAAACAAAGCTATGAATTCGGCTTCATGGGCACACGGATGATGGCACGCGTCACTAATAAGATGGGACGAGGACTACTGGAGGCCCGGGTGTCAGACTCCAACTCCATCAGGTGGGTAAACCAGCCAGCTATTTTACCCTTCATATGCGCGCCCAAGAAGCACGGCCCATTTCGTGTCCGGGCACGCACGCTGACACTCCAAGGACGCAAGACATGGCACTAAGGCCGCACGCCATAACGCCAAGGACGCGCGCAGGGGCGATACGATGGAACGGCGTGAGAATGGACCAATCACAAATTGTACCCCCTCCCAAATTTACTCATAGCTAGACTACAAAAACATGCGAAAACTTGCTGTTTTCTCATTTTCTCTGACGATGGCCTCTTGTGTGAAGCCAAAAGTTCAGACTAATACACCTGTCGTCCCAGTGGTCGCATCTTTTTCTTCTTATCAATTTAAAATCTGCCAGTGCGGAAGGGCTTATTGCAAATAACCCTCCACCTTCTGTTAAAAAAATCCTACAGATGAAATCCGTAGCGGCGTCTACCGGAATCTCTTCGACCGACGCAGCCTCATCAGTGGAAAGGAGGATGGTGCCAGTAATTATGCTCGCGGATTCTACCGACTGGCACCGGAGTACCGGGAAACCTTCGAGGACAGTATGCGTTTCATTGCAGAGTCCTGTGACAACCTCGATGGCATCCAATTCTTCCATTCTTATGGCGGTGGAACTGGGGCTGGTGTGTTGATGGGTAAGAGCCTAGTGGTGGTGTACTGCCCTTCAAAACGTTTTTTGTTAACCCGCAAGCTATTTATTTTGCTACCTCATACAGAGTGGGAATACATACTGGGGGCCGACCCTCCTACAGGTACATACACAGGCCATAATACAGTATACTATTCACTGGTTTTTGTATGATTAGTAAAATTCGCATTCTTAGCATACACAAATAACTTCTAGCAGCAGTATCTTAGTCCTCCTAGTCAAAACTAACACAGCCTGGTGGATAGAGTTGAGAAGGCGGAAACTAAGGCAAGCCCTGATGTGCTCCTGGCCACAAACATGCACTTGCTCGGAATAGCATTAACACAGACCCATACTCCTTGTTGAGTTCCAGCATTGAGTTCAATAAGCATCACCTCTAACTGATAATAGTGTCAGAGATTTTAACAGTACTATTGACACTCAGCTTCATTGCTAGTTAGTAGGAGAAGCAGTATCTGTCTTGGTCTCCTTAAGCCTGTCTTGACACCTACTGAAAGTGAGTGAGGTTAGGCAGTACTGTAGTAAACGCAAAAAAGTGTTCTGTCACTTAAGACTAAGTAAGGTGGTGTTCTGGCCTACATTGGAGAAAGCGCCCAACGCCTGATCCCGTTTAGTCTTCTCGACCCCGGGTGAGGGTAGAAAGTGCGGTTGACGCTTGCTACGTCTACTATCACTTAAATCTGCCCCCTGATCTCCAGCCATCGTCCCTGCACCAACATGTTTGGTGCATATAATGGACTTAATTGAAATCAATACTCCAACAACACTCACTCCCCTACTTACATCGATTGAGTAAAGGTGAGTCGTTTCATAAAGGGTAGACAGAAGAATTAAACAAAAGGTAAAATATTTAGTTGTTTTTACCAAGTGGTCCCCAACTGTCTATGGAACAGTTATGGATGGTAAAACCGTTAAGCCAATCCACTTTACACCTTAGTGCAATTTGCACTAAAACCCTTGGATGTAAATATAATTTAACATAGTAAAGGCTACGTAAAGGATTGAAGTAGCGATGTTTACCACGAAATAATTTAACATCAGTCTACAGGCGGGTAGATATTGGCCTTTACGGTTAATTTCTCATTCACCGGCCACAATTATATTTTCAAACAAGCGATTACGCAAAACTGCACTTAGTTTCCATATTTTGTGTGCACGTATATGTTCAATCACATCTCCCACGAGAAGGCGCTAAACCTTAATGCACGTGCATATTTTGCGGAGAATAAAGTCTTACTTTAACTAAGTACTCAAAATAAAGTCCTGTATTTATGAGCACTGCCTTCAGACTACACGGGATGTCCGATATCCACCACGAAAATTATGAACATCAGGATTTTTCTTAGATCCAACGTGAGTTTGCCTTAACGAATGTGAAAACAGCAAAATTTTGAGAAATCAAGCACACTTAGTACTAAAAGTAAAATACTTACGCAGTCCTTCCAGGAACTAGGGAGTTTATTTATATAAATAGACAAAAAGCAATGCGAACTAACTGGGTGACAATCCTTTTAGAGTTCGTAACGGATGGGTGGAAAAACGTTCAAGCCTTGGTATTAATTTTCATACTGTCGCTCTCGCTCCCAAGTATTGTCTTGCATTCAAAAACATATTAGCATATATTTTCCTTAGCAAAATTGAGAGGATAACCCTGCAATGGCTGAAGGGTTAGAGCGTTAAGCGTAACCACTGTCGATGATCAAAAAACGCGGTTTCTAACTTCAGCTGCTGCAAAACATGAGGTTTTTATATGGCTAACGGACTATGGCCAAAAAGCCAGTGATGTCTCTTCCTGATTCCTCTGTCATTATTGTTAGTTCCCCAGGTGCATTTATACATATAATACCTATAGTAGATAGTCCTAGAGTCCTAGGCCTGTGTCGGTTATACCTAAAACATAAAAAATATGTTACTGATACTTAGTAAGTAACATTACAATTAATCGTCTTGCAAAAACACACTTGGATATCCAAGCGTGCAATGGCTTCAACCAGGATGGTTAAATCCTGAAATAGATCCTTGTACAACCATCTACTACTGTCAATAGCAGCGAATATTCGAGTCCCAGGAAGCAGTTCAGAAGACGAAGATGCAATCACTGGAACAAGAGTTTTATTTGCCTGACGTTTCGGATTCCGTCGGGAATCCTTAGTCATAGGTAATCGTAAACAGGTCTGAGACATGCGCAGATAAGGGGTGATACATGCACAGATTGCACGGTATTTATAGTTCACAGCGGTCAACCGCATGCGTACTGTAATTTTTAGTTCCTGTAGCCACCGCTTGAGGTCTTAATTGGTGCTGTGATTGCTCATTAATTGCCACAGCGTTCTTGTCCGCGTCGGATGCGGGTTTGATAATTGTGCAACAATTATGCCCGCTGTCGTCGGAGTTGTTGTTGTATACTCCACATCTAAAACTGGCAAGAGAGCGAACTCTTAGCTCAATGGTTAGGAAGTTTGCCTCTAACCGGAAAGCCGCGGGTTCAAAGCTCGAATGTGGCAGCTATTTCAGCGGCAACACTGGAGTTGGGTATCTCTAGCTGACGACAGCTAATGACCCGGAAGTGGCCATCCTAGAGTCCTATGTCTTTATCGGCAATACCTAAATTATAATTTATACATTTATGCAACTGCCTCCGAGGGTTATGTATTGAACCACAAGGTACAGCAGGACGAGCAGACCATTCGGTCTATCTTGATGAATTTTAATCCCTTCAGAACTTTATCGCTACTTTGAGTTAATCTATCGGTATTAAGCTTTAGAGACTCAATACGAAATTTCATCTGAATATTCAAATCAAAATCTACCAGCCACCGCAGGATGACCGAGTTATAGTCATGCACTGTAAATATGTATGTGTGTAGCTCAATGGTTAGGACGTTTGCCTCTGACAGGAGAGACGCGGGTTCGAAACTTGAGTGCGGCGGCATTTGTCAGCCGCAACACTGGAGTTGGGTAACTGCAGCTAATGACGTCTAATGAGGCAGAGATACGTATCCTGCAATTCCAAATGTTCGCCAGTAATGCCTAAAATAAAATAAATTTTACTGAAACATAGTAAGTAACATACAATTAGTCATGTGGAAACGATTGTGATATTTGCATCCACCCATGGCAGCTCAAGGGCATCAAAAACCAGGGCAGATGTGTCCTGCATAGGATCGGTGCACAAATACAGTTCTGCGAGTCCTGCAAGCAACCTTCCTAAATTTGTAAATGTTTCATTATTTCTCCCATACCAGCGGGAATGCATTTACGAAAACTTGTAAATAATGATGAGCAGCATTAGGCATATTAAGCACTTAAAAGAACCATAAGAAAAACTTACTGTTTCTGAAGAAAAATAAAATGTTCTCGATAATTCTCAGCTTGTTGAGACGTCAAAAATAGCTATAACTTAGGACAATATATTTAAATATTTTCGTTAAGTATAAAATTAAAGCAACCACTTCCTTCATACAAAAAGAACTTGCCTTTAGTCAAAATATTTTGTACAAATAGTAATGAGTGGATACGTGGTTATTGAATATCGTGGAATAAATTCTCTCTTCATTTCGGTAGTTTTCGGTGTATTCAATGATAAGTTGACTACTTGTCCGTCTGTTTGACGTTTACATCGAACCATTTAAAATAAGATATAACTAAACAGCATTTACCGAAAAAGCGAGCTTTTTAATATTATTTCTTTTTCAGCTGGCCATGTTGGTCAAGTGTAGAGATGCTTCAAAACAGCAAACCACATTTTCGAGCACACAAAATGTCTGCTAGATACCACACACATTGTTATTCCTAAGATTAATAAAAAAAGTTTCCATATTAGGTTACCTCTTTAAAAAGTGCCTTTATTGGATGTCTAGCTGACGAACTACTGCGAATAATAACTTTTCCCAAGGTAATGTCACACTGAAATTGGGAACTTTTGACAATTTCTTTAATTTATCCGAAAAAAACGATTAAATTTGACTGGAGATGAAAGAACATAACTTTCTCTTTATAACGGATTATTTTTCGCTTGAGGAGATTTATTCTAAGATCTGTAATAAACGTGCAAATGTAGAAAAACAGGCCACATTTATGACCATTTTTGAAATGCTTATTATTATTCTGTCTGTACCGTTTGTAAATAACGCTTGATCGGAACGTATTGTGTACAAAAAATATTTCAACATGGCTTGTATTCAATAAGGCCTCCTATAGGCTGTTTTCGCGGTAACATATAGAAACTTTGTGTACGCGCATGGCCAGTTGTGCAGTAAAAGAAAATGTTCTACCAAGAACTTTTGTTACTGCATTTTTTGCAAAAAAAACTTCACAGAATAGCTTAATATAATTTTTAAAACTTCTATCGCTGCTTGTTTCCGAAAATAAATGCGATTCCTTAAACTTCGCTTTAGTTCCATTTGATCAACTTCGTACAAAATTTTCCAGTACTGGAAGGCATTATTCTTCCACCATTTTACTAATTATGGAATTCTTTCACAGCACAATGTCTATTCGAAAAAGTTTGGTTGTGTGTTTCCTTATAGCATACGGAATTTCTTTAATATAAGCTTTTCAAGATTAAGCCAAAATGAGTGCCTATTTCCCCCAATAAGTTAAACTGACAGGGCAGTTTTCAAAACCAAAGCCCTTCTTATTATTAAATTTGCTCAGTTAATCAAAATAACCAGTCCAGATAAACGCTAAACTACCAAGTTAAATTTCGTCATGAAAGTTGTTTGCAGGGCTTGCAGAGCTTAATGTACTAAAGTATGCATGTATGCATGTACCGTTTGTACGTATGTATGCATTGCCTAGGTTACGTAACGACGACAGCTCGACTATCGCTCTCGATGATGTACACCGCGAGCTTCATTATGTTGAAGGCGGACGCTGTGGCTATGGCTGGAGTAAAGAGAACGGAGACTGGTCGGATCTGCCCCACTTTCTCACCACCCCGACACCTTTATCCGATGTCAAGACAAGAGTCAAGAAGAACGAAGATGGGGGAGGGCGCAGGTGGCTGGCGCGGCTAACATTCTGCTAGGCGTACCAACAACACAGCATTGCTAGGTAGGCTCCCGTGTACGCGGGAGTGCCATAAATATCACACTGACAAAGGGGCCATTGCAACCTGACTCTCAGGGCACCCATCCGCCAGTCAGTCACTCCACACAACACTCGGCTGACTGCGCGGTCCGAGTTAACCCCTTAGTTGGCGACCATCCAAGCCACCACGGCTTTCAGCGCACCGTGTTAGCTTCGAACACATCAGATTGATTATAATGGGGAATTATATGTGATGAGAGTCAACCTTACTCCCTTCCCCACTGCCAGCAAAAAGCCATCACCCCGTAGCTGACCAATCACCTGAGATGGGATGGGCGCAGTGGCTAACAGGGATGGCGAACCCGTCTGCGCGCGCTACAGCATGACCTGACCCCCTGACACCAGGATACAAATAACCAGGGGTTTAGAAGGAGCCGGCGTAGCCTGACTCCCAGTGTCACTCATCAGCCTCTTCACACACACAACACGCACTGAGCTGATGGTGTGTCTGGTGAATGCGTCGGTTGGCAATGCTAAAAGAAAAAAAACAAGCTGGAAGTGAGGAGGAGTATCGCAGGGGGTTAAATGAGTCAAACCCAGCAATTGCGATCTTCAGACCATGGCTTCTTAATAGAGGAGAAGTCAATAAAGGCCAGAGAAGTAGGAAGAGTATATTGTGTATACAAACGAAAGGAGACTAGATGAAGGAAGTTTGACTTGGGAGAACACGTCCGCTCAGGAGATTGACCGGGTCCCTAGTCCCTGTTTGAGAGCAGTAAGGACAGTAGACAGAGAGAGGCGTTAATTGACTGGGTCCGCCTGTGATTGGTTGGACGGCGTGTTGGGTGGTCCACGTCACGTGCGCTAGTAAGTCTGGCGACCGCAATGACCTTTAGCTCCAGACAGACTGGGGCCATGACAGGAATGCCAGACATCGGTCAGGCAACGACCACTACCGGAGTTCAGCCTATAAGTGGGTACAGCGAGTTCGAGTGGTTTATTATTGGTGTGTTGCAATTGCCCGAAGAGGAAGCCACTGCTGCGTGGCCATGGGATGACACGTTGAAGTGGCCCTTGAGGAACTGCGACTAGTTGGGTACGCGTCTGTACGAGTGAATGTCAGGTAAACATTTTAAGGTCGGCAAGTGGGAACAATCGCCTGCAGAGATGGATGACGGTGGGTGCCGCGAGCATTGATGAAGGAAGGGGGGGTCACAGCACTATTGGATGTCCACCACACTTTCACTAATACTTTACCCCTACTGATAATTTTACAAGCAGCAATACATTTACTACTAATAATCATTTTGATGTTAGTACTACTACTACTACCACAGTTGCTGCTTATACCTTTCAATAGCTCTTGAGGAAGGGATTGATGTGAACTTCCCGAAGGAAACCAAGATCGATATCGGGCTTTATCCGAGTCGACAACAGGCCACCTCCGTAGTGGAGCCCTACAACGCAGTGCTATCTTCCTGCTGTCCAACCCGTTTCGAGGCCATCTCCCTCATCTTCGATAATCACGCCATTATCAATGTCATTCGCACCCACTTGGACATCGAATGTATCTCCTTCTCACATATGAACCGCCTTGTGGCTCAGGTGAGGCTTGGGAGAGATACGCTTTGTTCTAAAAAAAAGAAGCATTCCAACATTTTCAGGAACATTTAAAAATAAAATAAATGTTACTGAAATATAGTAAGTAACACTACAAAATAAGCCCATTGCGACGTAGGCTCACAGGTGAGTGAGCTCCAGTGGTATCAAGCGGGACGGGTGTGTCCTGTAACTGATCGGTTTACGCTTTCTGCTACTGTATATTCCCGACAAAGAACCGATAAGACAGCGAGCTCATAGCCAAGTCGTTGGAGAATTGAACTTCTAACTATTAAGGTCGTGGGTTCGAAAAGCAAGTGTGGCAGTAATTTCTGCGGCAACACTGGAGTTGGATATCACTAGCTAACGATGGCTAATGAGCCAAAAATGGCTATCCTAGTGTCCCTCTGTTTTTGTCGGTAATAGGCACGTCAAAGTGAGTAAAATCTAAGATGGTTTCCCTCAATTTGATCAGTCCTGTCTTTGCCTGAACCTGGTTAAACTTTTCGGTGGCTCGTTGGCTTCTCTTTCTTGGACAAATTGATCCTGTGATCGACTTCCATCCGATCCTCATGTTGTTGGCTGGGATTCCAGCATACAAGGCTGTAGTGCTCATGCCTTTTTAAACCAATTTCGCTGCAGTCACACTTTGTGCAACAGTATTTTTGTTACGAAAAGGTTACCGGATTGAGGTTATGGCACGGATTTGCATGCAGCGTAAGCCTAAGATCTATCAGTAACGCCAGGATACGGGCACTTAGATACGTTGCCTTCAGACCATCTGGGGAAGCTACATTTTATCAAAAAAGCTGCGTAGTTGGACGTAGTTTTTCAACTGATTTCCAATACAGCTATAAAGTCCAATGTATTTCATGGAATACATGCGCGAAATATCCCTTAATGTGTGTATTTGGTAGCAATTAATGCCATTTAAATGCCTTATTCTAAAAAGGAACTCATCTGTCCCGCTCTACCTTGGGTCTTGCCAAAGGCCCTGACAGCCATAACAGCTAGTAGTATAGACATATATTATTGTCGGCAAAGACAAGGTCGAACCTTCATCAACGAGTGTCAGTAGCCCCTGACCTAAACCGGCTAGACAACGAGCTCGTGGCCCAATGGTTAGGGCGTGAGACTGGTCAAAAAGGTCGCGAGTTCGAGGCCCGAGTGGGGCACCACTTGGGTCTGGATAGGACTGGCTCAATGACATGTCCCCAGGACTAGTAAGTGGAAGAAGGCAAAGCCGGTTCTGATCGTGAGAGTCTTTATTCAGGCGAACACAGAGACAGCAGAAGGAATGAATCAGCGTGTCCAGTACAGCCTTTTATAAGGCGCTGGTCCTTCTAGACTGTTCCTGGTCTATCGGAAGAGAGGGGTTGTTCTGGCATGGTTTCCCACGCTGCGGCACGTTCTAGAACGTTGCAGTGCACGCGGGGGCAGGCGTCACGTGTGCTCACGACGCGCGCGGCCGGTCTGCCGGCATGGCTTATTCGGGATGCACTGCCAGCTCTCGGCCCTGAGTGCGTCACCGTTCGCGTCCACATAACACTTACGACGGCTTATCGCAAAAGGAGTTAGGCTAAGCTGGTTGAACCCTAACTACTGCGATCTTCCAGGCCCGGTTTCTTAGAAGATGAGAGAGGACTTGGAAAGCCAGGGAGTAGGAACAATATATTTTTTACAGAGTCAGTTAGAGAATAGTTCATAGGAAGGTTGACTCGGTTTGGCGTGGAGCTCAACCGTGAGAGCCATGTGGGAGAGCAGTGCCTCGCATCCGCCGCGCACCTGGGCGAACGACCGAGTGAGTTGCGCCTTGCCTGCTGGGCCGTGGAAGCGTAATATAACATCTGTCGCCAGTTAGACGAGGCGGAATTATCGATTGCCTATAAGTGTTGGCACCAGCGGGTCGATAATACGCGGGGTAGATCAATAATCACGGGTATAAGCTCTAGCAGGGCGTAGGTTGAGTCCGTGGCAGGATCCTACAGGCTAATAAGCCAGATGATGGCCATTTAAGTCCCCTCCCTTGACCTTGCTGGCAATACTCTCTATAGATACGATAGTAATTGAATAGATATTTCATGATCATAAAAAATATCTTTATTGCAACCGTGTTGGAAACTGGTGGTTACGTGCATTACCAAGCAGCTGCGGCGTCTCTGTATTTACGCTTTCCGCACACTGTTGACTATTTAATAACCCATGGGATTGCGTGTTCTCACTACTTTAGGTGATTAGTGGTCTGACTGCAAACTGGAGGTTCGATTCCCTGCTCTCGGCCAGGCTTACGGAGCTGCAGACCAACCTTATCCCCTTTCCAGGCATGCGCTTCCTTCAATGTAGCCTGGCGCCTATCATCAGCACTTGCAACCCAGACGCCCCCGGTAAGTGCTAGCAGTCATCGGTGAGGTTATATAGAGCGGTTGGATATTTCCCTATCTAGAATAGTCAACTACTCAAAAATTTTCAGTAGGTTGAACTACCTATAATCTTCCGTTTTCTATACACCACCCATCGTTCCAGCTGGGATTTGCTGAAGGCATTGAACTGCAGAGCGGTTCCTCGAAGGCAACCGCATTCCACAATTGCTATGCTCGGCAAACTAAGAAAAGTTGGCCTTTTGATCTAACCAAGGGAATTATCGCTTACTTGCAATTTTTAAGTAGGGTTATTTACACAATCTCGCCACCTTTGTTCTTCTTTGAACTTTTTCCCAGTTGGTGTTGGTGATACCACTGGAAAATGTCTTTCAGTTACCTCGCCCGAGGTTTGGGCACACTCCCCCTCCATATACGCGTTCGCCGTTGGTCGGGCGGAGGGTAAGCGATAATATTAAAGCTCATTTTAGTGTCTTCTCCCAAGGTTTGAGTACGCGACCCAACTTGCCCTCGTAAATTTCTTATTATACAAAAATATTGGGATTTAATTTGTTCTCTGACATGCCCCGGCCGTCCCCTCCCCGAAAATCAGGTGAACGTTAGCCCGCGTGGTGCGCTTCACACTTTGTCCATGCGACACCACGATATAATCTTACCCAGTCATCTTATGCAATTTCTGAGCAGCAGTGCACAAGACTACGGATGCATAGCCGCAACTGGCTACTAAAGATAGTAAAAAACGGGGATCAGGAGCATCCCTCTCTTTTCGGGCCTAGAACCAACTGTAGTCTAACGCCGCGATGTCACCGTCTAATTACGCCTTGGGTGAGGCTCTAATGGAGGTATAAAATAAGAAGGCGAATGTTCGCAATTAGAGCGTACAGATTGGGCCAATCAGACTGTGGCCTCAAGAGCGAGAGATAATATGTCGAGCGGCTTTCGATCTGACCAGATTGGTAGGGCAGAACACTGATCATGGCCAGTGGCTTGATCGATCTCATCACTCGCGCGACTTGTACAGATCGATAGTTCACCGTGAGATGAGTAATCAGGACAGCGTGATAACGGGTGGTTCGACCTGTCCCCAAAACCAGGGAGATAAGAGGTAGCGTTAACATTAGGGTTAGGGTTAAAGCAAGAATTTCGTTAGGTTTAGTTTTGTGATTAAGTTCGGGACCCGCGATAATATTTGTATTAGGATTGGCCTGATGATTAACGCTTGCACTGGACATGATGGTGATCATGCCGGATCGGGCCAACCTCGATAGTATCACGGATTGCACTTCTCCACGCTAGGTTTGAGGATTGTGTCCGCATGCAATGCTACGCTTCGGCAAACCATGGCTCCTGACGCCTGGTGCGCGATGTGATGTCGATGTATGTGCTATTCTGTGATAGGAGTATTGATACTACATGGTATTTCATATACCTGTATCAACACTGAGTACTTAGACGGGCATCCTATGTTTGCAATAAGTGGGATAGATGGAAATATGAGCTAGTCAAGTATAACAAGGAGAGTACTGCCCTCACTTTCTGCTGGGGATGTGCCCATTCCCACGACTACTCCGTTAGCATACGCCTAACAGATTGATAGCCTGCGCAAGCGGTGCACCACTCCCAGGCCCGCGAAATCCTCCTACGCAGCTGTCACGAGAACGCGACGTGACTATCGATTTTCCCCTGATCATGATTGGCCCATGTCGCTCGATGTCTCCCTCGCGTTCCCCTTTAAAGTACATGCACGTTGTGTCTGACTCGACTTTGCGCTTGCTTGCACTAACACGCTGTACCATGCTCTTGTCCGAGTAGACGCTTTGTTTGGCCGACTTGTCTTCTCACTATCTCTCTGACGGGCTCTTTGGGGTACCGGTTCGTGCTGATTAGAAGTATCAAGGCGGGCCATAACACTTTCTATTAATTAATACCTACTGGTAGATGACGAACGCTGTTTTATCCTTGAGCACTTTATTGACCCCATTTTCTGTTGAACGAGCAGAATAAAATGTATACTTAGTGTCTGCTCTGTGCCTGATCATAAATACGAATTCCGATCGCTCGTTCTTTGAATAGAAAAGTCGATAACAACACCTCAAAGTTGCGGTAGAGTTACATTCCGCGTGGGTTTCGGATCTTTGCAGGTCCACTCACGCTCACCCTTTCGCTACCTGGTGTGTCCAATAAGGGCCCTAGCTACATAGGAGTTGGGATAGGCATGGATAAATAATCTCCTCGTCTACGCGGACTACGACATCGCTGGTCCTTTCTAACGACAGAACAGGTTGCACAGGAAGTTCCAACGAGTGAGGAGACACAATCCAACTACCATATATTGATTTAGTCTGACTTACAAAACTGCTACTGAGACCGATCGCTGAGTATAAGACAGCCTTAGGAAACCGTAATTGAGGGCTGGACGTCAGTTCTGGTCAGTGCTGATGGTTGTATCCTTCAGTTGGTCAGTCGCCGCTGCTCGCCATCTCCAGCTACCTACACGCGTACAGATAAATCTTCCAACTAGTATTCAAACGTCATGGGATTTCGTTGATGATTGTTCACCGACCACTAACGAAACTCGCTTGTCCCGCTCTGTCTTTGGGTCTCGTTCCTCGGTTCCTATCTGCCTTAGACTACTAGCCACTACGATTGCTCTTAGGGCCCGAGAAATGAGGCCAAAACAGAGCGGGTGAGTTCCGACAGCGGTCGGTAAACGTTCATCTACGAGTGTCAATATCTCCTGACCTAAACCGGCGAGAAAATGCGCTCTTGGTTCAGTTGTTAGGGCGTTAGATTCTGATCAAACGGTCGCCAGCTCGAGGCTCGGGTGGTGCACCACTTGAGGCCGGGTATGACTGGCTGAAGGGGCCATTCCAGCCTCCCTTGTCTTTGCTGGCAATGCTATCTGCCCATACCACTAAAACGCGTAGTATTCAGCTCCTGCCAGGATACAACCTATTGGAGAAATTTCCCGGGTACAAAAGCATGGGTGAGATCATGCTTGCAGAACACCTGGGATAAGTTGGTTACCGCAAACTGTGGCCTCTGTACAAACCGTGCCCTCAAGGCTGAGCTCTCGCAATGACTTCGTCATTATGGACACTTTATGGATTATTTTACTGGGCGGCTTTTGCGGCACAACTGATTCCTTCAGTCTGAAATGTGTCTTGTGGAAATACACGAATATTAAACAGCGATAGCATAAATTAATTAGAAGAGCGGAGCAGCGACCTCTAAGCTGGTGCTCGATATTACCGATATTTCAGCATACTTCAGTCTATTAAAGGGTAATAGTCGGTGCCTTTGAGGGCCCGATTGAACACTCTGTAAAGTAAAAACTAAATAAACCTGCTACTGTGATGTTCTCAGTAACATAGGCATACGTGGATGTCACGGGATGTCATAGGATGTCACCACAAGTCTCTGAGTGCCTCTCAATTTTCACCTTGCAGCTGTGGGTTATGAAAGTCTTCTGGCGCAATGCCTCAGCGATGACAACCAGCTGGCCCGTTCAGAATTTTCACTCGATGACTCCCTCTTCATGGCCTGTGCCCTGCTCTATCGTGGGAATGCCTCTGCTGCCACAGTGAACGCCTCAGTTGATGATGCCAGGCGACAGGGGAAGTTGAACTTTGCTGACTGGTCACCTTGCGGTTACAAGGTAAGCCTCAACTGCCCTTCCTGATGACCTCTACAGTCTTGTTTGAACTATGCGCGATACTGATTTCCCTACTAAATGTCGGTTGGATTTCAAACAGCTCTTGACTCTAGCTGTCCACATACGAAGGACGCTGCACTCAGCTCACCACTAACGTTATCACGACAGCAGGTGACACATGATTATTATATTACTATTTATGTAACAGTAACTATATATTATTACTATTTAAAATAACCAATAAATGCTTGCTTTCGCCTCCACGCATGTAATCGACGTTTTTTTCTTCAATTTTTTCCGTCGCATCCATACATTTCCTAGCCAATTCGTTACCACTAGGGAGCCCAAAGGCGCTCGCCTATCCTTCTCTCAATAAAGCCGGTACAGATACTGATGAAGACGTCACAGAGACGACCACTAAAATATCAAAGATAACAGTTCGCCCATCGCGAACAGCGATATTGACCGCGTGCTCGTATCGCACGGGGGACAGAAGGACACTGATTTTTGCTGCATCAACCATACTCTTTCTTATGTCCCTCCCTCCTGGGCCCGGTGTCCAATCAGAGTCAAGAAGACCGGAGCACGGAGGCATGCACAGTAGATGATAGAAATAAACAGTCCACCCCACTCTCGCCTTGTCTGCACACAATCGACAAGGTCTCCACAGAGAACAAACAGGAGGCGACTCGGATCTCATCTGAATGGGGAGGTCGTAGTGGCCAAAGTAAGAAGGAACCATTACAGCCTGTCTCCACCCTGGGATGACCAAAGGTACCCCGTCAGTTGAAAGCCTTCCACACGAAACCTTTTAGCGCTCCAGGATAGTTTAGATGCGCGACATCCTGAAGGATATATCGAGGAATTAAGGCTAATCTAGTAAACTCTTGTGGCTGCGATCTTCCAGGTCCGGTACTTTAGGAGAGGAAAGAAGTCATGGAAAGACCAGAGTGGTAGGAACAGTATATTCCGTACAGAAGGAATGAAGAATAGGTAGGAAGATATTTGACTGTCGAAACACACGTCCAGCCGCGAAGGAGGCGAGGTCTGAAGTGATTTCTAGCCACTGTCACCACAGTGAGGTCAACCTGCTAAATGAGGCTGGCCTCCTACCGCGTGAATCTCGTTTGACAGATTGAGGTCAAACCCCTATGGATTGAGGCTAAGAAAAGGAGGTACAGTTATGCGAGTACTGCACGCAACTTTCCTAAATTTTTTAATGTTTGATCATTTCTCGCATACCAGCGGGAACGCATTTACGAAAACTTATCAATAATAATGAGCAGCATTAAGCATATTAAGTACTTAAAAGAACTATAAGAAGTACTAAGTATTTTTTAAGAAAAATAAAATTTTCTTGATAATTCCTAGCTTGTGGAGACGTCAAAGGTAGCTAAAAATTAGAACAATAAATTTGAATAGTTTGTTAAGTATAAAACTTAAAGCAACCAATTTCTTAATGCAAAATGAACTTGTCTTTAGTCAAAATATTTTGTGCATATGGTAATTAGTGCTTACTTATTTATTGAATAGCACGGAATAAAGTCTCTTATAATTTCGCTTGTTTTAGTGGCTTCACTGATAAGTTGTTAATTTGCCCTTCTGTTCGAAGTTAACATCAAAACCTTTAAAATAAGATGTAACTAAACAGCATTTACCGAAAAAGCGAGCTTTTGGATATTATTTCCTTGTAAGATTGCCATGTTGGTCAAATGGGGAAATGCTTCAAAACAGCATACCACATTTTCGAGCATACAATCTGTCTGCTAGATACCACGCATGTTGTTATTCCTAAGATTCAAAAAAAAAAGTTTTCATAGTAGGTTACCTCTTTAAAAAGGGCCTTTATTGGATATTGAGTTGACGAACTTTAGCGTATATTAACTTTTTCTAAGGTAATCTCACAGGGAAATTGGGGACTTTTGACAATTTCTTTAATTTATCCGAAAAAACGATTAGATTTGACTGAAGATGAAAGTACATACCTTTCTCTTCATAACGGATTATTTTTCACTCAAGGCGATGTATTCTAAGATCCGTACTAAACGTGCGAATGAAGAAAAACAGGCCACATATATGACCATTTTTGCAATGCTTAGTATTCTTCTGTCTGTTCCGTTTGTAAATAACGCTTGAGCGGGACCTATTCTTTACCAGAAGTATGTTTTTACCTGACTTACATATAAGAAGGTCTTCTTTAATTCCCCTTTGCGGTAAGATGTATGACAAAGTTTGGTTATGTGCAGGGTCAGAAATTAGGTTTAAAGAAAACGCGTCGAAATTTTTGTTACTGCATTTTGTGCAAAGAATTTTCACAGAATAGCTAAATATAATTTTTTAAACTCCTATCAGTGCTTTTTTCTGAAAATAAATGTGATTCCTTTAACTTCGGTTTAGTTCCATTTGATCGACTTCGCACAAAATTTTCCAGTACTGGAAGGGATTATTATTCCACCTTTTTTACTAATTATGGAATTCTTCCACAGCACAGTGTCTATAAGAAGGTTTCTTCCTGTCTTGCCTTATAGCATGCGGAATTCCTTTTATATAAACATACTCGTGATGTAGCAAAAATGAGATCCTATTTGCCCCAATAACTTTAAATGAGAGAACAGTTTTCCAAACCAAAGCCAATCTTATTATTAAATCCACTCAGTTGTTCAAAATAGCCTGTCCAGATATACGCTAAACTACCCGCTTAAATATCCTCCTGAAAGTTGTTTGCAGGATTCGCAGAACTGTACGTTCGCCAACAATGAGGGGTTGCGCGTCAGTTTGTGCCTGGTCTTAGGCACGCTAACAAATACCTTCGCACGAGGTCCTATGCTCCGAGTGATCTCGTTTGTGGCGTCACGTGTTAGGAGGGCATCGGGCTGCAGAGACACTTCAGATGTTCGCTGATTGACCTCGAGTTGCCAGGGTCGACTTCATTCTCTCTCTTCAAAGCAGCAGTCCACTGTCGCAAACGTCTGTGCATGTTATACGTACTTTGTCTGCTTATAATGGACCAGATTTTTAAGAGCGGAATGGACATATACCAAATACTTCATCCCCTAACCACACGCTAACTTACTCGAGGGACGCGCTGATATTTACTCATTATACTACTAATTCTAAGTTAATAGCTATATATTATTACGATTTAGTCTAAGCAGCTGTTGCTGCTGCAGTCCGGTTGGTTTGGATCGAAGTTGTGGGGGAATGCCATAGAGACCACCAGGAGAAGGAGCTATTTCAGCCTGACACGCCACCCTATGAAGCGAGAACTGACTTATCACAACAGTCAACGGCTCTTTGAGCCACGACTTTAAGCCTACCGCAATAGCTTAAAAGTATGCAAACAGATTATGATGCAGATAACCGCTATCAATATCATCAAGATCATGACTGTAACCCCGACCATAACAATGACCACCAACGTTTCCACCGTCAACAACGGCATCGCATTAAAAAGTAGTCTTATTTTTACCGCTATCTTCATGAATATCAGTTACACTTTAGTTTCCATAATAGAAACAGCTACCCTTTCCTGTCGTGTGATTAATATTTTGCTACTATTGCTATAACTGCTATTATTAACAACACAAAAACTGCCTATGTTTCCAGTATAAGCGAACATACAAGTCTCATGAAGTCATCAAGAAGAAGAAGATTCGATCTCTGGGGCAACACTTTTATTCGCCTGACGTTTCGACTTCCATCTAGGATTCTTCATCAACGACATGAGCAGAAAGCAATAGCAGAAACGCGTGATACAGCATTTATAGGATACAGTTATTGCTGATCATTTATGACAACTATAATTGTTCCTTATACTTGATGCCCGGCATGCGGGCCGTGTGATCGGCAAGAGATCACACTGACCACAAATTTTGGCGAGCGACCCCGTACGTCAAAAAAGTCTTGGATCGGCCGCCTTCTTGCACCACGTGGAGTTGGAATCGCACACAGGCCGGAGGCAACCACAAAGTGTCAGACACTGAACAGGAAAGATTCACAGCCATGGTAATAAGTATCTGAAGTCATCTATAGGATATGGTGCATTTGCGGACACAGCAACTACGCCGGAGAAACTGGAAGAATTGCCGAACACGCGGCAGCAAAGTAGCGAAATGATGCTTGGGCCTTAAATATACAAATTATTATTATTATTATTATTATTGCGGCTCATTTGACGTGACCCGGCCACACATTCAAATTTGATGAGGCCGAACTTCTTGCGGGAGGTGAGCCGAGAAGTACTTGAGTCATAGTTCATGGGCTCCTAGTCTATAAACAAGTGCAATGACCTGCCCACTTCATAGTCGGCGCTGAGGCTCAAGTTAGCCAAAGCAAATAACCACTTGGGTAACGCATAGGCCACAGCCTCGTCTTGCGCCAACAACGGAGAACTAGATGGCTGAGCAACCACCGAACGTGATGCAAGTTCAGCAGGCCAGGGACCGCATGCCGCTTATCAAGAAATCCACACAGATAAGAGCAGTTATCGTTAATTGTCGTTATTTATCCTGCGTATGCAGTAATGACTGTGTGCTATAAATAATGCAACTTCCTGTGCACATATATCACGTTAGACAAATAAACGAGTTGTCCCAGCGATGGAATCTTCTTTTTTTCACTGCCCAAATTATCATTGTTGACGTGCATCCATTCCTTTTGATCTTCTTCTACTGCTTCTTCCTTTTTCACCTACCACTAGTCGCCTTTGGTAACCACGTCACATGTTCACAATCATTACTTGGCAATGACTATATATGCGTGTTCGGTGGAAGTAGTCCTTTGCAAAATGGCAGCTTATTTTATAAATTTTCGAACCTAGCTTGTAGCAACCGCGTATTGTAAACCATGCTTTGCTCGGACTCGTCTGGGGCATGCCCCGCATGGCTGATCAAGGTCACGGACGCGTCTGGCCTAACTGGCCAACCACTCCCCAAGGCCAGTTCACAAAGGACCTTAAGGTGGTGACTGCTTACGCTCAGACACTCCCGGAACCGGCGACCTCAGAGTCGATTGCAGACATCCAGACACGGCGACTATACCCGCCGGAATGCAACTCTGGACTCCAGCCCGCTCATGGCTGGACTGCAATCATCTGGGAGTCACTTACCTATTGCTCATATTCTACTCCTTCTGTATTTAATTAAGTTATTCATAACACTATCGCCTCCCAAACCTTATAGTATTTACCAAGTTCGAAACCGTTGGGATACGCTCTACCATCTATTATCCAGCCGGACTATTTCGTATACAACAGGCTCACCAGGTCATCGTCAGACGGATGAGAGTCGTACGAAACAGTTTATTCAAAATGCTGGCTAACACAAGATTATATAGTGGGTCAGGGTGTTAGTCTATAATCGTCAGTCGCGTGTAATTATGTGATAATTTGGGAACAAAAGTTGTCAACCGCGCGTAATTATACGGTCGATCAGGAATTAGTTGTCAACCCCATTTAATCGTGCGGTTGGTAGTGGCTGGTTTCTGCTTCATCTAGTCCAGATAGGCTGCCGTCTTTTCCGTGCTTCCCTTAGGTTGGTGTACATCGCGTCCAATTTGACGTGCCTGTTGATGAACGAGTCATCGGAGTTGATGGCCTCTAAAAACTCATGGCCTTTCTTGTATGCGCAAGAGCCAGCAATGCAAGTTTCGTCCTATGCAAATTAGTGTCCAGTTTCTAACGTGTGCATGGCTGCTTCGGACAAGTGAAATAGTCCCTTTACCGCTCGTTGGTGTTCACGTAAGCGTATGGAGGCTGATCGGTCCTGTCTTTCTACAATAAACTGCATTGCAGCTGCCACAAGGGATCTTGTAAATGATTTCCTTTCTGTCCAACTATTTTCTCCCACTGACCGCATAATACACCCAGGTGGCGATTATCGACTGATGCTCTGACCCACTATACCCTTGTGTAAGCCATCATTTTGAATTAACTGTTGTGTACAACTATCATCCGCCTGACGATGACCTGGTGGGCCAACGTCGAAAATGCACAAAAATTAACTATAATTTCCCAAAGAACTTCGGTAGGAGAACCTCGTGGGGCCGCCTGTGAGGGCGCGAAGGGCCCCTCGGTCTTACGGGCTTCCGATTTTAAGGGAGAGGATGGGTGGGACATGTCAGGGAACAAAGAAGTGCACAATAATCTTGTAAAATAAAAAAAAGTTACGAGGATAAGTTGGGGCGCGTACTTAAAGCTCGGGCGGGGACACGGAAGTATGCTTTAATATCATTGCTAACCCCCCACCGGACCAATGCCGAGCGCGTGTATGTGGGGGAGTACGCCCTAACCTCAGGCGAGGTCATTGAGGTACCTTATTTAGTAGTACCGATAACCCCAACTAGAATAAAGGTTAATGAGTGCAGGAGTTGGGAGCTTGTAGAATTCACCCAACTTAAAATTTGTAAGTAAGTTTTAATTTCCGTGGTTAATTTGAATAGCCATTTTTACTTAACATACGGACTTCAACGTTTTTTATATGCGGTGGCCTTCCGAGGACCCCTTTGTAGTTCAATGCCATCATCCACTCCCTACTGTGTCGGCGGCCAGCGTGCATAAAACAGGAAGATTATGGTCAATTCAACCTACTTAAAATTTGTAAATAGGTGGTTGTAATATGTAAGGACCCTTTGGCGGCCCTAGTACGTACTCTCACCAGGATTTCTTCTACCGAAGTATTCTTCTTGAGGTGCCGATTTTATAGTTCATATACATGTATGTACTTCAGATTGGCATTTGCAACCAACCGATGACGGCTATAGCGGCCAGTGGCATGCTCAGCGCGCCTCTAAGTCTGGTGGCTCTTTTCAACTGTACCGCCGTTCGTGGATGCCTCAACTCCATTCACCAACAGTATGAGATCCTGAAGAAACACAAGGCCTTCTACCATTGGTATCTGGCGGAAGGTCTGGAGGAGTCGGAGTTCGACCGATGTGGCGAGGAATTCGGCGGCCTA
>JAYGXS010000008.1:9414580-9472198 GCA_036362985.1 Ligula intestinalis
ACTAGGATGGCTACTTCTGGCTTATTAGCCGTCGTCAGCTAGTCATATCCAACTCAACCGTTACCCCAGAAATGGGTGCCCCATTCGAGGTTTGAACCCATGACCTTGTTGGTTAGAAGTTCATCACTCTAGCCACTGTGCTACGGACTCGCTGTTTTGCCGGTTTTTGAGCAGAAATATACTGTGACATACGTACATAAATGTGTTAGTGGACATACTCGTCCGTCCAGGGTGTGGGGCAACAATTTTTGGGGCAACAGTTAAGTTGGGTATGACTGACTGACGAAGGCAAATAAGTCAGAAATGACCACACTAGTCGCCGTTGTTGCCCATGGACGGACTAGTGGGTCCTCTAACTGATTGGTTTACACCGGTCTCCCACCAAAACATTCTACTTCTGTTTCACAAAGTTTGGCTTTAATTGTGTTCACAGCATTTAAAGTGCAGTAATAATAATTTCCATAGGCCTCTTTACCTCCTTTTAGGTGTGTAATCGTGGCAGACTTATCCATGGTAGTTCGATGTTAGTAACGCTTGACAGGTGTAAAGTCAGTCACTGCTTTAACAATGCATACTGTTTAAGCCCAGTTAGTTCGGCATCGCCAGTTGTTACAGCCCAGTACTTCGAACCCGACTAGTAGGCAGAAGAAGACAAGAGGGCGGTTCTGATATCAAGCCTTTATTCAGGACGGTGCAGAGACAACTGAAAGGAATAAGCGTGTCCACCACAGCCTATTATAAGGCTTTGGTCCTTCTAGACTAATCCTGACCATTTGCATGCGAGGGGGGATTCTTGCGAGCATGCTGATTCGCGGTTCCCCACGCTGCGAGACGTTTCTAGGACAGCTGCAGTGCACGTGTGCGCGGGCGTCACGTGTGCTCGGGGAGTGCGCGGCCAGCCTGCGGCCATGACTCAAATGGCGTGCACTTCTCGTCTCCATAACACATACGCATAAACTGCATTGTTCAGTAGTCTTCTGAGAAGAGGTACCGAGGGATAACAATTTCAGTAAAAGTTGCATCCCCAGTTCTCAGTGAGGTGTCCGGAACACGATTGGCTGCTCTGAGGACAGGAGGGAAATTTTGCCAGGTAGGCAACGCAAGCGGCTATCGATTCCTTTGCCCATACAAGAACGAAAAAATGCGAGTCAAAGGAACTGATTGAAAAGAAGTAACGGCTTACTCTAGGAAACTCAGCCACGCATTAAATTTGAATGAGGCCGAAATTCACATGAACGGTGAAAATCGTGTGAACCGGAATTTGACTGAGCGATGGTCTATGCGCTCTCAGTTTTTTAAGGAATTTGCTGACCTTATTGATGAACGCTCACGCGACAGCAAACGGAACTCACCTGCCCCCCGCTCTGCCATATGACCCGACAGAGGCCCTGACAGCCGTAACAGCTCGTAGCATAGGCAGATAGTATTGCCGGCGAAGACCAGGGAAGGGACAGATATGCGGCCATTTCTGGCTTATTGGCCGTCGTCAAGGCAGTGGTGCACCACTCGAGCCTCGAACTCGCGACCTGTTCTGATCAGAGTCAAACGCTTTAACCATTGTGCCACGAGCTCGTTGTCTCGCCGGTTTAGTTCGAGGAATATTGACACTCGTTGGTGGCGTTTGAATCTGCTCAAAGAGTCAGGAGTTCGAGGCTCAGGTGTGGCACTAGGTGAGTCTGGATATGACTTGCTGGTGACGGCTAATAAGCCAAAAATTGACATTCCAGTCCCCTCCCTTGTCTTTGCCGGCAATTCTATTTGCCTGATCCGTTGATAGTTCGCTCAGCGTAATCAGCAAAGGCCTCCTCACAAATTGGGGATAGGGTACTGACTCGCGCTCTAGTTGGTCCACAGTGAAGGGGACTTTGGTGGCGCTTTCGTAGCCAATCTTCCTCATAGCCACGGCCTTTGAATAGAAATACAGGATCAGTAAGACTGGGCGTGGTCTAGCTTGCGGTGGCTTATGAGTCTGAAATCGCGTCTTCGTGTGTCACAGACACGCTAGCTTTCAGAACGACCGTGATCCAGAATTTGTATGGGATCTCCATAAAGATTAGATCAAGAGGTGTCTGTACAGCCTGGCTGTCAGTTCATAGGAGGACCGAGCTACCTCGTCCGTTGATGGCTTTCAAAACCATGACTATTAGCACTTCCTGAGGGTGGAAAACGAGTTCAATTTGGTAAGTTTATACGGCAAACATATCTTTTCAGCAAGGTAGGAATACTGAAAATCATACACTTTGACGGAGTTAATAAGCGTCTTTTGATTAAATTTTCACGCCGCCCGCATGGCGTCATCAGCTGGTGATACCCAACCCCAGTGTGGCCGCTGAAATTGCTGCCACACCGAGATTTGAACTCGCGATCTCTCCCGTCAGGGCGAACGTCCTAACAGCTGAGCTACGAGCTCACGGTCTTTGCTGGTATTACATCGGGAATATACGCTGGCATAGATGCGTAGGTTGTGAGCGTTGGCCACGGGTCAGGTATGTGGAGTGATAATTACTGTCACTTGCACGAAGTGAACGGTATGCGATATGCAATGGTCACCTGGCGTCGACGTCGGCCAGGGAAGTGGAAGTGCTTGTGTTAGCGTCTTCTGACAGCACAGCACTGTATTCGTTAACCTTATAGCCACTGCCTCAGCTATTGCTAGCATCCGTTGGCGTAGACCCTCGGAGAAGTTGTTTGGTGTCCGGTAATAACCTGGATGACTTCATTAGTTTCGACACGGTGTGCGAGAATAGGGCAAAAGTAGCTCATAAATGTCCACTTCTACACCCCTAGTTCCAGCATTTTGTCCTGCAAAAACGGTAGTTGTAAAGTTTTGGGGGGTGGAGAAATAGGAAAGCCAGAGCGGGAGATTTTTTGAAGTAAGTGTAAAGTGAAAAAAATGTGCTCGAAGTAGTTTCCCGCGGCCGCTGGGAGTAAGTTGTTCCGCATTTAAATTGAAGGTGTGCGCGGCGCATCGCGCCACGGACCATACTAATATAACTCCTGAACGGTAGGTTGGAACTCAGGTTAGTTGAAGTAGACGACCTCCTAACCACCAATTCAATTTTTCGGGAAATTCAAGAAACCTGCAATTTGATAATTGGGTTTTTCCGCAATAAGTTAAACGATAATACAGATTAGTAAAATCTACAGACATAAATCAACAACACTTCTAAATACAGTAAAATATCAATGCCTTTAGCATCTATTAAAGTATATTCCACTGCGTCTCCTAATATCCCACCCATAGAACTCTATAACCACAGTTTTCGTCGGAAAACATACAGGGAGTAGGGATTAATAAGTGGGCCTACATAAGCTACTGTTGCCGTAGGGGATTTGGTCGAGTTGGTCTCTCTCTCTCCTTCTTATCCTCGCAATACGGCCATGAGCAGCGGATGTGACAGCTGGGCCGAACTCTGGTCAGTTCGACTTGTCAAAAATTGGTCAGTTAACGCCAGTGTCACAACCACAACACAGGCAAATGAACGCTGGACTAATTAGGGGCAACAGAAGTCATCGAGCCATTTGAGGTTATGTTCGAGTTGGAATGCATTTAAAGACGAAGAAGTCTTTGGACCAGATGAAAGGGGAGGCCTTAAGGCTGAAAACGGTGACGGCATTTTCGATGACTTGTCCTCCAGGAAACAGTAAATGAACCTCGGCTTGTACTTATTGAACCGCATTTTTATTTATCGATAACAATTTGAATTTTTGAATCTCTTTGCGTCCCCTGTGCTACATGACATCATCGAACTTTGGGCACGTGAAGTAAGCCTTATCTACATAAAGGTAAGAACTTTCAATTTGTGCAGTAATACGTTATTATAGATAGGCAAAGTAACAGTATATGTGAAGAAGTTTGTCCCCTATTCTCAGCCAGAGTAACCGGCTTGCATTTTCGAGGTCCATAAGCATTATTGGGGATGGGACCAGGCCATATTTTCGAGTGGACCGAGGTCAAAATCCTCGTAAGAGGTTGCAACTGCGTGAACCGCGAGCCGCTCAAGTCATGATTGTCAGGACCACAGTCAATCAACAAGCGCAACGAATTGCCGCTCCTCAGCGAGACATTGTCTGAGCAAAGGAATCAGTCACGTGAGCAGGCCCAGCAACAGCTCGGACGACAGTGGACATAATTGTCACGCAATTATCAAGTCCACATCCAACACAGACGATGAAATTGTGGCGGACTGCCAAGCCATCACCGCACCAAGTACGACCCCAGTGGTGGTTACGGGAGCTGATTAGTGCCGTACGCATGCGGGTGGTCGCTATGAATTATAAATACCGCGCAATCTGCGAATGTATCACTTCAATCTGTGCATGTCTCATACTATCCTACAGTTACCTATTATTAAGGATTCCAGCCAGAATCTGAAAAGTCAGAAGAAGATTCGATCGCTAGGACAAAACTTTTATTCGCCTGACGTTTCGATATCCGTCACGGATTCACCATCTGAGAGATAGTCAGAGAGCGCATGCACAGGAGTTGGCAGTATTTATAGGATACAGTCACTACTGCAAACATACGATGACAGTCAACAGTAATTGCTTTCTTGAATGTTGGTGGCCTGTTGAACTGCATGCGGGCTCTGACCTGCTGACCTTTCATCACGCGTAGTGGACTGGGGCGTGATGATTGCCCGGTCATCTGACCCTCCGGTACTGGTATAGGATGAGGCGGTGGCCAGTCCTTTCCCCAAACGGTGATTTGCTTTGGGAAAATTGAGTCTCGGCACCAAATATGGATTGGGCAAATTGTTGCACTTGTAAATGTATTGGGGACAGTCGGGTCTTCTACTTCTAAATTGCTTTCAGGAACTCACATATTCCCTTTTATCAGCATGGTTTACTTGCCATTATTCAAGATTTTTCTGGAGTTTTCGAATGTTCTTCCATTTTGCCTTAAATCACACACTAAGGACGGATTGAGGATGGCTGACTGTGTCCGTACCCAAAAATAAAATTCTTTACGACCAGTTTCTGCCCTCCGTAGTAGAAGCTGGCCGGACTTTGTAGCAGTTTTAACCAGAAGTTGTTACTGTTGTAATGGAAGCCCAGGCCGAGATATCACCGCCCAATAACGCCTTGTGTGAGTCCCCAAAGGAAGAACACGACAAGAAGTGTGCAACAGCAGAAGTCTCTGAGTGTTAGAGGTACAACAAATTTAGGGAAACGAAGATGTGTAAGATAGGTCCACAAACCAATCAGCTTCACTTCTGTATAAGTCACCGGTGCGATTCGCTGGGACTCAGAGGCTGACATTCAATTTGAATTCTGAATTATCGAATGATTGGCGGCTTGTGTACGTTCGCCCATGTAGGCCGGTCGATAGCCTGCTTGGACTGCGGCTATGGCGTGCAAGCTAATTGATTGCTAAGGCTGTTCTTTAGGTCGTCCTTACAGTTAGGACGCATATATATTGGAGGGAATCCTGGCAGTTAAAGTACAAGATCATTAGAAATGTATATGCATTCCAAGAAACATATCGTCTATGTATCTTTTGCCTAATGAGCGCGTACTTCGAAATCAAATCAAAAATACAACGTTGCAACACTCCCCCTAGTAATGTGATCTACTCGCAAAGTGCAAAATATTTTGAGTCTTTCTTTGAATTTTAGGTGGCAAATGGCAAAACGGGAGCAGAGCTGGTAGGCGACATTTCGAAGTTTACTATTTTCAAGTAGAATGTTCATCATTCTGATTTATCGAAGCAAAAGTCATGTGACCTGCTGTTGTTGCCAGTGGCCTTTCTTTATTCTTATTTCAGACAAGTGCGATGAGGAGATCATCATCAGCTGAGGTAAGGTTGGATTCCTCTGATAAAACGCAGAGAGGATTCTTTACTTAACATTTACTTGCCTCAACAGTACGAAAGCGAGCTAATACCACAAAAACGGCAGACAAGAGAGTTATTTGTAAAAATAAACACTACTACTCACTGTTATTCAATACCACTTTTATAGGCATAATTTTACGCATGATTATACAAAAGTATATGACGCACCGACAAGTAATCAATAGTGTTTTTAAAGGCATTGCGTTCAACCCTCACCCTATGTGTAATCGGATTCACTTACTTTTATGAAGTCTGAATTAAGCAATGTGTACGATTGATTAAGCCCCGTGTACGGACATTCCTTTTGCGTCTGTTAATAGCATGAAATGCTGCCGGGGTGAGACTGCTCTCAATATATTTTGAGGATAGAAGGAAAAAAATCCTTGAACACACTATTTTTACACGTACTTTTTGACATTTCAAGCATTTATTCCCAGGCGCGAATTTAAAGCAAGCGTAGACACCAGGATTTGCTGAATTCAATAAATGTCGTGACGGATTTTCAACTAAACTACGTCGTTGCATGAGTCAGATAACGGATAAAAGCATAAAGTAGATTAAATTTCACAGAATGTGAACGTGTAACAGCATGGGTCATAGTTCAGCGTAACCAATGATCAGCTGAGGGAAAATACATTAAAGCGGCCTATAGGAGAAAGGGGGATAGAGAAGAAGTTAGCGCAAACCAGGTCGTGATTAAAACTATTTGCTCACTTATCAAGGTAATTTGAAATTGACCACGCGGTTTAGCTGCTTGCGCAGGTCAGGTTTCTCCCACCTTATGTAGGCCGCTTCCAAATAGCGCAGAGTCCGATTTGTTCGTGCCCAAACAAGTACTCGGAAAGCTGTTTTGAGTTCGATAGAGTGACCACTGTTTAGCAAGTGTTAAGTAATCGAAGATCGTAGTACCTTTTATTCTTGCTTAAAAAGCCAATTAGGCAAGTGTTCAGCGGCCCTGGCTACCAGTTATTTTTGCGTACACCCAATGTACTTGCATCCGCAAGTGCACGTGAATTCATAGATACATTTGAGTTGGCGTGCAATGGCAAGATATTCCTTACTCCCCTTACCTGAAAGCTTTTAGTAGGACTGATGAAGACAAATTCAGATGCAAGTACATTGGGCCTTCGCAAAGGCAATTGGCAGCATAGTCGCTGAACACTCACCTAATTGGCTTTCCAGGCAACGAGAAAAGTTGCAGGGATTTTCGAGTACCAAACATTCGCTAAACATTGGTTACACTGTTGACCTGAAAAGAGCTTTCCGAATACTTGTACGGGCAAGAATAAATCGGCCACATGACCTTGAGGCAGCTTGCATTGAACAAGGAAACACTGCTGGCTGTCCGCCACAAGGGCGACTCGTCAGGACAACCTGCAGTCGAATCGGTTAAGCTGGCCCCTAACAGTACTAGCCTCTTTTAGTCCGAGCATTGATAAAATATGCCACAAATGTCAAAAAATAACCTAAGGAAGAAAACTTATAGCAATACAGACTGGCACGACTGGGATACATTTGGGCTTCCGAACCACGCTGCTTTTGAGCCCTATATCCCGACAGCTTGAATCAAATAAGGGGTGAGGTCGGCTGCATTAAAACAGATTAGGAAAAGGTAAAAGTATTCAGACCGAAACGTATGCTAGCTATCCTAGGCGTGCGACAGACGCTGTGCATGCCACGGATAGCCTCCTGCCACCAGTGCTCATAATCAGTCCGCCAAGCTAACTATTTTGTTCAAACAGGCCACCCACGCACCTAACACAAATAACTTACTCTTGTTTAGGAGAGAATCAAAGCAATCGTGAGTCACTTTGATCGTTTTCATTTCGTGCCTGCAATTTTGCTGTCTCCGATTGAAAGCCCAATTTCGGAACAATTTATTTTCCTTTAAAACCAAACTTTATACCAATTCTACCACCACAATAATGGCGAAAAAGTGAGGAAGGCCACGTGAACCCCGCGGCTATACTGGTTATCTTACAATTAATCATAGAAAGGGTGCACATCGTAACCTGTAATAAAACCAACGCTACAACTCATCCTAATCCTAAACCAATTCCCAACCCTTAGCTCATGGTAATTGGAGTAAGGCCTCCGGAATAAGGGTGGAGGGTCCCCATTCGTGTGTGTGGTGTCTATGCAAGTTAAAAATACGCAGAAACTGTCATGCATTCAGCATTTACGGGGGCCTCCCTGTGAGTTGACACTTAAAACCTGGAATGCTAAGCAATGCTACGCAATACCGACTTTTCAAAGTTTTGGTCCTGATGTATTAAAATGCTGTCCAACTTCCCTATTCAATGCGAACTGCCCCTAACGTCAAGTGTCTTCGCAGGCGACTGTTCCCACTCGTTGGCTTTAAACCGCTTGACCGACATTCACTCGCACACGTACGCAAGCACATAGGCGCACGCACGCACGCACGCACACGCGTGCCGTATGTAATCGCAGTTTCTCAAGAGATATTTGCACGTGCCACCCTGCGGCCAACGCAGCCAAATAAGTGTAACTTAAACGTAAAAAGTAGCTATATATCAAATTGAATTTAAGGGGATGACAGACTTGGCGTACGAAAGCCTTGTGAAGGACGCTCCTTGGAAATCACTCTGGCAAATGCGCTTAGTGTCATGGCCCAGAAGATTGTCAACTGTTTGGCCCGCCTCAACCTTTCTCATTAGAGCCAGTTGGGCTGCAACTGTCCCTTCTTAATGCTGCCACCGTACGCTCGCTTTATGCCACTCTTATTCATATTCCAACCCATCTGACCATTCCGGACAACCTACAAAACCCCTTTGTTGTCGGCCGTGACGCACATCTCCATCTCCTGTCCTGTTCCACCTCTCAGAACACTCTGCACAAGCTAGACCGACTATGCAGACAAATGTCCTTTTCAACAGTGCGAGATACGCCCTGCAGCACTTGGAAACGGCCAATTATCCCACCTAAGCAGCTTATTCGAAATTTAGAGAAGCTCATATAATACTTGGCTGTTCGTTCTGATGGTCAGAACTATTTCAACTAACAAAGTGACACTGATTGTGAACATTAGTGTTCTTGTTCAGGACATGGTGTCCACTACATGCACCGTAATGGTGGCTTGCTTCTAACAGGGATGACCTTTTCGCTATATTTGTCAGTATAAATGGATTGGGTTAGGTTGTGTGCATTGGGCAGGGGTGAGGTACATAAAGTGGAAATATAGGCAAATGCCTTTGAACTCCCTCTTGGTACATAGGATTTAAGAAATGCATCGGTATAGCCGAACATTCCAAAGAAGTCGTTGACACAATTTCAGACGACAGTTGCAGCCCAACTGGCTGCATTGAGCAAAGCCGAGGCAGGCTTAGCTGCTGGCAATCTTCTGGTCCATGGCACTAAGCACATTTTGCCAGAGATATTTTCAAGAAGCGTCCTTTACAAGGCTTTCGTACGCTAAGTCCGCTAACTCCCTAAAAAATCATTTAGTACATTACTACTTGTTACATTTAAGTAAAAATCATTTAGGAAAGTTGGGAAAGCCCCGTGAAGTCTTGACAATAGTTCATCCCTGCACGAACAGCCCTCTGCCACCGGTGCTTATAATCAATCTGCCAATCTAACTATTTTGTTAAAACAGGCCACCTGCACATCTGACACAAGTAACTTATTCTTTTTTAGCAGAGAAAAAAAGCAGCCGTGAGTCACTTTGCTCGTTTAGATTCCGTGTCTGTAATGTTGCTGTCTCCGATTGATGGCCTAATTTCAGGACAATTTATTCTTCTTTAAAACCATACTTACTGCCAATTCCACCACCACCCCCACGCTGATGGCGAAACAGTGAGAAAAGACGCGTAGACCCCGCGACTATAATAATTATCTTACAAACAATTCTAGGGAGAACGTACATCGTAGCCTGCAATAAAACCAACGCTATAACTTATCCTAACCCAACCCCTGACCCTAATCTCATTGGAGTTGGAATAAGGCCTCCGGAATAGCGGTGGAGGGTCCTTATTCTTGTGTGTGTTGTCTATGCAAGTTATCAATACGCAGACGCTGCCATTCATTCGGCATTTTCGGGAGCCTCCCTGTGAGTTGACACTTAAAACCTGGAATGCTAAGCAATGCTACGCAATACCGAGTTTTCAAAGTTTTGGTTCTGATGTATTAAAATGCTGTCCAACTTCCCTACTCAATTCGAACTGCCCCCTACGTCATGCGTCTTTGCAGGCGACTGTTCCCACTCGCCAACCTTAGAAAGCTTGACCGACATTCACTCACACACGTACGCGAGCACACAGGCGCACGCACGCACGCACACGCGTGCCATATGTAATCGCAGTTTCTCAAGAGATACTTAAACGCGCCACCCTGCGGCCAAAGCAGCAGAGGACCTCTGCACACGACACCCCCTTCGAGAAATTGGAACACACCGATATCAAACCACCTGAACTCACATCACAGTCACGCAAAAGCAGCTGTCCTCATTACCTCTCGCACACGTCCAGAGACATGGTCAGGCCTGCCTGGACGCAGTCAACACTAGCCCTGGCTTTGCCAGGGGTCACTGTTACCTGAGACAGCAACGTAGGCTTCTGTGCACAAGTAAAAACCCTCATTCTGATGACTTCTGCCTTTTCACTCGCAGGACTACTAAAATCAACGAGGACGGGCTCGTTGCGTTGATATATTCTGAGGTCGCTAAGCGACAAGCCTGATATCGCTCAAGTACGAGCCTCAAGGCACTTCCGGGACAAGTATGTGCCCTTACCAGATAGACGGATGAGCACCTTTGTTCCATCATATCCCCGATCACAACCGACAAAGCAACGAGCCCGTGGTGCCGAGGTAGGGTGGTTAACCCAATGACTAATCGCTTCTACTGTCCCAGAGGGAAAGGACAAGGAATGCGAATACAGGCAAATTTATTAAGAAATAATCAGAGTGATATCAGAAGGATCCAAGAAAAATCTGAGGCAACAGAGCCATATGTTTCTTCTGTTACGGGGCGGCGTAAGTGCGCGCGGCCCGAACGACATTCCCGCGCTAAGCCTCTGCTCTGCTCTCACACAACGCACGACGCAGCGGCGTGGCGGCACAGGAGGCGAACACAACTGTCACGTCAGCAAGCGGCCAACGCACAAAAGTGCATTGTCTGACACCCGAGCCTAGCTACGGCCGGCGCAGGAATATAACGCAGCTACCACAGCAAGCGCTTCACCCACTCAAGTGCATTGTGCGACGTCTCGCTCAGACTAACACGTCAACCCCCCATGACTCATACAGCCAATGAAGTCGTGAAGTTCTTGTAACTACGATCTTATTGGCCCAACTTGTACAACCGCTTCCGCTTGCTTTAAATTATGCTGTACTAGATTTTTCCAAGACTTCTGCTTTCTATACACTCTTGTTGTGTTCTTCCTTCGGGGCTCACACGAGGCTTGAGTCAGACGGGAATATCGCAGCTTTTGGCCACCGTTATAACATCTTCATTTTTCGGCGCCATCCTTGATTCATCAAATTTTCTCCACAGTCCGGATTCTGAGAATGTCGAAGCAGGACTTCACGATGACTGCGATGGCCTCGCACAGCAATATCCTTGACTCTTCAATTTTCAGAATTGCACCTGCTCAAGAGGAGATCGCAAAGGCGTCAATAGACGCACAAAAAAGAAAACATTTCGTGATGGTGCATTGGAACGATTGCATGCTGCAGCAACACAATTTTACAATCTCGCCCAGCGAGCTGCCGCGAATAACGCAGTAGACAGCAACTTGCAAGGGGGACAGTGGTGTTTGCTAATCTGTCCTGATTTTAGGACAACATTTGAAGCACACACACTCTCGGGCAAGACTAGACGCAGTCAACACCAGCCTTGACTTTGCTGAAGGGCTCATTTGTACACATTTGCGCTTAGCAACCACGCTGCTTGTGACAGTTTTTTTTCCAGACAGACAGACAGACTTACTCAAGCAACTGCTTTGGTCGGTTGTAGTAAAACAGATTAGGATATAGAAAAGACACTCGGGCTAAAACGTATGCCAGTGGGGAGGGGGGGGGATGAACCGCCGACCTCATCTGCGTGCAACAGACACTGCGGACAGCCCCCCTACTGCCCATTCTTATAATCAATCCGCCAATCAAAATATTTTGTTCAAACAGTCTACCTGCACATCTGCCACAAGTAACTTGTTTTTTTTAGCAGAAAAGCAGAGGAGCTGTAAGTCCCTTTGTTCGTTTACATCCCGTGTCTGTAATGTTGGTGTCTCCGATTGATAGCCCAATTTCGGAACAATTTCTGCTCCTTTAAAACCGTTATTACTACTAATTCCACCCTCACCACCACGCTGATGGCAAAAAAGTGAGGAAAGCCACGTGGACCTACAGGGACCCCGCGGCTATACTGAATGTTTTACAAAAAAATATAGGAGGGGGTAAACCCTACCCTGTAGTATAAACAACGTTACCAATAATCCTAAGGCAACCCCCTTAACCCTAATCTGATGGGGGTTGGAGTAAGGCCCCGGATTAGAGGGGTCCTCATTCTTGAGTGTGTTATCTGTCCAAGTTGCAAGCACGTAGAAGCTGCCATTTATTCCGAATTTTCGTGAGCCTCTCTCAGAGTTGACTCAAAAGTAGGAATGCAAAACATCACAAACAGCCAAGGTTTCGAAGTTTAGCAAAAGTAGTTAAGGCAGTGGACCTCATATACGCCTAGCCTCTGCACTTTGTCTCGCAGAGGCGGTGGTAATAAGATTTTACTGGATGAGAAATTGGGAAAGGCAGCGAAGAAGGTTGTAGAAGTGAGTGTAAAGTGGTAAACCGTATTCGCTTTATGGGTTTAATCAGTGTGGCATCGACGACACAGTTCAATTTATGCTGGAATATTGGAATGCTGGAATATATTTTAATAGGATTGTTGGAAGACGAGATTTATAAAAACCAACTAACTTACGTTCGTTACTGCTACATTACAGGACAAAGGGAAACAAAGTCCAGTAAGTTCACCCTTTTTAATACACCATGCAAAGTAACGTACACCTCCCTAGATACATGTTAAAGTTACCTAAAGAAAGGATGGTTCTTTTTTTAAATAAATTGCTCGAGTAATGCCAATTATACTCTCAAGGGCAAGAAGCAACATTATAAAACCCCTCAAGTATTTCTTAGATGCAATTTTTAGATGAGGAGTGGCATTCGCAATTGTCTGTAGAGTTAAGGGTTAGATTTTTTGGATACTTTTGCTGTAGTTTGTTTCAAGGTTGAACTTAGAACTCGGTTTAGGTTAAGGGTGAGCCTATCAGTTAAATTTAGATCAAACGGTAGTTCTAGTTCGAGCACGGACTTCACTTCCAGGTCACATAGCGGTTACTTTATTTCTTACCATATCCTTGACACTTATCCCTTATACTATCAGTAACTTTAACAATAACACGTATAAACTATGGTGGTTGGTGGACAGAGGAAGTGTTCTCGTTGTCACAATGGGTACCTAAGAATAAACACCAAACTTATGGAGGCAAATTCACGGGCCAGCTTTATTGAGCGATGCGTCGAGGTAAACGAGTACCCGATTTTCTACTCGAAAGCAATGCGAAGAAGTTGCGCAGTTATCACCAGTGATACCTTAAGAAGATTTGCCAAGAATGAACTGGAAAGCATCCGCGTAAGGATGGAAGAACTGGGACATCACTTATTCCAACGTGCAGCCACACTTGACCACCTAAACGCAGACGAAAGACTGGAATTCGAGAATCATGTGCAGTCCATCGGGGAAAAGCGAGAAGAATGCCAAGACAACTTCTCTTCTTCGTAGTGTACGGGAATGCAGACCACAATCGAAGCTTCCTGAGGATCCAAGTCGGTACGTACACAACTATTCGTCCGTACCTCTTGATAAAACCTCGCTAGAAGCCGCATCGTTGGGTCAAAAATTTTGCTGTCCCCGCCAGAAACCAAACCAGCTAGAGCTGGAAACACAGTTTGAAAACTTGCTTAATCAAACACATGACCTTCAGCCAGTGTCAGCGGAGAGTATGCAGCACTTTAAGTCTACACTTGTTAACTGTTCATATCAGTACTTAAACAGTGGCCAAAATCATCGGGGTCTGCTGACGAAAGCCCACATGGAGATATTAAGATAGCTCCGACAGAACAAGGAGATCCTAATAACGAGGCCAGATAAGGGAACGGGCGTTGTTTTAATGAACAGAACAGACTACATTGCGAAAATACAATCCATTTTTTCAGACGAACAAAAGTTTAGCAAAACAGAAAAAGATAAAAATCGCACAGATGAGGTTGAAACCCAGCTGACTGATTGTCTGAAAAGACTTCAAAAGAACGGCGTCATAAGCGAATATGACTTAGAGCGTCTCCGTCCCGTTGGCACGCACATACCTCGACTATACGGGCTGCCTAAGATTCACAAAGATGGCGTGCCCGTTCGTCCATCCTAGATATGAGAAACTCGCCATACCATGCGACAGCAAAATGGCTAGCAGACAAGCTGGAACCCATACAGAGTCAAATAGCACCTCACAGCCTCCGAGACACCTTCGAATTCATGGATGACGTGAAAGACCTTGACCTGAACGGGATGATGATGTTCTCACTGGATGTCTCGTCCCTATTCACAAACGTGCCGGTCACAGAAATAGTAGACTACATCTGTGAATTCATTACCTTGACTCAGCTGGACATAGGAATGCCGGTTACTGCACTGAAGGAATTATTGCTAAAATGCACCTTGAATGTACAGTTCCTATTTGACAATAACCTGTACAGACAATTGGACGGAGTAGCTATCCGCTCGCGCCTGGGCCCACTTCTACCAAATATATTCATGGGCTAACTAGAAGCTACGCAACTTAGCCACCAGATAAATAATCGAACGTAATATAAACGGTACGTAGACGACATATTTGCAGTTGCATCAGATCAAACCAACTTATCAAAGCGAATGCATGCAGTAAATCGGGCGCACAAATCGATAAAATTTACCCTAGAAGAAAAAACATTTGGATCACTTCCATTCCTTGATGTGCTATTGAGTAAAAGAGCCGATGGGAGCATTCAACGTAGGGTATATCGCAAGAAGACGTGGTCCGGGCAATGCATCAATTTTGCTAGTTTCGTACCGTTGAACTTCAAACGCAATTTAGTACGATGTTTGACGCAAAGGGCGAAGAGGATTTGCTCGACTGATAGCATTGAAGAGGAGCGTAAGATTGGTGAAGGCGTGTTTAGATAAAATGGGTACCTCAGTCGATTTATCGTGAAAAACGCGACTGAAAGGCCGCCAAAGCCCTCAGTATTAACAGTAGAAAAGAAATGAAGATTCATCAGAGTCCCATTTCAAGGGGACGGACCAAGCTAACTACTAAGGAGGCGCCTGAGTCAAGCCGTAGCAACTACCTTCCCAGCAGCCAACGCTCATGCATTGTTCTCGACTACTCCCATCCTATACGGAGAGATTAAGGATAAACTGCCAGCCCAGACCACCTCAATGCGCATATATTCATTTACCTGTTCCTGTGGGGCAGGATATATTGGTCGCACGAGCCGGGAACACATACCCGCATGGTTAGGGAAGGGCCAACTTAAAGGTGTAAACAGTTCAATCTTAGCGCACCTGGTAGACTCGAACCATCGCGTGGATGCCAAAGAGGTCTTCCGAGTGATTTACAAGGTGCCTTCAAGCTACTCAAACTCCTCGGACAGCGTCTGTTGGCGACGGCAGAGGCAGCCGCCATCAGGCTACGCAGACCGCTGCTATGCGCCCAAAATAATTTCGTCGCGGCGCCCCAGTTGCCATGGGCGAAACTAGGTAACACGACCAGCCACAGCGGACCACAAGCCTCGGAAACTGGCCCTCGCAGAGACGACCAAGTCTCAAATCCAGCCACGCACACCTTATCAGCGGTCTTGGACGCCGGGCCGTCTAGACATTGACACTCTGATCTCAACTCCCCCATTTCCCCCCCACCCCCTTTCCTCCCCCCTCCTCCCCACAGTGACAACGAGAACACTTAATCTGTCCACCAACCACCATAGTTTATTCATACCATATAGATGTAAAGGCCTGACGAGAATCTATCGAAAACAAACGTATGTTCGCCAATTTATCTTCCGAAATTTTCAATGGGAATTTTCGCAAAGTTAAAAATAACACGTATACTACAAGCTACTATGGCTACTGTCTGGGTCCGAGAAATGCGGCCCAATGCAGGGCGGAGTGAGTTCCGTCAGCGGCCGGTCGAGCGTTAGTATCTTCCGGCCTAAACCTAGCTCGGGCGAATAGCGAGTCGATCGGCAATCTGATTGGCTCATCCCTGTGGCCGACCTATATTCGGTAGCCTCGAGTGCGGGTCCTTGAGTGTGGGTGGACCGATAGCGTAGCATGAGAGCGTCTCGCCCGGGCTGCTGCATGCAAGCAAGTCTATTAGGGCGGCTCCAGAAAATCAGCACTATGGTGAAGGATGGGACAGAAGGGTAAACCTTCACGAGGATTGACTTTACTTTAGCTGACTTGTTAATGGGACATGGAAGTTCCGGTTTCGCCCTAGAGCTCACTTCAATGACCCCGGATACAATCGCTCAGGGACTAGAAGGATAGGACGGAGTAGAACCGACAAAAACAAGGGAGATCGGAGCGGCCATTTCTGGCTTCCTAGCAGTCATCAGCCATTTCTACCCAGTCCTAAGTGTGGATCACCCAGGATTCGAACTCTGGACGGAGCAGCAGCGTACCTACAATTCGGTCGTTTATTTTGTGAATATAATCATTTTGCGTTTGAACATTTACGTCCTCATAACGTCATATGTTAACAAGCTATTGGCATGCCCCGGAGAAGTACCCATAATCAGCACTACGATGATGGATGGAACAGAGGGATAAGAATAGAAGAGGATTAACTTCACTTTAGCCGAATTAGAAAAGTCAATAGATTACACACGTAACCAATAAAAACGGAATTTTGTTATTCCGTATTGCCGCCAAAACAGACGTCTGACACCGATATTGCCCATCTGATTGGGTGCTTTAAGGTTGTCTGCCTGCAAACCAGTAGATGAACGCATAGTACAGCGGAGATAATAGGGTTGATTTGTGAAACACTAGCATAACTATAAGTGTGTTTTAACCTTAGCTCAGGATTTGTGCCTTACTCGTTTGAAAGCTTGCCTGCTCAGAAAGAATTTGTGTTTTTTACATCAAAGGCAGAACTCCTTAATGTCCTAGAAGACTTCATTTACAAATTAACACTGCAGCAACTACTTGAAATTTGAATCCTTAAGTAGAAAATATGTGCTGATTCACTTTAATCCTGCGTACAAAGATGTAGTAAACGGATAACCAATTGAAAATTTTGGAAATGATTTTGAGCGCTAATAGCTTCGTTCTGATTCTGGTTGAACACGGGCATTATTTTAATTCTGTATTTTTAAATATTAGGTAACAAGCTATTGTTCTGCTAATGTTTTTATTATTAACAACATATTACACGGGACCCCTTAAACTCCACATTAGAACTAACCCCCAGCTTTATAAAGATGCGTTATTATTTGAAAGCAAAGACACCTTTTACAAAAACTCAAACGAACTGTCAGTCCACCTGAGACGAAATGGAACTCCGTACTTATATGATATTCCTGCTTACAACAAACTCTCAGCCGATATGATTTATTTTACTGACAATAAAGTTTGGAAATTGTTTATAATTCGTAACAAAATTGCTCCTTACGTGCTTAGATAGGTAACTATCATGGTTCAAATGACTGTAGCTTGCTTGCAGATGCCAGTAAGAAAAAAATCTATGTGCTAAGTATTCCTGTTATCCACTTAGTAAAGAAAATAGTTTTCATCCTACTTACAGTTTGACTATATTTACGTTGTGTATTATTTAATAAGTTAGTTAAAAATGTTGCGGTCAACACATTGGTTTACATCAAATCGCAATCACATCTGAGACAGATAGGGGCATTTAAAGTAGACTGTCAAAATAAGGGGGAGACCTTAAAGTGCATATATTGAGGGAAGGAGGAATATTTTTGCTAATTATGTTCAAAATGGCAGTTTTATCGCTCAGACAAATAAAAGTAAAGCCGTTACATAGGATTGTTGGAAGAAAAGGCTAATAAAGATCAATTAACTTACATTTGTTACTGCTTCATTACAGAACAAAGGGAAAATAAGTCCAGTAAGTTCACCCTTTTTAATACACCATGCAAAGTTACGTAACCTCCCTGATACATGTTCAAGTTACCTAAAGAAAGGATGGTTATTTTTGAATAAATTGTTTGAGTAACGCCAATTCTACTATCAAGGGTAAAAACAAGATTATAAAACCCCTCATGGATTGTTAAAAATATTTCCCAAATGCGATTTTTAAATGGGAAGTGTTATACCCGATTCTTTGCATAGGTTACATTTACATTTTTCGTAAACAATTGGATATTTTTTACCGTAGTTCGTTTCAAGTTAAACGTTGAGGATTAGCCTATTTTTTAGGTTGAGATCTAACCCAAACTCGAATTCGTCCACGGAGGTCAGTTCGAGGTCACATAGCGGTTACGTTTATTGGTACCCTATCCTTGACACTTATCCTTAATACTACCAGTAACCTTAACAATAACAATAATGCTATAAGCTGCTGTGGCTGCTGTCAGATCCAGAGGAATGAGGCGCAGAATGGGTTCTGTCAGCGGTCGGGGAAGGATCATCAACGAGTGTCAATATCCTCCAACCTAAAACGAGCATACAGCTCTGATCGGGAGTTCCAGGCTCCCTGTTCTTTGTTGGATCCATTTATCATCATATCCTCACAATCACTATGTGGCTGTCTGTGTGGACTTTAATTGTGAGCTCCTGGGCAAAGAGGAACTTAATTGTTGCGCTACTAGATCGGCGAAGCACGTATATTCATTATGTTCCCCATCTCAGCCGACAAAGTAACGAGCCTGTGGTGCCGTGGTAGAGTATTAACCTCAACGACCAAAGGTCCCGGGTTTGAATCTCGGGGGTTCCAACCCTTGAGATTGGGTATGACTGGCTGATGACGGCTTACAAGCCAGAAATGGCCATTCAGGTCTCTCTTTGCTTTTGTGCATTATTTGATATGTCAGTTGGAAAATTTTGGAGACGGCACCTTGGTTTACATCAAGTCGCAACTACACCTGAAGCAGAAAGAGGTATTAAAAGTAAACTTTCAAAAGAGGAAGAGAGCCTTAGCGAGCGTGTGTTGATGACGGGAGAAATATACTGACTACGTTTGACCGAAATGGCAGTGTTAGCTCTTAGACAAATGCAATTAAAATCGTGAAGTAGGATTGTTGGCAGACAAGATTAATAAAAACTAAACAGCAAAATTACTTTCGTTATTGTTTCATTACAGGATAAGAGCGAAAAACATCTAGTAAGTTCACTTTTTTAACAACAGCATACAAGGTAACTAACACCTTCCCAGTTACACGTTCATATTACCTAAGCACAGTATGGGTCTTTTTTAAATAAATTTTCTGAGTAACGCCAAGAAAATGTAAGAAGCAACATTATAAAATCCTGTATGAATTGTAAAAAGTATTTCTTAGATGCAGTTTTTATGTGAGAAGTGGTATTCACAATTGCCTGTATAGGTAAGGTTTAAATTTTTTAGCAAAAAAATTGGCTACTTCTGCTGCAGTTTGTTTCAAAGTTAACCGTAGAATTAGGCTTAGGTTAAGAATTAGCCTATTGTTTGGGTTTCGATCTAATCCTAATTCGAATTCGGTCACGGACGTCAGTTCAATGCCACCTAGCGTTTACTTTACTTGACCCGAATCCCCAATAGTACCAGTAACCTTGACAACTACACGTATCTGCTTATACTACTAGCGGCTATGACCGCCGTCAGGGCCTGAGAAATGAGGTCCAAGGCAAAGGTGAAGCGGGACAAATGACTTCTGTTAGCGGTCGGTGAACTTTCATCAATGAGTGTCACTATCTCCGCACCTAAACCAGCAAGACAGTGAACTCGTGACTTGCAATGGGCTAGGGCTTTGGACTTTGGTCAAGAAGGTCGCTAGTTCGAGGCTCGGGTGATGCACCATTTGGGGCTGAGTATGCCTGGCTGATGATGGCTAAGAAGCCAGAAATGGCCATTACAGTCCCCTCCCTTTTCTGTGCCGGCAATACTATCTGCCTTGTTAATAACATCAGTCCCATTGCTACTCCTAACCTAATTTACAACCCTAGTCCTACCACTAACCACTAACTGCAACTCGCAATGCTCCCCTACAATAAGTTCGAAATTCCTATCACTGAATTGCATGAAAGTAAGACAAAATAAATCGACAAAAAATGAAGGGCAAGCTGCAAATAAATGTACCACTTTTCAGAGCTGATAGCTATTACATTTAGCATCAATCTATGTTGAAGAAATCCACAGGGTAGAGAGAACAAACATTAAGAAAGTGTGCTATGTTACGAGATAAGACACCCATGGCATGAAATGTTTTTTGAAGTGAAACATTCCAGTTAATTTTGCCTGCTTTTCTGTCAGACTATCAACGACAACTCCACTGGCGGAAACAACAGCGTACGTTCTTGCTTCTTAGTGTTCATTAAAGAAGGTTGAAACGAAAGTTTTTGGGTATTTAAGTCCTTAGACAGGACTCGTATTTTTGATAATCTTTACAAATTTCGTGTTACCTACGCCTTTATTTTTCAAAGTAGTAAGACACCAGGTTAGCCCAATCACGATCTTTAAGAACAAAATGAGCACGATAAAATTTATGCTATAGTTTGTAAACGATCCAGCATGGATGACTCACTTAACTGTCATCAAATTTCTGTCCGTGGATGGCCTTGATTTGATTAAATCCAGTACCCAGTGTGGATAGCAAACAATCGCTTTTTAAAAGTAAAACTGACCTTTTTCTTGATTATCTGTCCACAATTCCCAGCTACATCTATCGGTGCACTTTTCTAAAATGTAAACATGATTTGTAACAGGTTAGTGGTAAAAAATTTCAAATCAATAAATAAGTTTTCGGCAGGATTTCCCTTGGATACCACAAGCCGTAGGTTGTTTTCATACGGTAACCGTGAAAATAAGAAAAAAACGTCGTCAAATTTTGTTGAAATAACTTAATACGGTGGCTATAGGCCAACGGCGTTGGGCGTGAGAATCGAAAAAAGGCACAAAAAGCAAACCGAGCTCGAATTGAGCTCAAATTGAACACGAATCGCTGTTGACAAACTTTGAAATGTGGAATTTTATTCAGCAAACTTCTCTGTGCCCAAAACCCAGTAATAAAGGATTTTTTGAAGACGTTTTGCAATATTAAGCAGAAACTTCGGGGTTTTTACATAAGGTAGCACCATCCTATACTGAACCTAACACTAACCTTTACCCTAAACCTAAACCTAACCCTCACCCTAAAAGATACCCTAACCCCTAACCCTAACCCTAACCTCTGACCCTAATCCTAACCCCTTACCCTTACTCTTACCCTAATCGTGCCCAAATCGAGCTCGGATCGAGCTCGAATCGCTGTTGACAAACCTGGAAATGTGGAGTTTTGTTCTGCCACTACCAAGGAAACTCCTGCCGAGTTTTCAGGCGATATGAAATCCAAGGAAAAATGGGATCGTGAAAAATTGAAAGACTCCAGCTTATTCATTAGCTCAAAATGAAGTCAAGGAAAGTTCGCCGCAGGTATTTTCACTGAAGAAATTTCCGTACGTCAACTGCGTTATTCGTACAGTTGCGAAACTTACCTACCCTCGATCTCTCACATATGACCCCGAGGTCGATAGAGTGTAGCCTCGCGTAACAAGCAGTCCTATCTACGAGCATTTCGAATAATGAGTGAACCATTAGCAGAAAAACTGTTTCGAGTGTATCAGTGCGCGCGTATGTGTCCTTGTCCACCGATGAGTCTTGCTCTCAGCTTGTAAAACGCGAGCGCATTAGACGCCAGCTTAGCGCTAACTCGATCCATGGTATTCATTGCCTAGTTAGTCTGATCACACAGGACTTGGTTGGTCGTGGGTGTTAGGGACAGGCCTAACTATCAGTTATTATGCTGTCCTGATTACTCATCCAACGGTGCAATATCGATTGGTACAAGCCCCGCGAGCGATGAGATCGATCAAACCGCCGGCCGTTAAAAATCTTCTGTCCTATCATTCTGTTCAACCTTAAAGCCCTTCGGCATATTATCCCTCTCCTCAGGCCACAGTATGATTGGCACAATCTGTGCACTCTACTTGCGTGGTTAGTAAGGACGCCTTTCAGAGTTTATGTTGGCGCTCTAAAATGGTTCTAAAAATGTTTAAAAATTTCCAAACAATGAGAGCCATGCTAGGTGAAAGCATAACGGCCTGTCACTACGCGGTCCTGAGTAATCGTCTCACAGTGCACTATCGATCAGTACAAGCTGCGCGAGTGATGAGATTAAGCAAACCACTAGCCATGATTAGTGTTCTGCGCTACCACTCTGTCCAACCCGACAGTCAGACAGAATGTTACCCCTCAATAGCACAATTTGATTGGTCCAATCTTGTATGCTTTGTTTGCTACAAGTACTCTGTACCAGGTATGGAAAAAAGCTTCTGTTTTTGTGCTCATCTTGTCCTGTCCTTCCTTGAGGACTCAGACAAGGCGTAGTTAGACGGCGACATCGCGGCTTTGGCTACCGTTACAGCAGTAGGAGGACCAATTTATCGGGTTGACTGGCAATTTTCCGAGCAGTGTCTATCAAAAGCCGTAGTTGTTCTAAAACGCATCAGTTTTACTGTGCTGATGAAAGATGGCACAGAGCCGGCCTCATTCTTGCTCCCAATGCCGGTCGGAGCAACAAACCGTTGCGAGCAGCCCTAGCGAACACAAGGAAGATAGGGTTAGTACCGGCGTAATTCTTCAACGCACTGCATGATTACCCGCATTGGCGTGTTCTGCATATATTTGGAAAGCATTACAAGAAAGATTGCTTCCGAGTTTTTAAGAGGTCATCTGACAGAAAAATGGCCTCCGAAAACCGAGATACACTAGCCTGCCGTTGCCTTAAACGACGTTTACAAAAAGTGCACCTCAGAAATTGGGGAAGAATACAAACCTACCATCAATGAAGCTGGAGGAGCCTTTGTTCCACGGGGTACCAAAGCTTTCGAGGGGTAATTCGAATTCCCAAAATGAATGTGATATTAAATGCGCTAAAAATGATTCAATGAGAGAATATCGCAGGGGGTTAAGTGAATTAAACCATGCAACTGCGATCTTCAGATCCTGGTTACTTAGTGCAGGAGAAAAGTCGTTAAAGGCCAGAGTAGAGGGGAGAATGTATTGTGTACACGAGGGAAAGGAGAATAGACGAGAGTAGATTGACTCAGGATAGCTCCCGACCAGCAGGAGAGCCAGCCACGATCCAAGTGCGGTTTTCAGCAGCAACACCAGCAGCAAGAATAGTCATTGTCTGGTTGCCTCAAAGGTTATTGGTCGGAGAGCCTGCATCGACCAAGGCGTGCATGCGTCCTATTCGCCACCGAGAGAGGCTAGCCTTTGAGGGACCTGATTGGCTGTTGCCGAGATCGATTAAGTGCAGGAGTACTCGTTATCGGCAGCGAGGCTTCGGAGTCACCACAAGAATCCGCTTTGGGACCGTATTATTGATTTTCAATCTAAAATGAGCACCTTCCTCTGTTACTCTGCGGTCTCCACCTTATTCATTAGCTCAAAACGAATTTATTGAAAATCCGCAGCAGGTATTTTCACTGGAGAAATTTCTACACGTCAAGTGTGTCATTGGCACAGTCGCGAAACTCTCCATATCAAAATTGAATAGTATGCCATTTCGCTCACTTAACCAAATAGGCCAAAGACAGCTGTGTGACAGTGTTTGCTATCTTTTTTGTTTTGTGGAAACAGTTGAATCGCTCAGGGGTAAGTTAATTATCTCAATTCCTGTCTGCTCGAGGGGATGATTTCTCCTATCATTTGCATGCAGCAATTTGTTTGTTTTCGCTTCGAACCATTAAGGCATAATGTAGATCAAGGCCGCAGATGCCATGGCGAACACCTTTAACATGATCACCAGGGTGTACCAGCTAAGTGTGCTATATCAATGAAACGTTATACAATTATGCAAACGGAAATTTCGGTCCGCTGGCGTACAACTGTACACTATGAGCATTCCTTTAAACCTCAGACAACAGTTTCCCGTTAATCCAGTTTGTTCCTAGCATTTCATGCTTTAAACGATATCTGTCTATACTCGTACACCTCGGTTTGAAGAGTTAGGAAATGGGTTCAGAGATTAATCTTCAAAGTAAATGTAAACATGGATATGATAGTATGCGAATGTTTTCCGAACGTCGACATTTCCAGAACACAGACAATTTATTTGGGTGTTGTGAAACGCCAAGCAAGTTAAAAAGCGTTAACTCCAATCATAATAATGATAGCCGTCTGTGTGAGAGTTTATGCGTAAATGGTTTGAAATGGCTACTAACATGCACGCAGTAGAAACCGAGTGTGTGGCGCTTGATAAAAGTTTCTTCCAAACAGAGCTAAAAGGTCATCAGCACCTTCCTAGCGAGCGAAGATATCAGTGTTTTTTTAAATAACTAAATGATACATTCCTGTTCATCTTCGAAATCTTTCAAAAACCATCCTCCTTGAAGACTTGTACACAGGAAACTTTTATCACATCATTTGGCCATGATTAAACGATAGCAATACCTTGAAAACGTGAAACAAGGGAACTTTTTTCTTTAAATATTGCAAGCTTAAAATTTACTAGAACACTCAATAAAAAGCTTTATGAGTTTTATACCAGTCATACAGCTTACCAGAATGTATCTCCCAATCTTCTGTTGGCCGACTTTGTCAATAACGGGACCAAATGTGACAAATAAGATTTCCTTTTATACAAGTTTTTATTCCCTCGGACCTACAAATAATGAAAAATACGTCCACGTTCATCCCTCCAAAAGATAATAGTAGCCTTCATGTCACATTTTTAGCCAATCGAGCAGTTAGCCTATGCTGGCAATAAATACCTTGAAGGTTTCATACTTTGACCCTAAAATGATTAACTATTCCCTTTCAGACACCCAGCGCATTCTCCGGTTCAAGGCTTAATGTAAGACTTACGTTTACCGTTTGGATTTCGGGATTTATTTTTGAAGCCTTTTACTTTACAAAGGACCAAATAATTTCGTCCAGTATTGAGCTTTAGAATAATACTGCAGGTTTTTGACAAAAACAACAGTTTTTTCAGAAATACCATCTACTTTTGTCCAAATCAATTTACGGTAATTTTCGATACTCTGCTCTGAGGGAGGAGAAGTCGTAGTAGCTGAATGACCTAGGAACCGCCCAGACAGAGCATTAAAAACGTATTCGAATTAAATATACAGTTGGCAGCTGGGAATAGTTGACTGCCATACAGAAGAAACAGAGGTAAGAACCATGCATGCCGGCGCCTCTGGCACTGTCCTCTCCACTAAAGGTGTCGACATATCATGTAGAAAGAAGAGTCGATATTGTAAAATCGGACGACTGTAGACCAAGGTTCTTGTTATGGAGACGCGAGCGGTGACGCACTCAGAGCCCAGAGCTGGAGGTGCACGCCAGATAAGCCATGCCGGCAGACCGGCCGCGTGCTTCGTGAGCACACGTGACGCCCGCCCCCGCGTGTTCCAGAACGTGCCGCAGCGTGGGAAACCACGCCAAAACTACCCCTCTCGTCCGATAGGCCAGGAACAGTCTAGAAGGACCAGCGCCTTATACTAGGCTGTACTGGACGCGCTGATTCATCCTTTGGCTGTCTCTGTGTTAGCCTGAATAAAGACTCTCACGATCAGAACCGGCTTTGCCTCATTCTACCTACTAGCCCTGGGAACATATCAGTTCTGGATCTTAAGTACACCTCCTTCTCAGCATACCTGCAGTACCTTTTTCATAGGAAAGATATGCCAACCAAGATCTTCTAACCACACCATACAATAAAAGCATTTTAAAAGCCTGGATATTTGTTGTGTTCAAGGCTGTCGGATCACGTCTAACCACACACAGAAGTGGCCATTCAAGTCTCTCTTGTCTTTGCTGGTAATAATATCTGTCTATACCACCAGCTGTAAAAGCTGAGGCCAAGGCCCGAGAACTGAGGCCGAAAGCAAAGGTGGAGTGGGACAAGTAAGTTCCGTTAGCGGTCGGGGGAAGTTCGTCAACGAGACTGACAATCAACTCTTTCCACTGAGGGACACAAGTCGGAGAATTATTTTATTCTGTATGCAGGCGCAAGTTGTCTTGAGTTGCCAGCGTGCTTGTGGTTCAAAAGAAGGCATACGCTGGGGAACGCAGGATTTGTAGTGTGTGGTTCCCGCAATTCTAAACATGTTCTTGTCAGTGCGAGAAAATAATTGGCTGAGTGTTGGAATGGGATGGATTGGGGATGAATGATAACTAAATCCCCCAAAGGAGCAAAATCAGCTCAAAGGTGATAAGACTAGCCAGGCCGACATGCCCGTTCGTGGACCCGGCCACGAGTCAGCGCAGCTGTCCCCTGCGCGCGCGAGTCTAAACGGTGAGCAGGCCTAAAAGACGTCTTATCACGCTGTCTTGATGACTCGTCACCCAGTGCCCTATCGATCGGCAGCGGCCGTGCGTCTGATAAGGTCGCACAAGCCGCCGTCCGGGATTGGTGTTCTCCCCTCCAATCAGGTCAGCCCGAAAGCCACTCGACATATTACCTCTCAAGGACACAATGCAGAAGAGAAGTCGGTTAAGGCCAGAGTAGAGGGAAGAGTGTATTGTGTACACAAAGGAAAGGAGAATAGGTCAGAGAAGCTTGACTTGGGAGAGCCCGACGACCAAGGAGATCGACCAGGTCCCAAGTGAGATCTTAGCAGCAAACAGGCCAGAAGACAGAGGGACAGAGTGCATTCACTGGCTAGGTCAGCCTGGAGATTTTGGGCAAATAAAGCAGCTTGCATCGGGAACGCATGCAAGCTTGCTATTCGTCGCTTGGCCCAAACCGTGTAGATGTGGGAACTGTGATTGGCTGATCGAGACGTCGAAAAAACCGCATCGGTGAGCTTTTGGAAAAGTGCACTTTGACGCGAGCTAGTCGGCCAGGCACGACCCACTAAAAGCGGCGTACATGTGGCCTAGCACGGCAGTTGCGGCCCTCGACTGACCACATCAGACGCCGGAACATGAGTGGGTTCATCGAGCTGCTGGTGGTGCGCATAGGAGGTTCGGCCTTGCATCCAATCCCGTCTCGGTCTTCTTGAGTCTGTCTTGACATCGACTAGGGGGAGAAGAGTAGAGAATGAGGTAGATGCTACGTAAGCATACTACATATCTCTTAAAACTAAAGCACGCGCAAGTCACCGTCCCTGCAAAAACCTGGTTGGAGCATACGGTGGATGTATAAACAAAATCGATGTTCGAGCTGTCACGTATCTTTTCCATTACGTCTTAAATTTTCTGCAGTATATAAGGAGAATGTTTGCTTCAAATTTGATTACTCTGCATATGAAACAGTTCTACCAGTAAAAAAAGCTTGACAATTAGCGCAAGACAAATGCAGTGAATGAAATAGTCGTTGAAACAAATTTCCAATAACAAAAATGCTAAAATTTAGGAAAAATGTCTAAATCCCTAAAATTCCTAAACTACTTTTTTTATCATAATTGGCGAAATTGTTGAAAATATATGTTTAATCGCCCTACACAACCCAGAATGAATTATAGTAGGACAATAGAATACAAATTATTGTATTAAACAGAAAACACTCGAGTAGTATTTTATCAATAAACCACCGGCAATAAGAGCCTAGGCCCACTAAGTCTGCCAAGGTGTTTCAAAGGTAGGCAATAAATGTCAAGAGGATTCGCATTTGAATATTGATGAAAATGTTGCATGAAAACATTTTTTCAAAGTATGTGTTAAAATGCGCTCTTTTTAGGTGGGCAGTGGTGGCAAACAGTCCGTAAGTTTCAGAAATTTTTTTGCTTTTTTCCTTCCGAACCCTGCAAAGGCAAGGAAATTCGAACTTATGTAGGCGGAATTTAGCGAAAATGGAAATTCGTTTTCCTATTGTGGGAATTTAACGAAAATATTTCAAGCCAGGCTACCAAACATTTAAAAATAGTTTTTTTTTTAAATAATAAGCCGGTGGGTTTTTTATGGGGCCTCCGAAAAATTGAAAAAAAATGTCTTCAACTACATGCTTGTGGGGGAAAACAGAGCATTTGCTGGGTAATAGAAATAGTAACGAAAAATGACTACTCGCTTATTACAAGTAGTATAATAGAATGTACTTTCCGTGCAGTTTGTGCGTTTGGTCGCAGGGTTACGGTCTGTTATCCCTCCCTTTCTTAAAAGTCTTATCCTAAACACGCATGCACCCTTCAGATCTACCGCTATAAAACCGGTTTCAGTTGCCTCATCAAAATCTAATAGTAGGCGTCTGCATTGGTCGACAGCGGAGTTTCTTTTTTCGGCCATCCTTATCGCTCCCTTCGTTTGTCGATCTTGATACAATTTTCAATGGCTTTTTTGCGGAATGATATTCGTTTGAATTTCGTTTATATTTCTTTTATCCTGACACAGACAACTGTGAGAAGTTCAGTAAGTTTTACATCTGTTTTCCTAATCGAGACTCAGCCATTCCAAAATAACCTGTCTTTTAGCAATGGTTAAGGGAAGAATGCTGTTAACCTTTCCTTGTGTGCAGTCAGTGCAATCTTCAAAGAACTTACAATCCGGCAGTAGTAATTTCTTAAACTATAAATTCTTAAGATGAACGGCTTGTAGAAATATCGCAACCTGACGAAGACTGTTGCAAACAGAGATTAGGGAAGAAGTAATATGCTGCTAAAGAAATCCCCTTGTATACCTCACCTTCCCACCCTATGTATTCAAGTAAATATTCTAGGTGATAAAGCCAGGTCGTTTTGGCGACAAGTGAGACGAATGGCTGAAAGGGTTTCGAGGGGTAATTGCAACCCATAAGTAGAAAGCAAGATTCATGAAGATGTTTCTAGTCACAGCAAGATTCGATGGAATTTAAATTTATCTTCCAGAAGAGTACGCCAACATCCTTATGTAATATGGGGCTGGTGCTGAGAAAGATTATGCAGTTTATGTATTATAGTAAAAATACGAATAATTATTTAGATAATCTAATGTACGCCAAAAAGCACACCCCAAATAAAAAGTGCAAATACGCAACTATGGAGACCTGCTCAAGTTTGTGGAACAATGGAAAAACATACGAATGTCCGAAAATAAAGTTAAGTTAAAAATAAAGTAAGAACCATATGTCAAAAATAAATCTAAAAATAAACTACAAACTAGACAAAATAATTAAGCATGCTGACCATAGAAAAATAAACTCAAATGAGGCGAACTAAGTTAACTAAAACCTAACTAACTAAAAATAAATTCTACTAGCTAAAGGAAAGTAAACTTAATAAGCTTAAAACTAATAAAAAACTAAAAAAACCAATGAAACATAATAATGAACTAAAAAGTTACTATGTAAACTAAAGTTGAATAAACTAGTGCAGATGTAAACTCGAAAAGCAACAGAATGTGGCTTATAAAACAAAAATGCAAACTTAGCCCAACTAAACTAAATAAATAAAAGTAAACTAAACTGAATAAACTAAAAAGAAATATCAAACTAAAATGAAAGTAAATAAAACTAAACTCAAAAAACGCAGAACTACAGTAAACTGCGAGTAAATAGTTGTGTTTTCCGTTTTATTAATCGCGCACTTTCTGTTGGTAAACATTAGATAATTTAAGCAATTTCTGAGATCCACCCATTATTAATTACCATAAAAATTCAGAAGTAAAGCGGTTTTAGCAAACAAAAGAAGGCTATTTTACCCATAAAGCTTTAGTTACCAGGTGGAATGGTATTGTTTGCGGTCACTACACTCAGCAGTTATTAAATGTTAAGTCCTCTCCGGTTCCAAACTCAGCCAACATGAGCAAACGCATTGCTCGATACAGGCATGTCCCTGTGATACCACTTCCAGAAGTTGACAGGATTACTAAATTCTGTCGTAATGGCAGCTTTAGGCGTCTTGCCTCTCAGGCATTCAGTTGTGATTGCTCTTAAGTTATTTGCTACGTATTTGATCGCCAATCAAACTAATCGATCCTTAATCTCATTGGTTCGATTGCAATTGCCTGTACATGCGCCGCTTGGCAACTACAAATCAGTGAAAGATGGTTGTTGCGATCACCGATCAGAATGTTTTCAGTGATGCAAAAAGTGCCCAACATAAAATACACCCATGCACTCGTTTATTTAGGCTCTGAGAGAAATAGATGAAGGCGAGGTGATCACGGTGGAAGCCACGGTAAGTCAGCCGTTGATTATGTTTTCTGGAAAACGCAGAATTCTTTTTCGGGAACGATAAAACTCCCACTCCCCCAGCTAGATAACGCCCTTTAGGAGCCTGCTTGAAATTTGTCGGAGCAGTAGGACCCTTGTCGTTATCAGCCTGAGAAAGAAATAACGGTATCATTTTTCTTCCCTTCTCCGGGAAAAATGCTATTCGCACATGGGAGTCATATTTAAGCGGTGATAAGCCGCACAGCATTTACCCTCCCTCACAGCTCACTGCTAAAAATTATAACCATTTTTCATTATTTTTATGAATCGTTACGCGATAGAAGTTAAGCTAGTAGGTAGTTAAAGTATACACACCTCCAGCAATGTCATCGAGCAAAACCCATTAATCTCTCGCGCCATAAGGCGAACCCTTGCGTGTCGTCTCTTAAGTTTTGGTGCAATTACTGTACATTGAATCACAACGGTGAGGAAGTAGCCAGCTATCATCAAATAGCTGCAAACCAGAAGGGATGTTGAAAAGAATAACTCCTCCCACAGGGTGGTGAAAACGCAGCGTCAACCTCTTTTCATGGACATGGGCATCAGTTCGCCATAAGTGTAACGCCCTATGGTTCTTCCAGCTATCATAGTAGCCCATAGGCAGCAATTCAGACGCAGGAGATAGGGCCAGATAAAAGATTACACGGAGAATTATGAGCTAAAATATAAAAACAGAAACTACGCTCTCTCCTCCCCCATCGTCAATCCTTTGCAGCCATAGCCTTGGATGGTGGCCAGAGTGGAGAGGATTGAGGTCAGAACGGTTGCAAACCCTGAAGGGCAGGGCATTTCATTTTCTGAGTCTGTGAGTATAACATAAATGTCCCCAGGTGGCGGAGGAAAGCCAGTGTTATTAAACTAACTCATTTCGGTTGTCAAAGGTGGTTGTGTCGACAACTCAAGCTCCCAAAATAAAAAGTCAGATAAGAAAGAATTGGTGATAACAGCTTTTATTGTGCAAAAAGAGATTTACAACAGGCACTGCCAAATAATCACAACCACTGCGCCTTCAAGGCTGGTTCTATGAGCGTGTGTGTCTGCTGTTGCGAAGCCTAAACTGTGGAATATTTGCCCTGTCGGTTGCAGCCAATCATATGAGGCGCAGCGTATTGATTGGCTGGGAGCGCGTATCAGGCAGCGAGTCGATCGAGAGCGTGAGAAAAGACGATAGGGCGTACGAAATAGATGATTGCGCGTGGACGGAAGCCTGGGCAGAGCGAAAGCAGAATAAGTCAGCACAGTGGCGCTGGACGCACGGACTCCCGCACGGTGGTGACCGATGCCTTTATGCGATTACCATCCTTGATGGACCTCAAGCTAACAGTCGGTCGAATTCACTACTGTTATCTTTCCACATTAACCAGCTTCCTTGACACCGATTTGGGCCTTTTAGATAAAGAAATATAGTAGATAATTAAAGAGGAACAGAAACATGTTAGCAATCACTGTAAGCAACAAAATCCCTTAACAATTACTTTCTTAAGGGCAAGGTTCAAAACAGAAGAAAATACAAAACCTTAATGCTTTGAACTTGTAGCTTACACAGGATATTTATTCAAAAATGAATCGTTTAGTTTTTTTACTAGAACCTAAAATGAAAGGGAGTGCGCAACCAGCAGTTTCTCGCATGCACCTCCGAAGTTGTTCATTTAAACTAAATGACCAGTCAGTTTAAACAACCTACCATGGAACTTAAGTTAACCCAATAAATCTGACCATTAATGATCATCGACTCTTCTTCCGATTTATACTATTTTGAACTGAGAAGAAGACGACTCGTTCGCTGGGACAATACTTTTATTTGCCTGACATTTTGACATCCATTGTGGATTTATCATCAGAGACATAATCAGGAAACGGTAGCACCCATTTCTGCTACCATTTTCTGCTTATGTGTCTGATGATGAATCCGCGACGGATGTCGAAACGTCAGGCGAATAAAAGTATTGTTCCAGCTATCGATTTGTCTTTTCTCAATTACTTCCTGGGACTCGCATGTTCGTTTGTGTCGGCAAATAATTTTGAACCTCATACGTAAAACAGAATGAGCTTCTGTGAGTGTGAGAGTGCCTTTAAGTTTATTGTCCCTTAAATCGAATACAGTAGATAGTAAATAGGTATTCCATTAATATGTGAGAAAATTCTAGGTCCAGATAAAATATTCTTTTCATCATCCTCGGATGAGGAAGAAGAGCAGATGATTTCTGAGACCAAAATACATTCAGGCTGACGTTTCAAAAGCTCGCTCGCTTTCATCGTCAGAGCAAGGTGTCTGTATTCCTGTGTGCGTCAGATAGATGTTAACGTCTATTCACCCATGCGTCAGTCGATTGCGCCGATCGATTTTCTTGGCTGTTTGAATTGATCGCGCCGTCGTGAGCTTTGTCAAGTCGTTTTTGTGACTCGTGAGAGTTTCAAACCTCTTTGCTCGCGGCTTCCGGCTGTCGGCCCTGTTTATCTCTTTCCGCCCAACCTATTGCTCTGTTTTGAGCCGATGTTAGCCTTTTGCGGAGTGCTTGGTAGGCGGGATGAAGGTCCATGGCTCTGTTTAGTGTGCCAGTCGAGGACCAACTTTCTAGCAGCAGTCTGGCCATCTTGTCGTTGGCCCGGCCTATTACCCTTGCTTTTTCAAAGGCGAATTTGCGTTTCTTCTGCTTTACGTGGTCATAGACCAAAGACAGCTTATCCTCGCGGTTGATTGCGAGCTGATGCTCATGCAACCTTGTGACAAGGCGTCTGCCCGTTTCACCGACATACCATGCAGTGCAGTCTTGGCATGGTATGCTGTAGACCACACCTGATTGTTGTGTCAGAGGTAGCGGGTCTTTGGGCCTCATGAGTTACTGTCTGATGGTTGATTCCAGCCTGTGAGCCACACCAATCCCGAATGGCTTCAGGATTCTTCAGCCGCCTCTGATACATTCTTCACATAAGGGATTGCGAGCCAGAACTTAGGGTCATCTCCTTTCGACCACTCATGGTATTCCATTTCTCTCCTCATTCAATGGTTGTTGGCCCTATGTCCTCGACAGCAGAAGATTTCCTTATTTATTACCCTCACAATTGCAGTTTATCTTTTTTTAAGAATTTTCACCTGAAATGGACTAAAAAATAAAAGAAGATAATGGAAAATTTCCGAAATGTTTGATTGCTGGCCAAATAACCTGAACTTCACATTTGCCCCTCTAAACGTTGCCATACGTAAATGTTTTAAAACACTCACTGTTGAGGCGAGAACGGCCATATCTAACTAGCCTTGCTTCTGAAGTTAGTCACCGCCCACGCCTAGATGAAAAGTGAGCCTGAAATTATCCGAAAGCCCCCTTCGATGCTTTGCTTTAAACAAAAGTACGACGCTAAGATCAAATCCTGCGATCACTACGGATCGTCAAAGTAATTTCTCGTGCATTCTAGATATTTGTCTGAGTGCATTTTGCTTTCAAAGGCGTTAGCATCTTCTTTTGAGGAGTGTATTGTGCAAGGATACGGGGTAATCGACGTTGCACCATGCAAGCAAAGGGAGAGTAAGCGATCCTAGGAAGTTTTACGTCAACGAGTATAATATCGGAGTTGTTAGGTGTAATTTCAAAAGTGGATTTGAAAAATAGTCAGTAAGCCGGTAAAAGAATACTTCAAATCATGTTATTTTAAATGTCTATTGCTCTTTTTAGGTGACATTCACGGCACCGCCCAGTGGCCAGCTGAATGTAAGCGCATCTTACTTCATAACCAGTAAAATTATGTTACTGACTTGCTAACGTTAAATACCAGTGCTCCATTTTGTAGGTATGCTGTATAACGTAGGACCTTGATTTCAATAAAACTATCCGAAGCCATGCGCACTGTAGGTGGGAAAGCTATCTTCATGACAAACATGATAAAATAGTGTATTTCAAAATCTTGCTGACAATGTTTTAATACTGGGTGAGCATTAAATTTGCGAAAATTACTATTAAAAATTTCAGCGGATAAATAAGCCAACATACTTTTGCTTTCGATACATTCTTGTCAGGCCTGTACATCTGAGGGCCAATAGCCCGAAATAGCTATACTGCGGTTCGCCTATCTTGCCGAAATTCTAAAAAAACATTTATATCGCAATAAACTAGGTGAACTATGCGAGTTGGTTGAAGAAATTATTGTGGTTGGTAGGGGAGGTTGGCGGTGGGAGGGGTGATCGGAGTCCAAAATCTAATCAGCGTTAGGGGGAACTGGTAGCCAAGACATGTAATAAGCTGCGGGCTGTTGGATTATCCAAATCCACAGGTACAGCTAAGCACCAACCTACCCCCCTATATCCAGACTATAAACGATCAGCAGTTGATGAGCGTTCACCGACTGCTAACGAAACTTACTTGTTCCGCTCCGCCTATGCCTTGGGCCTAATTTCTCGGGCCCTGACAGCAACTGTAGTATGGGCAGATAGTATTGCCGGCAAAGACAACGGAGGGGACTGGAATGACCATTTCTGGCTTCATAGCTGTCGTCAGCCAGCCATACCCAAACCAAGTGGTGCCCCGTCCGAGCCGCGAACTTGCGACCTTTTGATCAGAGTCTAAAGCTCTAAGCTAACGAGCCAAGAGCTTGTTGTCTTGTCGGTTTACGTCGAGAGATATTCACACTCGTCGATGAACATTCACCGACCACTAACGACCGCAGATTTGAATAATTCAAATGATCCAAGTGTGCAAAATTCGCGTCTCCGACGTGATTCGAACCCACATCAACACAGGAAGGCTTACAGTTAAGGCTCCAGCATTATGACGTCAGTTTGACGATCATTAGCTACTAGCTGGTCAAAAGTCAGTTGGTATGCTGTTTGACAACCATTATTCCCAACTAATCGTCATCCACCCAGGATGATAATTTAATCCAATAGAACATGGCTTACGAGCATAAATTAATGAGATAATGGTAATGCTCTGATGCCAGCTCCATGAGCTGCCTTTAAAATTACTAAACCTGATTTTGTTTCAGGAGGAAGAAGACGCAAGGACCATCAGGGATGAATCTTCCAATGCTGTTTCCGTAAGTTGATGGTTTTGTGCAACAATTTTCTTTGAAAGATTGAGCACGCATGGGGCAGCAAAAGGCATACTGCCGGCAGTCCTATCTACCTACTAGTACCAGCTACTACGGCTGTCAGGGCCTCTGTCAAGGCAGAGGGCAGAACGGGAGGGATGCACGTGCGCGCGTCTGTCTGCTAGCGTGGTGCGGGCGTAAATACGTAAACCTCATGCGAGAGTGAATCACTAGCCGCTTGATCAACTGCTTGGCCAAAAGAAGTCTATGACACTTGTGATTGGCTGTCCCAGAGGCAGATGGAGGAGTGCAATCACGTGGCGGCTTGCAGGCTTGGCGTCGGTAGTTGTTGGTCTATATTCAAACCATCCGTTCATATGAAGCTTTTAGCAGACATGCGCACTCATACAATCACAAAAAGACTGGAAGAAGTCATCCAGAGAGAGGCCTGCCAATGTGTGACGTGAAAATTTTATCTAATGAGAAACACGCCATGAATATTTTGGGTAGGGATTACTTGTGGGGCCGCCTGGGGAATGTGTAAAGCGCGCCCCTCAGGCTCACGGGCACTTGATTTTAGGGGAGAGGACAGGCAGGGCATGTCAGGGAAGGAATTAGATGAAAACATTTCTGTAGAATAAAAAAGTTACGGGGACAAGTTGGGTCGCGTACTCAAACCCTGGGAGAAGACACTGAAATGGGCTTTAATATCATCTCTAACCCCCCACCCGACCAACGGCGAACGCGTGCATGTAGGGGCAGTGTGCCCTTACCTCGGACGAGGTCATTGAGGTACATTTTCAAGTTGAACACCAACAGCAACTGGAAAATAGGTCTATGCAGTAAAAAAGTGGGAACATTATGGAAATCACCCTATCTAAAATGTTTAAGTAAGCAGTTGATCCCATGGGTAATTAAAAGGTTAATTTAACGTAGTATACTGACTTAAGCGGTTATGATATGCAGAGACTTTCGGAGGAGCACTCTGCAGTTCTATGCTATAATGAAATTCCTGCTGGACTGACGGATGACGTGTAGAAAACTGGAAGATTATGGGCAATTCAACCTACCTAAAACATTAAAGTAGGTGGCTGCAATACATAAGGACCTTAGAAATACTCCTCTTGGAAACCCTACCATATTTTGTTGATTCATGGTTTTGGCTATTTAAAAAGGCGTAAGAGTTTGCTTTTTAACGCTGAAACTCCCTCCCGATAATTATATTAAAAAGGTGTCGGCTAGGACAGCTAAACAAATGAGCAGGATTAACCGCACACGGCTACCCGTAAAAAATGACTGTTTAGTCAAAAAGCCACTCGCGTTTACCAAGAAATTGCTAAATAGTCAATTTATTTCAATATTTTAGAAAGAAAAGAGCACAAAGAAAAATTTGTTTACATCCCCTGCAAGTGCAAATGTAAGCTAACCTTTACGCAGTCAGTTTTTCAATTTTAAGTTGAGTGGTTATGGAAATAATCTATCACTTCTACTGCATCAAATTATACTACTCGTGATTAGTGAGGAGTCAGATTGTTTCTATCATATTTTGTTACTATCTGACTACCTAACAGTCCTGGCGTCTTCCCAGAGCATGCAATTGACATATTTTTTTAATTTTTTTTCATATCCACTTATTTCCTATCATCTTGTTACCAACAGGCAGCTCAAAGCCGATCGTCTCTATTTCCTCAAATAAACTGAACTGATACTCAAGTCAGAGCGGATTAAAATTTATTAATTCAAACTTGGTGCAAATTCGCTTGTATTACTAAAATGTCTGCATTTTTGTGTCGACCCCCTATAACATTGTGACCAGGCAGTGGATTAAGGCACCCTCTAGATATTAACAGGTACCGCGCTACACAATTTTTCATTAAAATCTTTCCAACACTTCCTCTATTTAAAATTGGTTCGTCTACCTTTCTTGCATCTTCAGAGTTCCCGGTCGAAAACAGAAACGGTTAGTTCAAACTTTTGGTGGCTTTGTGAAAGAGTAGTTTCAGAATTTAGCAGAGATAGCAACATGCTTATATGCCGACCTACTTAGATATTATTAGCGCCAACGTTGTATCCTATGGGAGCGGTGTTAATATGCGTTTTATGACTGCGTGATATCACAGGAAAGAAAAAAATAAATAAAAAGATTAAGCATATAAAAGCAGAAAATAATGGGAAATAATTAGTTTAATAACTAAAACTTTGCTTGCGATAATTAAAATGAGAAACCCAACCAATAGGAAACAAGAACTGCGCAAAAAGTTCCTGCAAATATTCTATAAACCAATATCGACTCTATATCTAAATGCAGAGCTTGAAAAACATTAAAGCTATGCTGTCCCCATCTTTTTAAAATTCAAAATATTCTCTCCTCTATTTGGAAAGATATTGCAGTACCATAAGCCGGCAAGCAACGTATGTTGCTTAGAAAAACTAAATTGAATTTAAAGTTAAACAAACTGAGAGTAAACTTATAAACCAAACAATAAACTTAACAGTCAACTAAAACAAATAAAACTAAATGTAGCCAAAGGGGACTAAAGGTTTCCGTACTTAAGGGTGCGGTTTTAAGCACAACTACGCTTACTTGATTACTTATAGTATGCATATAATTATAGATTAAAAGGCATCAGCATACGCGAACGTTACCACGCTTTCTGAGCAAAAAATAATAGTTTTGTAAAGTCTTAACACACTCTTTTCAAGGGTATTTATTAAGGATATTGTCTGAACTCATTTTCAGAGCACGCCTACGCTGGTAACAATAATATGCGTTTTATTGTTATATTTTTAACGTATTTGTACTGAGTCTGCATATTGTTTGACTAGCCACTTGGACTTACCTCCTCGTATACATTAACAAAAAAAGAACTTATACAATCGTTGGGCAGATAATGCCTTTTGACCCCGATCGATGGGGTGTCAATAGCTCTCCTTAACTGGGAAATACTGATCGTCTCGAAATATGTTCAGACATTTTAGACAGCAAAGTGCATGGTAACTTTCTTTGGGATCGCATTGGCGTCATCTTGTGTTTAAGTTGTTTTTCTTGGCGGAGGATTGTTGTCATATGTTTCGAACAGAAAAAGGAAATTAATTTCAGTAGGACTGCTGGATTGGTAGTGATTACACCAGAAGGTAAGTTATTAGTATATCAGCTTCCCTTTAGCATTTATAGTTTTTTCCATAATTTGTATAGGCAAATAAGAAGCAAAGGAAAACCTACATCAGGTTTTGTTTCACCTGGACAGATGTTATTTAAATAAACCTTGTGTGTGCCTGCGTCAACACTCGTTATATCCACCAGTAAGAAAGGAAGACAGGATAGCAGATAAAAGTTTACTGTCACTGTTTCTGCCTGAACATCAACCCTGTCTTCTGTGTGTCCGGCAGGTTGTCCTCCTGTGCAGCTCGATCTTGTCTGCAGCTCGGTAGTGTCTGCAGCTTGTCCCGTGTCCGTCAGTAGCGCGTGCTCTGTCGTCATTGTCGTCTAGGCCAACAGCAAATCATGGCGAGAGATTCTCGTGTTCCCAGCAGCAAAAAGCCCCTCGTGTCGGTGGCAGCGTATTTTAGGACCGGTGGCCTTTGATCTCTATTGACCTCTATGTTAGTGGCTCATACGAGCAGCCATCGTGTGGTGTCCTCAGTGTGACACTTGGTGTGCGCGCTTTGCCCCTGGTCAGGCGTGACCTCAGAACCCGGCCGGCAGCTGTCCTTGCGTCCCCGCGTGTCGGACATTTGACGGTCGTGTTCTTGTCCCGTTCTGCCTGCCTCCGCTGGCATGTGAGCTTCATTTGTTCTCGTACCCTCAGGACGACCCGAGTGATAACTCGCGTGCTGAGCCGTCCTAACAGTAAGCATTTAGAAAGCCCAGTGAGGCGGACGAACGTTTTTGATTTATTAATTATCAGGCTAATCCAATAATACACGGGAGGGTAGAGTTAACGAAAGTTTAAACAACCAATCAGTACTAATTAGGGGGTAACGGTGGAAGGTGTTTAGGGCTAAAAGAGGGTCAGCTTCTAGTTTTACTTGGAAACCAGAGTGGGGAAAGGAGTCTCGGAGGAGGGGAGGGAGGGTCTTGACTGCAGCTCAGTAGAGTCTGCATTTCGGTCTTGTCTGCAGCTCGTGCTGTGTACGTCAGCAGCGTGTGTTCTGTCGTCGTTCTCGTCTCAGCCAACAGCGGGTCTCAGCAACAGAGTCGCTTGTCACCAGCAGCAGAGTGCCGCCTCGTGTCGGTGGCAGCGTATTTAGGGATCAACGGCCTTTTTTCCCTATTGGCCCCTCTGCTAGTGGCCCATGCGAGCAGCCATCTTGCGGTGTCCTCAGTAAGACACTTGGCTTCTGTACACAATAAAACTCTCATTCGGGTGGCTTCTACTTTGGCGCTTTTGTTTTTTTTGTTCTTCCCTGGGGATTTAAACAAGGCGTAATCGGACAGTGACGCATCAGCTTATCACCCTTGCAGCAGTTATTATTTAGGATAAAGCGTTTTATACTCGACCCGAAGGGCGATAGGCCCATGTGATTTGAAATCTCCAAACTTCTGTAGGTGCGTGACATGTGCAGATGGTATGTTTAGTCAGATGGACATTGCCGAAAAAGACAGCGGAGGACCGAAATGGCCATTTCTGGCTACTCTGCCGTCATCAGCCAGCCATACTCAACAGCATGTGGTTCTTCAGCGGAAGCTCGAACCGCCGACATGTTGATTAGACGTCCAGCGTCCTAGCTCGTTGCGCCACGGGCTTGCTCTAGGTTTTTATGATATAAGTTTATGAAACCCCACCGATGGCTAACAGAACCTAGTCCTCTCCTCTCTACTTTGTTTTTAAGGATTTCTCCTACAAGGGTGGCTGCGATTACACAGGCATCGAAACTCGACGAGATTAGGAGAAAACGTATAAGCAAGAACGTTTTCCTATGTGATTTACGTGGGTGGCTTTTATGACGTTAAATCGTAAGCTCTCGGGGTAGAATGTTGGCCCTGCGATTCGATTCAGTACTTATTATTTTCGCAACAAAATCTAGGTGATGCTTTATATTCAAAAGTAAACTAACTACTCAGAGGATTTGTAAAGTCGTTACGTTTGAGAATTAGGACGTCTTAACCAACCATATTTCGAAAAGCTGCGTCTAGCAGATCATATAAGTTGTTTTGTTTTTCATTTTGTTGGACAGATCAATCTCCAAAGCATTACACTTTTCCTCAAAACATTCAAATTTACAAATCCACAATCATTGCCCATTTTTATTCATTCTTTGATTTTAGCCACCCGCTTCAAAAAATGATGATTCGGTTAGTTGGCTGATTTTTAACATTTCCTCGTCAGCCTCATACTTCATGGCAATTTGACTGCTTCGTGCTTTTGTGACTCAACTGATTATCAGTCCATCTTGCAAGTTTACCAACGTCACATTATTATACATATTATTAAGTTGGTTTGGCAGATTTGCTTTATTTGGGTTGACCCAAGTGTGAAAAACTCCAGGCCAAACGCCTAGAGTTTTTCACCCTTGGGTCAACCCAAATATTATACATATGTTAAAATGTGGGCACCCAAAGCAAAATAAGTTGAGGTTGAATTTCCCGAAGAAAGTATTCAACCTCAACAAGGAAATAATCGTGGAATTTATTAGTTGCATGACATGCAAATAGACGGATGGGACATGACTTTTAAGGGCCAGGCTGCAGGTTTCGATGAACATTTTAGTCGAAGACAATCAACTACCATGTAATAACCATGGAACTGTCCATTCTAAAAACGTTTAACACTCTGAGTAGTGTGAATACTACATGACAATGATTTTATACTGTACTTACGCATAGATACTAGCCAGACGTCCATACACGTGTTTCGCCGATGTTTCTGGTGCTGTATGATACAGTATCGAGGGGTTCGGCTCCTCAGTGGGCCCCCAAACATTCTCTATGCAGTTTCTAGTATATGATCTCCAGAAATTAATCAAGGAAATAATCGTGGCATTTATTACGTGCATGACATGGAAAAAGGTGGACGGGACATGACCCTAACTTTCGATGAAAATTTTAGTCGATATATTCAGGACTTATATCCTTACCGTCAATATCTGACAAATGGCATATCCGGTAATATTTTACACGATGAAGACGTCATAGTTGGTACGAAACTTTCACTTCCTTCACACTGAATGTTGTGTGAGTATTTCGACGGTCCGACTGTAGGTTTCGACGATATCTGCCTCATGCTCCACAACAAGGTGGTTCAAGGACGGTGACCTACGTGAGAGTTTAGTGAGAATAGACGTGCGGGGTACCTCACTCTCTCTGCACACTCCCCCACCTGGACTCCCTGTCATGTATGACTTTAAGTGCTGTTAATAAACAAAAATTCGTAGGCTTTCCCTTTACATCTATTTAGTGAACACGCAGACACCCAGATAAAAGCCACTGTGCTAGGAGCAGGCCTAACAACCCGTTATCACGCTGTCCTGATAACTCGTCCCACACTGCATTATTGATCGGCGCAAGCCGCGCGAGTGGTGACATCAATCAAGCTGCCGTTTCCCTCTGTTCAACCCAAAAGACACTCGGCATATAATCCCTCTCTTAAAGGTCACAACCTGATTGGCTCAGTCTGTAAGCTCTGCTAGCCAGACATACGCTGCATAATATATTTTGAAGGCTTCTCTTTTGCACTGTTCTTCTTGGGTTCTTCCTTGGGAACTCAACCGTGGCGTAATTAGAATTTACTATCTGGGCTTTGGGCAATAATCACAAAAAACTGCTTAAATTTAAACCCTCTGAATGAAGGAAATGCTCATTTGTTGATAGATTTTCGAAATGAGCTCGTTTCCACCAGTTCCACATTACTAAAATACCTGAGGGGTGTTTAGTAACAAATATCAAAGCTTACTTGAGTTGCCAATAGAGGAGAATATCCGAGTTCCAGAAAGCAGTTCGAAAGAAGAAGAAGCGATCACTGGAACAGTGATCACTCCTTCTTTTTCTTCCTGACTTGAATTGTTATCAGTAAATAACGTTTCTCCCTTTACTGAAGACAGCACGTTGGCAATTTTGCAATAATAACCCTTTCACAACACACTATTTCAATAAATAAAGCCACCCTCACGCTGCTACATAACGGGTCTTTCTAAATACTACCTCGAAATTCAATATCTACCTTGTTCTTGTTTATCTTCTTAAAGTATATTCACTGTGAAAGTGATTTATCTATTGCTTGTTTTTTTCAGACTTCACATACAAATGCGGAAAAGGTTGGTTTTTAGTTTGATCAATCTTATATATGCTTTACAGATTCCGAAGTTAGCTACACTAACAGACATTTATTAGCTTATACCAAACACGTACAGTGCTCCTATAACATGCGACTTTCTTAAAATTTAACCACATTGTGTGCGTTAAATTTGGAGTTTCTTCCATTTTTCTTTTACAGAATTCGCCACCGCCGGTAAAAATTATTCAGCATTTTAAAAGTTCTATTTTTGATATGTTCTTGATGCCTCCGGCGTCTTTTCTTCAAATATGTGGAAATATTTAGGTGTCCACTAGCATGTACGATGAGAAATAAGGGAATCAAGATCAATAATACAATTTTCACCTCGATTAACATAATGCTACCAAAGGTCGCTGGAACAGAAATAAACTGCGCCAAGTGCAGTCGAAAATATGTGCTATGGAAAAATTCCCATTTCATTTACGATTGAAAATTCGTATTGGCAAACAGCTGTTTTCGGTCATTCATCATCAGGCCTTTACAGTGACACGGAAAAGTGGGCAGTTCTGTACGGTGCTTATATCGTTATTGAGGTGGGGAAGGGGGTACTTAGTTAACTCTTCATTCCTTGTTTTGTGCATTCCGGACCCAACATGCTGGGGACATTGGGTTTGCGCACGCATGAAGCGAGACCCCGCTCTCACGGTCGACGTCAGACGCGAGGCGTGCTACCTGTGACTGCGAGTAGCGTGGTCAGGCGGTGTGTTTTCTGTGGTTGTAGGTAGCATTGTTTCAAGCTGCGTGGCTTCTGGCGGTGCGGGATCCTTGTGTGCAGTCGGCCAAGGGAGGGAAACTGCATGTACCAGCGTTTTTTGGCTGCAGAGAGCGGGTTTTGCTAAACGAATTGCCACTGCCTCAGGTTTGGCTAGCACCCATTTACGCAGGCCTTAGAAGTCATGTGTTGGTCCCTAGTATATGACTTGGAATACCTCTATCAGGTCAACTTGGTGATTCATATCCGTTAAGTCTGTAAGGATTGAACTTGAAATCGATCGATTTGCACTTAAACTTAACCAGGCTGGTATGTGTTCGTGTACCCTCTTCTTCAGACGTCTCGTTGTTTGGTCAATATATCCCGCTTCACAGGAGCAGGTGAGGGCATGAATGCACATGGAAGTGGCCTGTAACGGAAGTCTGTGTTTACTCCCCTCCCATCTGCAGAGGGTGACTGTTTGTAAAGAATACGTGTAAGTTAGCCGCCGGGAAAACACTCGTGACTGCTGTCCTTAAGCATAGTCTTAGTGGTTCACTTGCCTCGTCTCCAAGAAAAGGCAGTCTTATGATAAGGTCTTTCTTTTCTGCCGTTGCTATGGTAAGCTTTGCGACACGCTCCTTACTGTTACGAAGGATGAACCTTTCTGGATAACCATTTTCACGGAGTGTGTTCTGTAGCTGCTGCAGTTTACCTTCAACTAATTAGGGAGAGCATATGCGTCTTGTTCTGGCTGCCATTCCCTGGACTAAGTTTCTTTTAAGATGAAGGGGAATAAAACTGTTGAAATTAAGGTATTGCCCCGTCCAGGTTGTCTTTCTGTATACCCGGCGTTGTATTGAACCGTCTTCTTTACTGTGCAGGAGGACATCTAGAAACGCGATTTCGTTGTTCACCTCCGTTTCCGCAGTGCACTTTCGTGCTTTGTGGGCCGTATTAAAGGTATTAACTAGGCCATAGATGTCGGTTTATGTCAAAAAGCCTTACTCATATGCCTTAAGTATTGAAACACTATTTTAGTTTTCTTAAGGATCTATGAACTAACAGCTGTGATGTTCATCTTTGCAAAGTAAAAAGCAGAAAAAAATTCTGAAATCTATCGTTGTTATTGAAAAAGTAAGAGTGGGACCAAAAATAACGTCCAGATTAAGTACCATTTAAAATTACTCACAGACAGCAGCCTTGGTTAGCATGCCGACTTAACCCAAGTTCCCCAGCGACCGCACCTACGCAAAGAAATGTCAGCCGTAACTTGCTCTCCAGACATGTTGGTTATTTATCGCCTGTCTCCTTACTGAAAGCTTATCTCCAATCCTTTGTTATTCAGATTGTCAAATCAATATGTGACGCGGTCAGTACGGTAAGTAAGCAGTTGTACTAAGTGTATTACAAAGAATTATGTTCCACATCTCGCCGACAATGTAAGCAGACCGTTTGCAGATGTCAATTTTCAAAAATGGAAACCTATTTATATTTTCAATGAAACGGCTACATTACTACATATGTGACACTCAAGAAGAGAACTAGAATTTCGGATTTCAGTCTTAAGAACGTGAATGGATCCACCTGTTAGCGTAAACTCTCGATAGGGAAAAATGACCGTCGTGACTTTTATTGAAGCTGACGGATCATAAGCCGACTGCTAGCGTGTGTTATCGCATACAAGTAATGTGAATGAATTGTGATCATGTGCATATAAATTTGCAAAATGCCCATAAGAAAATTCAGAAATATATTTGGCGAGCATAAGTAGCTTTAAGTAAATTCTCCTCGGGTCACTATATTTATATAGTGAGGGCGTAAAGAGTAACATGCGGGCAATTATATTCATAATTACAGGCAAATTAGTCATGGGAATAGAGGGGGTAGGGTTGATAGTAGTCGGCTGGTTGCGAGGCGATGAGGGTCTGCTGAATCCGGAGAGAATGAAGGATGGAAAGGGGAGAAAGCGTGGAAAGATGCAGGCATTTATGTAACCATTGGCCATGCCAAGCTCGGGGCTTGCAGGAGGTTCTTTTGCGCGCACAAAACCAGCTTCCTCGGCCGAATCGCGGTTGCTGCCGCTGTTGCTAGCAGACACTCACTTTGGGTAGTTTGATGGGACTTTACAAATTACGTTGAAGGCTTGGCTGGGGTCTACATGATATCCGGAGTCAACCATGCGGGCAAGGATGGCACTGTTGATGCTTCTGACTTCACCTTTGGTCAGTCTTGCCGAGAGGGGCTCCCGTTTTCTTTTGTATAAGCGCCGACTCGTGCGACCGATATATCCTGCTCCACAGGAGCAAGCAAATGAACTGATGCAAATACAAGTGGTCTGAGCTGGCGGCCTATCCTTACCTTTGCCGTGTAGGACCGGGTAGATTGATAATAACACCCGAACGTTCATTGCTGGGAAGGTTCGTGATATGGCTTGGTGGAGGTGTCTGCTTAGGAGTTCGTTTGCCACATCCCCTTGAAAAGGGACTTTGAGGAATAGGATGTTCTTTTTCACAGTGGGTGTGGTGGGTTTTGCTTCTCTCTCCGTGATATTTTTTATGATAAGTCTGTCCGGATATCCGTTCTCTCGAAGCATGTCCTGGAGTTTCTGGCGCTCCATTTCAATAGTGTCTGCCGAGCAGATTTTTCTGGCTCATGGCCTCACAACCTGCCGAGTACTATTAACTCCACACCCTGTAATGATGAACATGATTGCCAGCATGTTACTTTTCACCCCTCCTATATAAATGTAATGGTGCGAGGAAAATTTATCGAAATCTGGCAGGTTGCTGCAAATGACTCCTTATTGCCAAAATGCCTTTACTCATTCTCTGAAATGACAGTTTAGCCGTTTGTGACATGATGGTTTGTGAAAAATGCTTTCATAAAGTCAAACCATAGCAGAGGAAGAAGCTTGGTCTCTTTGGCCTTAGAATTTGGACTCTGTTTGGCGGTACTGGTGGCAAGGTTATGGGGTTTCTGACACCTTAAGAATATTTTGGATGAAGTATTTACTGGAAGTCCTGTAGCGTTCGTCTCCGTAGACGTTTAAAATTAAGGGTCTACATTTACCAGAGTTACTTTTTGAGCGTGCAAATGTGTAAAAGCACAATCAGCTGCTTTATTTACTTCACTTATGAGATTCGATTTAACGAATCTTCGGTCTTAGATTTGCGCATTTTTATAAGAAACTTCGACACTCGACATGAATATAAACTTTTGAGAAAAACAAAACTTATCAATCATTGTATTCGTTTTGTTTATTCTCCTCCTCAAATAATAACCCACCTTTTGCCAACCAAACCCCATTGCAACCTTAAGCCCTTTATAGTGAAGAATTAATTAATTCAGTTAGAACATATGCTAAGTGCAAGTGTTAAGCTGAAAACAATCTGTAAGTTGAGACACACAGCTGTTTATTCTTCGACTGGACATAGAAAAGCCTATAGTAGTAAAGGCCATGAGTATGCTCAGAGTACTACAATTATCACGCCCAGTTCCATATAAGAATAGAAGAAGTAAGGTCATTAGGAGAATAATAAACCGGTCAGGGCCCCCCGCGCGCGTCTGCCTGCTAGCGTGCTGTGGCCGCTTGTTCAACTGCTAGGTCAATAGCGGCCTAGGGCGCCTGTGATTGGATGTCCCAGGAGCAGATACAGATTCTATGTCACGTGACGGTTTGCGGGCTTGGCGTCGGCGCCAGAAGCCCACGACACCTTATCATCCCTGTCTTCGAATCCCGTGCTGAGCCATTTTTGTGTCAACTATGGTGAATCTTTAAAAAACAGGAGTCTCGTGGTATAGTAAAGGAAAGATGCTGTTTTTTAGGACTGCGAGCAGTTTAGTAGGAAATGATAGAAACTATATATAATGTCTTTTCTTAGCCATTTAATACCATCCGCGGCGTCCGAATGCTCGGCTGAGCTCCGTTTTAATATGCATACTATTCTGATATTATAATCTGGTTTACGCAAGACTATCTCAGTGAAGTGTAATACTCGGGGAATCAGAATTGGCCCCTAAATCGAAAATAGAACTACTTCTTATTTTCAAGTCAATTCATTTTTATTTGTGACAGCTGAATGAGACAATTACGCATCCGGTAAGCTTGACTTTCTTTCTAGTCCGTTCACAATACAGCTCGACAATTTTGCACGACTATAATCATTTTCTAACATTTGGCGACTCTCTGCCCTAAAAAAGGCATAACTTTAGCCATTACCGGCAGAAACATTGGGACTTGCATGATACGTATTTCGACCTCATTTGTTCTCATCAGATGCAGATACCCAACTCCAGTGTAGCTGCGGAAATCGCCGCCACACTCCAGATTAGAACCCGCGTCACTCCGGTCAGGGGCGAACGCCCTAACTACTGAGCTATCGCGCCCGATGTTTTGTCGGTTGTTGATCGGGATGTAGATGAGTACATATGTGTACACCGATCATATGCAGGGCACACCTGCTTTGGTATTTAATGCCTTCCAGCTGTCATGGGTGGATGTGATCACACAACCGTTTGCCACATGACTAAGTATATGTTGCTTACTATATTTCACTAATAGTTATTCTAGGCATTACCGGCAGAAATATTGGGACTTGCATAATGCGTAGTTTAACCTCATAAGGTCACATCAGAGGCAAATACGCAACTCCCGTGTAGCCACGGAACTTGCCGCCTGACTCAAGATTTGAACCCGCGTCACTTCAGTCAGGGGCGAACGCCCTAACCACTGAGCTATCGGGCTCGGTGTTTTGCTGGTCGTTGATCGGGATGTAGATATGTACATATGTGTACACCGATCATATGATCGTACTAAAAAATCTAAAACTGGAAGCAAAACTAATCAAATTTAATGCTAAACTTAAAACGAAACTGAGACTAAACATTAAAATAAAATAAATATCAGGTAATTGGTTGTATTTCTCGTTTTAGTTTTGGAGCGCTTTTTGTTGGCAAACTTAGGCCAAACATTAGACTATTTAAACAATTTCTGGGTGGTAAAGTTAACCTCCAGCGGTGCAACCCGCGAGGTCCAATGCACACATTTACACGAAATGCCGGACTATGCTACTTTATGCTATGCAGGTTTCCACAATGCAAACTCATATCGACTTAGTGCTGCCTCGTTAACTTCACGTTGGGGGGTGAACAAGGCGCCTATTTTTGAGTGGGTTGGAATGAGTCATTTTACGACTGTCAGTACTGACAGCCGCGAGAGCGTTTCTAGGCACTTCTTCGTTAATGTTAACGGCTAAGAGAATCAGGCATCGAGCAAGGTATACTTCTAGACCTGATGCTGTGCGAATTAAATTCACTTGCTAAGTAAAGGGGCCACCGAGAAGTCAGAAGCACAGGTCACGCATTTTTCACAGATGGGTCAATTAAATTTTTCAAATCTGCCAAACCCTCCTAATAATTAAATGAGCGTAGAAGTCATTCTGATGAATTCTAGACGATTACTTAGATACTCCTGCTGAGCAGTCAGCTTACTGTATCCGTATTGGTAGATTCCATACGGACAGTAGGCAGGGCGGGTAAATCGACGCAAGTGTGACTAAATCCAGGGCTCAAAGTAAGCCTCTTAGCTCAATAGTAGGGCGTTGGCTGCGCAAAAGCCTTCCCTGCTGTGTGGGTTCGATTCCCACCCAGGCCAATAATTTTTCACAATTGGGTCAACTGTCTTAAGTAAATCTGAAAAAACCTCCAGTCCACATAACACCTGTACTGGGTTTATATTCTCCCTGCGTTTTATCAGACACGCAAAATGTCAAGCTGCATTAAATAACCCTTCAACCGGACCCCCCCCTACTACCTAGATCTTGTCAGTGGATGGACCATGCTGTGTCAAATACATCATTCACAGACAGATAAACTATTTGATTACCTGGCGAATGAAGATGGGTGTGAGATGATAGAGAGTTGAGGTAGCCGGGGGCCATTGTCACACTATCTCCGTCCCTCTAGAATGAAATACATAGTCGAGAAGGAAGATAGCTTCCTTTTAGAGTCGGACGAACGACCTTTCTTGTGCACCTGTCTTTGACTTTCCAACTAAAAAATTGAGGCAGGATTCTCGATTACTGAGTCAAGCTTTTTATGAATGACTATGAATATGCAGAATCGCATAGGAGGGGTGGGGGGCTCACAGACACTAAACTCCTAACTAAACTGTATTCAAATGAACTACAAAGCGCTAAACTTAAATAAAATTTATAAATGCGCGGAATAAATCACAGGGAGTCCGCGTGCCCAGCGCCACTCTGCTGACTCATGTTGTCTTAGTTCGTCAAGCCTTGAACGTTCCGCGCTCTTGCACTTTCTCATGCCCGCTGTCGACTCGCCACGCGTACGGTCGAAGCTAATCGATACTCCCACTTCATTTGATTGGCTGCGGATGACAGAGCATTCATCCTGCAGTCAAGGCTTTGTAAAAAAAATACGACGCAGCCTTTATACAGTCCATTTTTGTCACAGTTAATCTGTTACAGTTCATTGCGTCTTCCCTGACTTGTGATTTGCGGAACCTTTTTATTGTTGAGACCAACGAATTTCGACAAGCTCGTCATGTAAAGCTGCACAAATGCCATGAGGCAGCGTTATCGCGGGACATCTTAGTAGGTTGCAAACTGAATTATCTGTAAGACCTGCTCTTCCGTTTAAAGTCAGTTTTCGTAGTCGAACTATTGCCGCACCTTTTGCTCCAATTGCTTGCAGGTCGCATTACTGGTCGCAATGGATCCTAGGCAAGCGAAGGATGTAAGTAATGCTTTGCAGATTTCCTGTCTTAGCTAAAAAACAGATGTCCTTGGTTTGCTATTTTATCCAGAAACAATAAAAATATTTTTGAATGGTGGCTAACGTGAAAGTCAGCGAAACATCTCAGCGAAACACCTTCCTCACCAGTCGAAGAACCCTTGTTATTTCCAAATCGAGCATTCGAAAACAAGACACAATATGGAAAAAAACCACAGATTAAGAATTTGGTTGACAAATCATAAAAATAGGAAATCCCCTGAAAAGAAGGTGCCATTCAATAAATTTCAGGTAGGGTAACAAGGGTAACAGCAGGTCTAAAGAGGCCTTCAAAAAACCTTAGCGTTAACCTATCTTCAGTCTGGTCCTAAACTCCCTGAAACTAAGGGCAAGTCCATCTGAGTTGAGAGGTTCCTATCCCTATATTTCACTCTCCGGACGCAAAATATGAAGAGAGAATTTGAATGCCATTTTTAAATCAGAGAGTATTTTACTATGCTCTTCATACAGTCCGGAGTAGGCACGTTAGTTTTTAGGGTTTACGATGAACTTGTTTTCCAGTACGTTTGAAGTATCTAGAAGCCTCTTGTACAAATATACGGAGCTAGATGATTCACATGAGAGAGCGCATATGACGCTTATAAACCTTAGGTTGGACCGGAAAAACGGGCTGCTTGTAGATTTTAACCGAGTAACATCTTCCATTGAACCGCAAAAATATCCTTTCTTCGAGTTGAACTTTTTATAAAATTTTATCTTCCCAATATAACGACTGAATAAATTTACTTTTTGGTGCGTTAGCCTTTGGAAATGTGAGAAACCATAAGGTACACATCAAAGGCTAATGAAGATATGCACACCAAACTAGTGACAAGATCAGTACGCGGGTAAACCGACCCAATTGAGATGAGATTCACGGCTCACGATAAGCTTCGTAGCTCAATGGTAGAGCGTTTGTTGCGCAAAAGCTTTTACTGCTGTGTGGGTTCGACTCTCAATGAGGGCGCGAATTTTGCACAATTTAGTCAACTGAATTATTCAAATATACCGACCCTTCTAACTATTAAGTGTGCCAAGTAATCATTTTGGTGGATTCTAGATGATTGCTTAGGAAATCCCGTCTGGGCAGTCAGCTTACTGTATCCATTATGATGGATTTCATGCGAGCGGTAGGTTGGATGGGTTAATCGACCCAAGTGTGATCAAATTCATGGCGCACGGTGAGCCTTAAAGCTCAAATGGTAGAGCGTTGGCTACGCAAAAGCCTTCCTTGCTCATGTAGGTTCGATTCCATCGAGGCCACAAAGTTTTCACAAAAGGGTCGATTTGTATTATTCAAGTCTGCCAAACCCCACCTAATAATATCACTGGTCTTAAGACTGAAACGTATTACTGAGATTCTTTGGAGTAATTTAGCGGTTCTCCGTCTTCCTATGCGCCGATTTCCCACACGTAAAAAGTCCTTAAACACTTATTAATGACGTTCAGATCACGTCTTTCTTGAACCACATATAATCTCGATCTGAAATTGTGCAGTGCTCCGTTAAGAAAAAAAACAGCGTAAAAATAGCGTATATTTCACACAAATTTATCTTCTAACGCCTACTGATGGGTATAATGATGTTTCCATTGGAAGGCAGCGATCTTTTCTTTGATCTCCTGTAAAATGCCTCATCCACAGTGATAAACTTTGCGGAACCCATAGGGCATGACTGGGCAGAGCATTGCGCCGCATCCCTGTCCTCCGTTCGGGACTGTGTTGAGATTTCAGTTGATGCGGTTACTGTAGTGGATCTCTGCAGGGCCGCGTCTCTTGCCACAGCGTCGTTCTGAATCATTGCGATGCGAAATCTTCCGACTCCTCAAGTGCACTCGGAACAGGCACATGTATCCATATATATATATAGGATTTTCAGCTCAAGGGATATTCTGCTGTGCCTCAAACCAAGTCCCTTCATGCTGGGGCTAGAGAATAGTTAGGAATGGGAGGAAACTACTGGAGTAGCTGTCAACCTCTAATTTACTGCCGGATACTGGGGCTGCACGCGACAGTAATTCCATTATACTGGGGTCATAATTGAGTTAGCCAGCACAACGCCAGCTAGCCAGCAAACCCGTGTGAAAGTCAAGATAAAACATTTCTTCTACCGGGTTGAGGCAAGGCAAGGCAGCACTCATGTCAGGTGAGCACCTATTGTGGTGGGAGCTCTTGACTGTGGATAGGAATCCTGCTAGGCATTTGAAAAACAGACTGAGAAAATCCATGTTTTAGGACGCAAGAGCGCAAGCTATCCTCACCCTGGAGAGCATAATCTATTCAAGCACACGAGACTCAGAGAAGAAACATGTTTTGTACGCGCTTAATATCGGGCTGAATTGAAGACTTGAATTGAGGCATATTTTTGCGTCCCAGGCATGTGTACATATGGAGAAGAAGAAGGCACTTCGATCACCGGAATCATAGTTTTATTCGTCTGAGCTTTCGACCTCTTACCGGAGTCCATCATTAAAGCTAAAAGCGTCAAAAAAAGTAAGCAACCATTATAGGGGGCAAAGGTCACTCTCACACCAAGTGACTGCGCAGGGCTCTGTATGCCGACGCAAGATCAATAAGTCGACTGACCGAGTTTCATCTGCGGCCCAGGCTTAATTCACTTCTCGGCCTGTCTTACAGCCGGCGTGGACGATTATCTTCGTGGCTGCGAAGTTAATCTCGTGACCTCTGACTCGTAGGCGTGGGCAGCCACTTGCGATAATACGTCAACCCGTCTTACAGTCAACTGATGTTCGTGTGTACGCGAACCAAGCATGCCTCCAGTCTGTCCTGTTTAATTTCGAGGACAGTATAAGCATAATATGCGATAGATTACGCCCGACTGCTCACTAGAACTTAATCGGTCCTTGGTTCTACTAACCCGGCTGCGTATGATAGCCTTGGGAAGGTGTGCAATTCCGACACCTAGTCCCGCAGCAATGCGCTCAGTCACCTCCAACACATCCTTGATGTATTGCAGCGCATGCCATATCGTACGGATTGGCTCAGTTTGGGTTCTCGGAGAATGGGCACGTAAGCATCGGCCTTTGTATACCCATTCCGCACAAACTAGTCATGGAGATATCAGGCCTCACGGGTTACTTTAGTGAGTCTGGATTTTTTGCACAATGAACACCGCTGAAAAGAACGATAGAGGTCATACTGTGAACGCCTACTGCAATCTTGTGTTCCTTGCACGGACGCGTTGTCAGCTGGCAATCGATCTACCACATTAATTTTAATCGGCTATTCCTCCTTACGACCGACTCAAACCTACCCACACTGAAGCCACTCTGATACCTGTCTCCCCATCTATCCCGGCGCTAGATGTAAGCAAGCCCCTGTCAATTTGCCAATCTTCTCCAAATTATTATTCAGTCATTCTTTCCAGAAGACACCTGTCTAGCTATTAACGTCGAAAGTACATTTCTATTCGGGATCAAGGATGAGAGTTGTGGCGGCCAGGGTTTGCCTATAGCTTTACCTACCCTGAAAAACTTACCGCTAGGGACACATGTCCGTGCGTTTGAAAGCTCTTGCATTTCTGGGCAAACAAGTTGATTCTTAAGTTGGTCATAACTGAAAGAAAAAAGCTAGAAATTCCATTTGTATGTGCTACGACACTAGAATCCCCTACCCTAAGGCGTTGACTGCTGATACACAGTTTTATGCCTTAATTGCCCTACAAAAGCCGTTCCGATGGCTGTTCTTTACAGCAGAGCCTCCAACGTTGTTCATTTTGCGTTAAAACTTGCCTTAGTAGATTTTGTATCCCACTAAAAATGTTATTATTTTATTTCATAGACAACGTGCCCGACGCCAGTGACAAATCGCCCCTGTGTAGGTTCCCATATATTATTCCCTATGCAGAAATAATTTTGCTTGGTCTTTACTTTTTTTCCATAGGCACCAACAATTAATTCCTGAAATTGTGAATTCGTGATTGATTAGAGTTAAGTCCTGCAGCAGATATCGGACTGATTAGTATAGACGGACAGGCGATCTGAAGCAAACTTTGAAGGTCCTTATCAACTCAAACGTCTTCATTTATTGTTGATGTAGTGGACCGCCAATATTTGCGTCTGTTTTTCAGCTAAGTTGGGCTTCCTTAATCATCCTGCCTACTTCCCGTTTTTTGACTGAAGCATAACCACTGAATATGGTAGACACACTATCTTACTTGCTATTGGTTCAGATCAACAACGGCCATCATTTGGAAATGCTTAAAACTGTAGCAAACTTCATGGGGTACTCGGCTTCCAATGTTCAAAGCCATCATAGGAAATACAAACCTCCCGGGAGCATGATTGGTCAAGTATGCGAAGTATCCCAAGGGAAAAAAAGTGGAAACAACAATGCCGTCCAGTCAAACATTCCAAATTTCGTCAATTAAAGCCGCTTTTATAACATCTTGTTACTGAAGTTGCTACAAAAACCGCCCGAAGTGATGTTCTTCGATTTATTATTGTCTATAATATCAGAGGAAGAAGATGTGATCACTGGAACAAGAGTTTTATTTGCCTGACGTTTCGGAATCCCTCGGGAATCTCCAATCGTAGCTGATGAAAACATAGTCATGGTTATGCGCAGATGGGGTGGAGACAGGCACAGGCGGCACGGTATTTATAGTTCCTAGCTGTCATCCGTGTGTGTGATAATTGTTCACTGCTGTAGCCACCGCTTGGGTCTTAATTGATACAATACTGGCTTGAAACTTCGCGTTCTACCCGCTAATTGCCAAAATTGCCTTGTCAGCGTTAGATGCGGGCCTGATAATTGCGCGACAATTATGCCAGCTGTCGTCAGAGTTGTTATTGTTGCGCCCGGCACTTCCCACGTGACTGATTCTCTTGTTCAGGAAGCTTCTCAGTACACCGTATTGGAACGCCAAATCTTTGCGCTCATTGATGGACTGAGGGCCTGAGAACCATGACTCCAGCGGCTCGCGGCTCACGCGGTTGTCACCTCTTGCGAGGATTTCGCCCTCGTCAAACTGTAAAATATGGCCGGGTCCCGTCGAATGCGCTGCAACCTGAGAGTTGGCGTCTTTCTTTCCCATCGCCGCTGCATGCTCGGCCATTCGCGTCCGTGGTAATCTCCCGGTTTCCACGACGTAGTTGCTTTGTCCAGAACTGCACCAGATCCGGTAAACGACTCCAGCCGTTTCCTGCTGTGGCAGTGGGTCTTTCGGTCTCATGACCCGGCGCCTGATGGCTGCTTCTGGCCTGTGCGCAACTCCAACCCGAAATCCCAACTTCCAGAAACCAACTGAGGGACGCAATACTAAAAAAAGATCCCAAAATACCAAGCCAGGGCAACAAAACTAGCACGACAACTGACACGAACGTGCAAACGAGCAGGCGCGCGGCAATCGGTTTCGGCCAATCGCGTTCGCTACACCGGACCTGAAGGCCGCGCGAAATCAACCAATCAGGTAGTGACTCTAGTGCTCGCTGACCTTGACTCTGGACATGCGCACAGACTGGGTGCGTATGTGAGGCTACTAAAATACAGACAGCAGAGGTGACATGCGCGAGAGAAAGGGCTGAACTTGAGTCATGCCTAAGACGGTGCGCTCTTATGGCAGAGACGAGAAGTAACAAGTAAAACCATGGATGCGTGTGAGGTCAGACCCGTCGGTAAATGGCACCATGTTCTTTTTGGAAACAGCGGCTGTCTTAAGGTCCATTAACCACGTTAATGCAGAGTCTGATAGCTTATAAAGAGAGAATGCTTGATCGTGAGGATAATATCAAAAATGTTTAAGCGAAAAATAGCTCCGTTCACGGAGAGCAAGGGATAAGGTAAGGTAAAGGGTCACAGTAAAAGGTCATATACGACTAAAAGTTATAGGTTTACACGACATTCGCATCTGTTATGAAGACAAGTCAGCTTCCAAATTCTCAATTTCCGTTTCTTCCCACGTGAGGTAGCGTGCTAGGATAGTGGGAGTACAGAGTGCTGAAATGCCAATCTACGGCAAGACATATGACTGAAGCTTCGGTACATAGTACAGGAAGTCTCCGCAGTCATTAGTTCAGCCTGCAGGGGGTGAGCGACCGCACTAAGGATGTGATCAGCAAATCGCTTGACTGGTGTAAAGTGTCACTCTATTATAATTTCAGCCAAAAAACATCGGAAACACCAGCTGCTGAAGAGAGCATTCTCCACACATAAAAGTGCCTAAATAACAAACACAATTTCAGAATACTGCTTGCTTTTAATCTAACGAGTTTTTGTTTTGTAACCCACTTTGCTCTTTTAGGATGCCAGTCCCCAGCCCCAGGTAAGCCGCCCTTCACAATCCATCAGATCCAAACAGTTCAGCATGACACCCGTAAGCATTTAGGAAGTCAAGTTTAGCGGACGTTCGTTTTCGATTATTTTCATCATTAGGCAATTACAATAATGCAAAGGACGGTATCAAGAACAAGAATTTAAGTATCCAATCAACAGTAACTAAGGGGGAGAGATGTTGGGGATCAAGGGGTCGGATTCTAGTCATGTCGTCACTGTCCCGCGTCGTGGTAGAAGGCGTGAATCCGACAGCGAGAGTATGCATCCTCACACCTACCGCATCGGCGGACCGTGACGAGGGGGGGGGGCTAATTTTCGGACACCCTCCTCCCTCTCTGACCCCTTGATATGGCTAGAATATAACCCTTGATCCCGGAACCGCTCCCATCTTACTTATTGTTGATTATGTATTTAAATTGTTGTTCAATCCATTATCCTTTATAATATTTTAACTGCCTGATGATGAGTAATCTAAAACATACGTTTGCAAAACTTGAGATCCAAACAGCTTGTTGGGGAATCAGTGTTTAGTTTGTTTAATTTAATTAAAAAATAATTTCTGATCCGGTATACATTAGTATATTGAAGGTCTATAGGCAGAGACCGAAAGTGTAAGTGTACAGTTAGGTTGAAACCCATCAAACACTGCGCAATGCACACTTGCTGCCAATGGGCAGACTCTAGTAGTATATATTTATGTTGTAACTTAGCATATTAACAGCCCTGGTACTAAATTGACGTTGTTACTTACCATAATAACAGCCTAGGTACTAGCTAAAAGGCGCACACACGTGTTTTGCCAGTATGCTGCCGCTGCTTAACTCGGCTGCGAGAGGTCTGGCTCATCAACGGGTCCCCGAGCTTTACTTTTTGCTGTCTGGTTAATGTGCCGGTTCTGAGAGTTCACATTTTAATTTTTTGGAAGTTAATTTAGTATACTTAAGTATATTTAGTATGCATAAGTGTATATTTTGTTCAAAACCCGTCAACTACTGCCAACGGACAGACTGTAGTCGTATACATATATATCAGTAAGTGGGGTATGACAGCATCTGGGGGTAACTTGATACAGAACTGTTTCGGGCTTATTAGCCTTCATCAGCCAAGCATAACCCTGAACACTAGCTGGTCGGACAACACAAGCAAACGCGCTTACAGACGGCGCAGTTGGTCCACCACTGGTGTCTATCAGATGGGTCATAAGCACTTCATCGAACCGCAGTTCATCAGCGCCTCGCCACCTGCCATTTGCTGTCACTGCTGATCGGGTATATATTCACTCAGGAATGTGCGAACACCGATCGAATAGACTTCCGAACTAAACAAA
>JAYGXS010000008.1:9472298-9484102 GCA_036362985.1 Ligula intestinalis
ATGCTGTCATACCCCACTTACTGCTATTATGACTTGGCCGGAATCGGCCTGGCAGGCGGTCACCCGTTGGGGACCTCTGACCACCACACGAACTTTGTTTAGTTCGGAAGCCTATTCGATCGGTGTTCGCACATTCCTGAGTGAATATGCATATACATATATATATATATATATATATATATATATATATATAGATGTTGTAAATACCATAGTACCAACCCAGGTCCTAGCTAAAAAGCCCAGACACTTTTTTCGCCGTTATTCTGCCGCTGCTTGACATAACTGCGAGGAGTCTGGCTCATCAGTGTTTTGCGAGGAGGCTTGTTCTTGTAGTGAGGGCCCTTGAACAAAAGGCTGGCGATTATAAGAAAAGTATCATGGAACACAAAAGACAAAGGAGAACGTTGCTTCGTTGGATAGGCACCTTCATATGCGTCCGCACAATTAAGAGCCTACCCCTAATGTCACGACTGAACAAGAAACTCGAATTCATAAACAATAGTCTTTTGGTGGGCACATTCAGAACGCGTAGCTTGTACGAACTGGCAGAAATGCAATTGAATAGAATGTTGCAGTTGTAAGCTCAGTCATATTTTCATGGATAAGAAGTTAATCTAGAGGGCTTTTTAGGGAGGTGTGAAATGCACAGTTGGAGAGCCAGATAAACACTATCCCGAAGGCCGTTGGTGTGCATACACACTAGTGGGAGGAAGCGTCTTAATTAGATTAGAATATTTAACGATCTTTGCCTTATCTTAGTAGAGAAAAAAGGTATCCTTGATACTGAGCATTCAGAGTTCTGGAGCTGGTTGCCAAAGCCCTGGAAGGGCACAGTAACAGCACTGAGGAAAAAAGCAACATCTACGGGTTCCGTGGGAAAAACCACTGTTGCAGGCGAAAGTAATGACAAGCCATAGCTCAAGAGGGCAAAAAGAAGTAAGTATTTTCGCGAATGTATGAAAGCATTCGCGTTCCAGGTATATCCATGGACAAAGAGGGAGGATTGTCGCGCACCGGAGCAACTTCTTTATTGCCCTGAGCTTTCGAACTCTTACAAGAATCCATCTTCAGAGATGAGAAACTGCAACAAAAATGGGGTATTTATAGTGTGCGTGCGCTAATTAACTGTCAGTGATGTCAATGATCGTCAGAGCGACAGCAACGGAAATTGGGGCAATTATAGAGGATGTGCACTAATTAACTCTCGGTGACGAATGTCTGGACGAGAATGCACGTGATCACGCAGGGTTCTGCAGGCCGGCTTCAGATCGATATAGGGGTTGCTTGAGTTCCTGCCCGTGGACCAGTCTTCAATCAAATCTCATCTCGTTTTGTTTCCGTCGTGGCCAGGTTGGTTGACGGCCGCGGGATTGAACTCATAGCCTGTTTCATAGTTGAGAGCTTCAGCGTGCAGTTTCTCGTCGCCTCGTCGTACAGGACAGTAAAAAAGTTTCTCCGGTGCTCGACAATCCTTCTTCCCTATCCAGTTACATTTGTGTCAGGCGGTAGACCTTGAAGGTCACCAGTGTGGCAGGCAGAGTTAAGTCCAGTGTGTTATTAAAAGAACAGTTAAGAAAAGGGTGCGAATGTGTAAGACCAAGTGTTCTATCCACTTGACGTAATCTTTAACAAGGAATTTCTTCCAGCATCTATACGAGCATAGGTGAGATTTGAAACATCGAAAGTAGGGGACGGACCAGAACACTATGACATTTTTATCAATAGAGGGCGTACGCTCTCCGCCACTGCTGTCACTGGGACCGATATTCTCAGCATCTGTTGCTCAACAGCCGAAAAAAACGGCTCAGACGAAAGGATAGCGTATCTTACGAAAACGCGTTTTTCTTGTTATCTTTCGATTAGTGCGGTCATTTTACCAGTGTATTGGTAACTCACCCCTAAGAAATGCGCAAGCGGCGTCAAAGAGCTGCAATGCACTCCTTACGTCTTGTTATGGTGCACTATCCGTCAATTTACAAGCAGCTATGCGGGAGTTATTCCGAATTTGACAATGCAGTCTGATGAGTATGGCAAACTTGCTAGATATACTTACGCTACCTATTATTCCAAAGTAACAGTGACAATTTTCATAAATTTAAAGCAGCGTTTCGCAGGTACAAATTTAAAGATGGCAAAACAGCAAAATTTATTGGATCCGTTATTTTCGAGAGTGCTTATCATTTGCTTCCTCTCGTTATATGACTTAAATGACGTAAGAGAAAATGCAAATTGAAATCATGCAGAAAAATCGATGCAAACAGCAAAGTCATAGGAAATGACCAAGAGCCTAATCGATAACGTACGAAAGTTAAAACGCTGTGGGTAGCAAAAAGCGGGGTAAAAAACTTCTAAGATTAAAAGGTGACAGAGTCAGGTTCACCACATACTCCAGCTGTTTACATAGGTCAGGTTTGAACCGACATATATAGGCTGCCTGCGGGTAACGTAAGGTACGAGTTGTTCGTGCCCGAAAAAAGTTTTGGGGTCCACATAATGGTCCGTATCTAGCAGATGTTCAGTAATCGATGAACGGGGAGCTCTGTTTTCTTATTTTAGTGACAAGCTAGATAAGTGCTCCTTAGCTCTGGTAGCCAATTGCCGCTGCCTTTGCCCTATGTACTTGCCTCCGCAAGTGCATGTAAATTTGTAAATACAGTTCGAAGTGGCGTGCAACGGTAAGACACCCTTCGCATCAGGGCTTGGGTGAATTGCAAATTATGAGTTCTGCATCATTGTAAATCCTTTTAAGAGTCTTTTGATGATATTTAAAATGTTGTCGCCCTTAAAGGGAAGGTATATGAAGACGGGCTTTTTCGGAACTGACTGTTCCGTCATTTTGGTCCTTAAGGGTTTGGTATATTTGGCTATAAACTGTGCTGGGTATCAACGCTTTACTAAAGTTTTTTTGAGGGTGGTTATTTTTTCTTCCATAGAGAGTGGATTGGCAATCAACATATGCCAATTCATAGCCCGCAATTTTCTAGTCCTTACCACCTGCGAAGTCTTGGGTTGTAACTCGAGATAAGCAAATATCGTTTGTCTAGTAAATACCGAATTCGTTTTTTTTGTTCAAGGATAAAACGCGAAATAGATGTCAATTCTTATGTGACGAGACGTAAGAAAGTGTCTTTGATACATCTGTCCAGTGAAGTAGGATTAACTCTATTGAGGCATATCGAGGTACTTCTCATTTATTCAGAGAATGGAGCCTCTTCAGTGCCAGTCGTATATTTTTCCGGCAGGCCACCAACAGTGGCCTGTTTTTGTATCAATTCACGTCTACTGCCTTTGCGAGGGCATTGAACATGTCGATTTATGGGTTCTGTGGCTCTAGTAATACTGCCTACAGATTTTAAGCAAACACGATAAGATCCAATTAAAAGTAAGAGGCATGTTTTGGTATAGTGTGAGTCAAGCGGTCTGACAAATTGGCCTTAAAATGTAGCTCACTTCGTGTAGAAATCTAACTCCGTTAGAAAGTAAAATCTTTAAAAGGCACGGGCGATCATGCACATGTTTATTTTTAAACAGCACATCGAAGGGCTTTAATCAGAGATCTTGTTTTTGCTCACCCGAATGAGTTTATTTGTTCGCTGACCCTTTAAAGTAGGAACGCATAATGCCTGCCTTTTACGGTCATTTTTTTCATGCAAAGGTGCATGAATGCCGACCATGTACAGTAAGTAAAGAGCATTGATTGTTAATCATTAAACGTATATCCGGATATAATGTTTACAGATGAAAAGATATTAAAAATATGCCACTCGCAACATTCGAATCTAAAATCACATACCTGGATGTAAAACTATAATCGTACATGTTTTAAGTAAACCCTGGATAACAGTTTTCTTGTTATATCATTTACGAATGTCTCCATTCTCCTAACCCATCACCACATCCCTCAGTAAATTCAACTGTTAGCACAAGAATTCATCATGAAGCGATGAGGCCGTCACCTAACGGAGTAACTAAAGTCATCCCTGCAAAGCAAATCAGACTGCAACAACTTCTCCTTCATTAAATATTTATGGCAATGTCAAGCAAGTTAGAGCAGCATGTATTCCCGAATAAAGCCTGCCATTGCTCATCTTTAATTTCCGCAGAAAGTAATCGAAAACTTTGAGTAAATCAGACTTAATGAGGCTTTATGGGCGTATACCGAAAGTGGGTGCATACATTTTGGCCAACGTTTATCAGCTTATGCGGAATAAGAGCATAAAAATCATTTAAATTCGAAAAATTAGTATGTGAGGATTGCCTGATACACAATATTAACAGCTAAATGTCCAGAACGTGTATCGTCGAACAGTGTAGTATCGTTCATCTCGAGTCATTTCGCTCTTGTCGTTTCATGGGAGTACCGTAGGTTTAGGAATAGACTGAAATATTTCTTTTCAGCTCATCTTCTTATACTACTCCCCCATTTTCATGTTCATGAGTCCTTGTATCAGTGGAATAGTAAGACGCTAAAAACTGCATTCTGTCTGGAGAATGCTAAGCAGTAGTGGTAACTCGATACGGAGAAAAATGGGTTACGAGATTTTGACCTACCTTCTACGATTGCACTCGAGTTATCTGGAGAATGCTAGGTAGATGTGGTAACTCAATGGGGAAGAAACTGGGGATCGTAATTATGACACAACTTCTACGGTTTCCTTAGGAAGTTTGTCCTGAGAGTAGGACGAAGCGAACCATATTTTCCTCATTTTCGAGTGCGGTTCCCGGCTTCTGCATACTGGCGTAGCAATGTATAATATCTGCATTTTGGCTCCTTCTAAGGGTCATTTTTTCTCCATTTAGCCACAACCAGAATGCCCACAATCCCCAGTAAGTAAAGAAGATCAATCTTGTGTACTATCGTCTAATCCTACTTTCGTGACTGGATTACATACCTGTACTTCGTTGCCGACCACATCCACCTCTTGAATGAATTACATGAGTTTATAACGCAGGCATCTATACGTTTGTCAAACCTTGGACGAAGGTGTGGTAGGCTGCACTCAGCATTCCCGCGCTGACACATTTCCTTCGCTGCCAACCTTTCTCCTGCTGTGCCCACGACCAACTCGCGCATTCGTTTGCGTGGCCTGTCCGTCACACGCTCTTGACGACTCACTGCGGGAGCCGCTTGTATTGTTCGCTGGCCTGTCTGTCGATCGGGTCTTGGCGATTAGTCCCACAAGCCTGACGCCAGTCCCTGTGCACCTTTCGCTGATTGGCTGAGATCGGTCACCGGCTTGCCTCTAATCACGCGCGCACAGGCGCATATCCACAGTTTTTTTAACGCTGAATCAACTGAACTGGGGCAGCTGATAGCCACAGCAGCTAGTAGTATAGGCAGATAGTATTGCCACGCGTTTGTTAAACCATAGGTGAACGTTTTAAAGTCACCTTAATCAGTGCGACCTCCTCCATTCTCTTGTTGTGCTACAATCCCAGTCAAGTGCAGGCTGTAACCACATGGTGTATACTGGCATGCATAGGGCGTGTGAGTTGAAATCTGCGCGCACTGCCCAGCCTTTTGCTGTTGTGTTAAAACACTGGTCAGGTCTTTGTCTTAGATCGAAGAGCGGATGCTACGCTGAGCTGTGGATTCCAAAGTGCGCACCAACTGCGTCCGACTCCGCCTCCAGTCCTTTTGACTGTGTCGTAACACCAGGCACAGGCTCCACAGCAGAGTGGTGCGGAAACGATGATTTGCGCTTTGGACTTGCGATGCATCTACCTCGCTCTCTGTTCCGTCGCCCCCGCCCTCCCTTGGGTTCGGCGTCAATAAAGAGTCAAGAAGACCGTACGCGGGAGAGGCACTAGGGTGGCTAATGCGACCGGATCCACCCTTGAGCGTGCCGCCAATCATTGCTCGGGTCCGATCCGAGTGGGAATGTCATAAAGACCACGTTGCGAAATAACCAAATGCAGCCTACCTTTCCGCGCACCAGCCATTCCCTCTACATAAACACCCACAACGGACTGAGAAGTACAGGGTGCGATCTTTGGAACAAGAAGTTTATTTGTCTGATGTTTTGGATGCTTTCGAGAACCCCTCATCAAACGTTACCGCAGAATAGGGTAATGAATGCACAAACTAGCGTGTAACGCAGTACTTTTGGCTTGTAGCGGCCACTCGACCGTATGCGTACCATAAATATCAACTCCCGTAACCACTGCTGGTGGTTTCAATCGGCGCGTTGGTGGTTTTGACAGTCGGCTTCTGCTCGTGTATTGCGGCCAGTTCATCATGTATACCATACCAAGAACACACAGAGCGAATAATAACTGTATGAATGGGGGTCCAAGGTCTCAAATCATTACGTTGGGTGGGGATAGGACCCAATACCTCGCAGTGTGATAGCTACTCGAATTCTTACGTCTCCCCGAAAAAACATTCAGCCGTCTACAAACGATTTAGTGCCGCCACGCTCATACCACAATTGGATCTCATGTCGACCCCCACAACACCATGACCCGGTGCATGTGGTTATGGTCACAGCTCTGGCATAAAATTACCAGACTGACCAGGTTCCGTGAGGCACGCTGGCCCCATCCTACTAAAACTAGTCGGAAAGTACTATATCTGCCCAATCACGTGGCAGGCCAAACTGTATCGTTGGGCATCTCTCTACGGGATTCAGACTTAGAGGCGTTCAGTATGAATCCCTCAAATGGTAGCTTCGCACCATTGGCCGCTCGACCAGGCACATTTACCAAATGTCTGAACCTGCGGTTCCTCTCGTACTCAACAGGATTACCATTGCAACGACCGGATTGTACTTCACTGTTTACACAGTTCAACCATCAGTATAGTAAAACTAACTTGTCTCACGACGGTCTTAACCCATTCGACATTCATGTTTGCTATCGTCGGAGTTGTTACAAACACAACAAACAGTCCCATAAAAATTTAAAGACGTATTTACTCAAAGTGAAAGTCAAACGGTTTGACAAATTGACCTTATAATAAAGCCTACCTCGGGAAACAGTTTACTCCTTCCTAAATTGTTCTTTTTAAAATGCACGAGGCGACAGTGCAAATTTAAATTTTTAACGAGCACAGCAAAGTGCTTTACAACAAGAAATGAACAATAATACCAGTGATGTATGGTCATTATTTTTCATTTCAAAGGTGCCGCTGGAATGCCGACCATGTACAGTAAGTAAAGAGGATCGGTTGTTAATCACCTTATATTCATATCACGATCTAATGTTTACTGCTGGAGAGATATTTAAACAACTCTGCCCGCCAAATCCGTACCTAGAATTAAGTAGGGATTGTATAATTCTAATCGCCCATGTTTGTTGGAATCCCTGAAAAATAGTTTACTACGTTTATCATTTACGAATGTCTCCATCCTCCTTAGGCATCAGCCTTGCCTTACTTAAGTGATTCTTAGCACAAGAATCCGTCATTAAGCTATATCAGTCGTTTTTTATATGGCCGTTATCCGTCGGAGCAACTAAATTCGTCCCTGTAAGGCCACAAAGACTGCAACGACTTCTCCTTAATGGGATATTTATGGCACTGTCCAGCGAGTGAGACGAGCACTTATGCCTGAAGAAAGTCTGTCATAGCTTATCCTTACGTTCCACGGAAAGTGCTCGAAAACTCTGAAGAAATCAGTTTATATGAGGCTTTACGGGCGAACACGGTTGGGCCGGCGTTTATTAGACAATTATGAATAACAGCTTAATATTCACTTAACTTTCAAAAAGCAGTCTGTCTTATATATTTAAGGATTATCTGATACACTGTATTAACAACACGGTTATAGCCTAAAAATTAATGAACGTGTTGCGCCGAAATTCTGTCGTTGTTCGACATAATTTTGAAGTACGTAAACAGATCGTGTACAGCAAGCATATATGGGCCGTCTAGTTTCGTTCATCTCGTGTCGTTTGGCTCTTGTCCGGCCATGGGATTACGACAGGTTGAGGAAATGTTTGTAAGATACATGTTTTCAGTTTGATTTTATAAAGGGTTTTGCCTCCGAGACTGGACGGAGTGAGGTTTTTCCCTTATCACATTCCATGAAATCTTACGTCTACCCTGGTAGAAAGACGAGGTGAGCCATGTTTTCTATCACAACCAAAAGTATTGACTGGGGTTCCCAGCTTCTACACACTGGCGTAGCAATGATTTAGATAAAAAATTGTTGGACATGTAGAATATGTGCATTTTGGGCTAGTCTTTAATGTTCATTTGCTCCATTTAGCCACAACCAGAATGTCCACAATCCCCAGTAAGTAAAGATGAACCATCTTTTACACTACCTTCTGATCATATTTTCGTGACTGGATCCACATCTGTTCTTCTTTGCTCGCCAAATCTGCTTTTGGATTAAGTAAATGGGTGTATAACGCAGACATCTATGTGTTTGTCAAACCGTAGATGAAGGTGTGGAAGGCTGAATTCAATAATCCTGCGCTGACACGAATATAGTCTTCTTCAAATAGCAGTTCAACTCCTGTAGAAATAAATTATTTAGAAGCTCAAAATTACCATGCATATTTCCAGTTTGAAAGAGCACAGTAGTGCGCCTTTAAGTAGAAAATGCCCAATACTAGTTTTTACGACCATTTTATTCATTCCAAAGGTGCCTGAGTGCCGACCCTGTACAGTAAGTAAAAAGTATTGGTTGTCAATCACCTTTTTATATCCCGATCAAATTATTACAGCTGGAGAGATATTTAAACTTCACTGCCCGTAAAATTCGTATCTAAATTTAAGCACGTTGATGTATAACTATAATCGCCCATATTTTCAGTAAACCATGGACATTTTTAAGGTTATAGCATTTAAGAATGTTTCCATCCTCCGAACAAGTGAACTGTCAGCACGAGAAGCCATCATGAGGACGGAGTAACTAAATGCGTCTTTGTAAAGCAAATCAGACCTCAGCGACTTCTCCTTAATTGGATATTAATGGCGAACCATGTTTTCTATGAAAACCAAAAGTGTCGACTGAGATTCTTGGCTCCTGCATACCGGCATATCAATGATTGATAATGAAACTATTTTGCGTATATAAAACGCGTGCTTCAATATTATTTATTCTCCATTTAGCCGCAACCAGAATGCCGACAATCCCCAGTAAGTAAAGATGAGCAAACTGTTATATTCTTCTGAACCTCATCATCCTATTTTTGTGACTGGATAATTCGTTGCCCGCCAGATTCACTTGTTAAATTAAGTACGCGGGTTTATAACGCAGGCGTCCATGCGTTTGCTAAAGCTCAGGTGAAAGCCTACAAATCACGTTAACCAGTGCTGCTGTCGTAAGTAATAGTGTTTACAAGGAGAATGTTCAGAAGAAGGAGATTCGACCACTCGAACAAGAGTTTAATGTGCTGAAGTTTCGGATTCCGTCGGGAATATTCTGAGTCATGCGCAGATAGGGGTGAAACATGCACAGATTGCATGGTATTTATAGTTCGTAGTGGTTATCCGCATGCGTACTGTAATTATGTTCTGACTGAGCAAGAGAATCAGTCACGTGGGAAGGGCCGGGCCCTCAGTTCATCAAAGAGCGCAACAATTTGGCTTTTCCCTTGTGTGTACTGAGACATTACCTGAGAAAAAGAATCAGTCACGTGGGAAGAGCCGGGAACAACAAAAACTCTGACGACAGTGAGCATAATTGTCGCGCAATTACCATTCCCGCATCCGACACGGACAAGGAAATCGCAGCAATTAATGAATCTAACACGAAGTGTCAAGCCAGCACCGCACCAATTACGACCCAAGCGGTGATTACAGGAGTGGATAATTACAGTACGCACGTGGATGATCGCTACGAACTTTAAATACTGTGCAATCTACGCAGGTGTCACCCCTATCTGTGCAGGGCTCACACAATTTTACAGTTACTTATGATTAATGATTCCCGATGGAATCCAAAATATCAGGACAATAAAACTCTTATTCCAGTGGTCGCATCTCCTTTTTATGAACTGCTTCCTGGAACTTGCATAGTCCCCTCTATTGGCAAGAAAATTGTTCCAAAAATCAAACGGTGTTTAAGACAGAGTTTGTAGGATATAGGTATCTGCGCAAAAGGAGCTTTACAACAGGTACTGCCAAGTGATCGTAACCACTGCGTCCTCAAGTAAGTCCAGTAAGACGGTGTCCATTTTTGCGAAACCTTGAACGTAGAATCTTCTCAGTGACATGCGCAGCCCATCAGGTGAAACGGCGCACATTGATTGGCTTCGAGCTCATGTGCGCCTCAAGAAGCGTCTACGAGGGACCGTAGAACCAATAGGACATCTCGGACATCTATCAGCGATAAAGTGCGTGTGAGAAAGTTGTCTGCTCACGCGCGAGAACTAAAAACTTGACAAATGAAGACGTGACGAGTCAGCGCAGCATTGCTGAGTGCAGGCTACCACACCATCCCCTATCCTCTTGTTGTGTTACAATCCCAGGTATATTAACGCTTTGACAGTGAGATGTATAGCGTGGAGCTGAAATCCACGCCATCACTTCCATCCTTTTGTTTTCGTGGTAACACACGGGACAAGTGTTTGTCATAGATCGGAAAGCGGATGGTACGCTTAGGTGTAGGTTCATCCGTGCCCATCATCTGCATCTGACCTTGCCTCCAGTCTTCTAGATTCTGTCGTAACATCAGACACAGGCGGGTGAGGAAAGCGAGAATGTGGTGGATGCAACGCTAACCTGCTGTCACCTAAATCACGCTTAAGCCATCGCGTTTGCCTTCAGTTTATTAAAAGCACGCGGCGGTCACTGTCGAGCTACATGATTGAAATATCACAATCTCATAAACGACAGTTTGACCGTCGTTTTAGCAGAAGTTCACCGTTTGGTTCACAACGGGCTGTTGCAGGGACTATGACTTGCGTTGGAATGTAAGGCTTGCACTGCATCTACACCTCACTCTCTGTTCCGACCCCACCTCCCCATTGGGTTCGTTGTCAATAGAGAGCCAAGAAGATTGGAGGTGGTAAAGGCACAGGTGGCTTACGCGATTAGATCCAACCTTAAGCCTGCCACCATTAAGACCACACTAGGCAGGAGCCATTGCAACCTGTGGTGGACAGCCACAATGCTGACCCCCGCCTCGTTCTCCTAGGCTCGCTTCCCCATAACCGTGTCTTCACAAGCAACGGTTCCTATGATTTCTTTCTCTGACACCCCCACCCCTCAAGGCTTGACCTCGCAGCTGCTGCTGGCTAACCAATAACAGCTGCGTCAGCGTCCCTTGTTCTTCGGAATTCCTACGGCCCCTACAGTTAACCTCAGCTTATTCAGAAAATAAGCGCGCCTGCCTAAGGGCCACTTAAGTAAGACACCCCTCGGCCGATATAGCAAAGACCTTTACAGACGCCATCTCCTCGGGCAACCTGCAACACGCCAAAAGCAAACTTCTTGAACTCGCTTCACACTCATATAGAAGCAGCCGTCATAACCCCACACAACAGACATTCGAAACTCACAGGCCTGGCTGGACGCAGTCAGGACCAGCCCTGGCTTTGCTAGTGGCCACTACCAATTGAGACTGCAAGTAGGAGTTATGTATGCAATAAACCTCTCATTCTGGCAACTCTTGCTTTCTACCTCCAACCTGGGATTCGACCTGGTGATTGTAGTGATCCAGGCACAACCACGACTTAGACTCCTACAAACCTCACTCTCCGTTCACCAGTCAGCCTCTTTTGACCAACACACATCAGGCTCAGAAGAAGAGGCTGCGATCGCTGGAATAAGAAGTTTAAACGGGTCATGATGATGAATCCGCGATGGATGTCGAAACATCAGGCGAATAAACGTATTGTCCCAGCGATTG
>JAYGXS010000008.1:9492198-9519865 GCA_036362985.1 Ligula intestinalis
CAACTCCTGGTTTTGTACACAATTAAAACACAAGTCTTCTCGCCTGACGAAACAGCTAAGGTTGGTGAATCCAGGAATAAATCGGAGTACACCTATGTACTAATCTATATCCCGATCGAAAACCGGCAAGTCATGGACCCGATGGCTCAGTGCATAGGACGTTCGTCTCTAGCCCACTGGTCGCGGGTACGAAAGTCAAGTGAAGCGGCAGATTCTGTTGTTATACTGGAGTCGGGTAATTGCTCCTTGCGAAAGCTTGTAAGCTTGAAATATGCGTATCCTGCAGTCCTAACGTTTGCCGGTAATACGTAGGTTACAATAAACTGTTTTTCATGTGACTTCCAAAGTTGCACCCTTCTTAATGTGTAACTCGTTGGGGATCCAAACAGGGCATAATTAGATGATGAGAAGGACACAGCCAACGTTACAACACGAATTTCTTTACTTTTATGCCCTAGGCCAACCTAAACAGCATAGTTATAATTTCCGTTTATGCATGAAAATGATTCTCCCCACGTGCTGATGGTAGTGCAGGGCGACCAAAGAGAGAATAACATAGCAATGTCGATAAATAATCAAATATCTCCGAACTGGCATCACATTAAATATTTTCAGTAGGCGTTAACGTGTTTCTTCAGATAAGGTTTTTTTGATCCATATTTATGTTTGTATTTTTCTAAGCAGTCAGTCTAGATATTTTTAGGTAGGCAGGTCTCATTTCAATAGTGATACTCCAAAGTCTATACTACTAAAAATTTATCATAAAAGTCTTTGTTTGTGTGTGCTACTCGACAGACTTGTGAATATCATTTGATTGTTTCCTTTTTTAGTATTCAGAGATTAAAATGATCCCGGTGAGACATCAAGATTTTATTTTTGTCTCCCTTTCTGAAAAAGCATTGTTGTTTAGAGCGAAACTAGATTGCTATGTAAAACAAACAGATTGAACGAGCATACGAGTCCTAGAGGACATTTAGAAGAAGAAGAAGAAAAGGCGGAGGTGATCGCTCGGACAAGAATTTTATTTGCCTGACGTTTCGAAAGCCGTCACGCATCCATCCTCCCAGAAAGAATAGCAAAACCGCAGACAGTTGCAGTAATTATGGAATACAGTCACTATGCTACCACACACATATGACAATTTATCGAGGAAAATTGTCCGCTTATGCGCTTATTGCGTGAGGACCAGCCTGCTGAACTGTCATCACACGTAGTGGAATTGGACGTGATGATTGTTAGGCCATCTGGTTCCTTGGTGCCGGCGTTACATGACGCGTTGGCTTCTGCGTTATCCAAAGGGTGACTTGTGTTGGTTAACTTGAGCCTCATCGCGGAATATTGATTCAGTGGGTTGTTGCACTTGTTTATGGATGTGATTTATGACGGAAATAATTCTCGGCTCACCCGATTGTCACCTCTTGCGAGAATTTCAGCCATATCAAATTAGAATGTGTGACCCGGTCTCGCCGGGCGGGTAATATCGATCCAAGTGTGATTAAACTCATGGTGGGAAGCACGACCTTCGTAGCTTAATGAGGTAGAGCGTTGGCTTGCGTAAAAGGCCTCCCTCCTATGCGGGTTCAAATCCCACCGAATGCCGCGAGTTTTTTCACAATCATATCAACTAAATTAACCAAATCTGCCAAACCAACTTAATAAAAAGGCTTTCGCAGAATTAAATCTACCCAATAGATCAAAATAACATGAGTAAATCCATGCTAAACTACTGAGTCAACTTTCGTCATGCAAGTTGCATTCAAGACTCGTTATACTTTAATGCGTACACGAACACGGTGAAAGGTCACAACAGCAGACGTGCGAAGAATCGCAACAGATATTTCGTGCACAGCCTAAACTGGTTTTTATTTCTAAGTGACCTTGTGCTATTTTAGATGTGTAAACATCGCAAAAACGCTGTAAGTTCAGAAGCAAAAGCAGCACTTAATGGCAATTCGTTTACCTAAGATTTTTGTTGAATTGAGCTAAGGAACATCTGAGTAGTTTATATATGCACAAAATCCTATCCCTTAATTTAGACGTTGTCAAAGAACCTGTTTTGAAAATGTTAAGTCCCAGTTAAATAGAATTTACATATCATGCATATATATATATATTTGAGATAAAGATTTTCGTTGTGAAAAGAAGTTGAATTTATTCAGCAAATTGTCGACGCTGGATATGTTTGCATTGCATTTACCGATTAGGTACCGGCACACACGCCTTTAAAATCCACCCAGTGCATGCGTCGCCTCGTTCTCATATGTGTCTCATATGGGTTTCCAAATTGTGGACTTTTCAAAAACTGGGAATAACGACAAAGTGGTTGTTAGCAGGCATTTTTAGATGAATGTGTAACTAAGAGACAATTGCCTGCTCAATAATTATTTTGGCCACTGGCAATTTATTTTAAGGTAATGCAGTTAATAACATGCATAAATTCAACAGTCACTGCATATAAGGCTTTTAAATATCCCAAGCGTGGGCAGCAAATCTGTCAGTTTGTTCACCTAGAAGCTATTGCATATTACAGTAATAAAGTAAGTAGTCTGCCCTTAAGATTTTACGTTATCAAAGACTAGTCAATACATAGATTACGAAACATGTATTTGTGGGGGTTCGTTCTTAAAAACCAGTTTATTCGTTCTGTTATATTTTTAATTTCGTGTAAAGCCTTTCAAGGGATTTAACTGATCCCCTCCCTTTCATCTAAACTTTGATAGCTAGCCGCTATGAATTCCACTGTAAGTGAACGATGAAATAGTTTAATGGTTTAACACATGAACCCATCAGCAATGTATGATACTTTATACGCGTAGTTTATCGGGCAACCACTTGAATAGATCTTACCAGTAAAAGTGTAAAATGACTCCAGAAGACGGCTTTCTATACGTTTCTTCCGGAATAAACGAAAATAAACACACAATATCTGAGTTCGTTGTTCTAAATAAGTATGTGCTTCAAGTATTAAGGTTAAAGCTGCCATATATACGCTCACAAACACTTTGAAATAGGCAGGATTCAATACAGGAAACGCTTACACTATCGCTTGCTTGCAGAACATCGTTAATTTTTTGTTCTTGGATTAAGAGGTGCGGATCAACAGGCAGAATTCAACGACCAGTATTTTATGACCTTATCGAATTTCGTGAAAAAAATTATTCTTTGTACATATTGGAAGGCAGGCATCCTAAGAAATGTAATTTGAAGGAAAGACTTTCTCTGGTAAAACATGATGAATTAATTCAGAAAAATGTTTGAGGCTGGATTCCCGGCTCATCATAAGACTGGATAAAATGTGCAGCGAACAGTTAAAATTTTGAAAATACTGCTTAAATTATGCAGTCATTTAAGATTAATAGCTTTTACTTCATTGACCTATCGATTTTTATCCCCCCAAGGTTGAAATTTAATTGGACAGTTTACTTGTCTTATTACTAGGGAAAAACTGATTTCAGATGGATAAAAAACCACAAAGTTATATGAGGTCAATAAATTCTTCTAATCTCTTGATCTTCACCTTGTTCAAATTCCTTCCGGGAAAACGAATGTTTCAGTTACCTTGTTTTCCCAAAGAACGTCTTTCCTTCAAGTCATTCTTAGTCTTCATACCCTGTGTATCGATTTGAAATGTCAAATCTTCACATAACCGGAAAACATGTTGGCCACAGAGCCTCCAACAAGGCACCTAATGTGTCAGCCACAGTGCCTTGTGCGGCTGTGCAGGGTTACCTGGGCGTGCAGACTTCACAGGATTTAGTTGACAGGTTTAGCGAGATAAAGTACCAGTTTTTCATATCGCCTCCTCTAGCAAGTTCTGAAATCATCTTAAATACAAACGTCAATACAACTTGCTGAAAAATACCCAAAATACTGCCCTTATGGCAGAAACGTCTACTCATATCTCCTCGTGAATATTATGATTTTCCAAACGTTTTTAATAAGTCTAAGTGGTTAGCCTGCAACAAAACAAGAGCATGCTATCATCTCCAACCGAATTTAATCAATTAATGAAATGCGCAAACTTCCATTTTAGTCTAGTAAATGTCGCCGAAAGTCGGTAAGACATTAAAAATTTAATCGTTGAAATAATGAAGAATAGAAAGGACCGCTTCTTGGACCCTAGTTATCATACAATTTACTTACAAAGATAGTAATTGGGCTAAGAAGTAATTCGAATCAATTATTATCAATCAATCAATCAGTTATTTTTTATCAGATACGTTATTTGTTTTTCCTCAACTGTTATTTTTGTCAAGAAACGGTAACGTTAATGATTTCTTTTTCATTGAAAAAACATGAGGACTTTAGATAAGAAACACCCAATCTAATTGATTAATTTATGCTTAAATATCATTATTTCTTTGAAAGGTACAGTTTAATGTACTGATTCATAAGTTTCGTAAATGTAAAGTCACAATTTTGTGCATCTATTGAACCAAAGCTGAAGAATCGCCAAAATGCACATTTATAACGTTTAGTTATAGCTTAAGAACCTTCTCAGGGTTAATCGGAAGTCAATATTCAAAAAAATTGTTTATCGGTTGGAAAAAAATAAATACTTAGTTATTTAAAATATTTAAACCTTTAAGAAGTGATGGCATATTATTGGAGGTTTACTTCTCAAAAAACTGTCAAAATTACATAACAATTTTTACTGAAAATATTTTTGTGAAGAAATCTTTTTACCCATAGTATGTCTAGAATTGAAGGATAAAGCTTTGCTGATATAAATTAAGTTATTGATACTAAAAGCACATATAGAGTCTTACCACAATATATAATGAGGTTAAACAATCAGCACATTAAAAATAATTTCGCGTTGTAGAATAATGGAGTTTTTGGAGAAGCGGTAAGACATTTAGATGTATCATCATGAAACAATTGATAATTGATTAAAAGATTTACCGGTATACACTTCGTTATCAAGTGTTTTAGCCAAAGTCGGGAAATACTAGATTTAACGTTATTCTTTATTTTGAGATACTCTAAGACAAATACAGTTATAAAAGAAAACAAAATATATCTCAATGAAATTTTTTAAACGGAGCGCATCCCTTTTTTACTTACTACCATTCATTCAGAAACCAAAACCATTCTTCAGAAAACTCAGATTTTTATCTAAGTTACTGCTCACTCCTGGGTACCTGAAATTCCTTAAGAGGGTACTTGATACGCTTGCAGCCATTGAAGGCTTAAAAGCATGAGTCAATTAAATTAAAATAATAGAACAAAATGCATTCATATACTACTAAGTGGCAATAAGTACCATCAGTCAGGTAAAGAGATAATCACAGTCGAATTTTCTGATGGTGTCTACCGTTGGTGACTAAAGGAAGCAAGAATACTTAATCAAATGAATGAGCCGTTTATTCCTCATTAGTTAAGGTCAAGGAGTCTGATTCAGCGCGTAATCTGTTTATGTTTTAAACGAGATCTGTATTTTTATATGCACTCTGACAAAACGTGCGTATATATGACATTAAAAGCAGTCAGCACAGGTGGCTTTATGAATGCTGTCTTTGAGAGTGGACTAAAAGAAAATATTATCCTTAAAATTACCTGTATATTGAACTATACCATATTAATACGATTGCATGACCATATGTTTTTCCTTTTAGTGCGATATCCCTAAAAAAGTTGCGGTAAGATATTAGAGGTCAAGCTGGCCTCAATAATGCATGACATTCACATTTGATTTGGCGATACAAAGAAACGTCATTACATGCAAAAATGTGTCCCCTCTCGTTCAAGCGAAATATATTTTCGAGAGGAAGACATATTTACTTCACTATATGGTGGAGTAATACTCTCTGGAAAGAAACAAAAAGGGTCCCCACATAATGTGAATGAGAATCAGCGTCTCCAGAATGTTTCGAACTTCTAAGATGTCCAATGAAAGCTCATATATTTTTGGATTGTCTAAGTTCCGCAAATATTCCCATGGTTAATATTAGAAGTCAGTTTATGGCAAACAATTGTTTTCAGCAAATCTTTATCAGACCAAACATTTGCAAGGGAAATTAATGTTGTACATAACAATTAAAGTTTGAATAGGTGAATATCCAAGACAGTACTGGAAACGCTTACGAAGAAACTATATAGCCGTTTCTATGGCTGCACTAAGAAGACATACAGAAAGTTACCTGGAGACTGTTAACGCCGGAATTCTGGAACTTCAAAGAAACCGAAGTCAGAGAGCAGCGCTTCTCGACCGTCTTAAAACTCTAGAGAGAGTAGCGTTTGAAGACTATGTACAAACAATAAGAAACAGAAGAATCGAGGCCAGGTAGATTAAACTTCTTCGAAGTGTCCAACCAATAAAAGCACCGACCACCCTCCCAAACAATCTATAGAGGTACGCGCATAACTATTCCTCAATTCGTCCTGACAAAAGCCTCATAGAGGTACTATCCCTAGGACCTACATTCTTTATTGCACGAAAAAGGGTGAGAAAAATAGAATTTGAAACTTAATTTGAGAGCCTCTTTAACCAAACCTCCGATCTAAAATCTTCCATGCCTAAAGAAGTTAATTATCTGAAGTCAACCCTGGTTAACTGCTGTCAGCAGTACTTAAGAAAGACTCCAATAAACGAAGGCCTTTTAACAAAAGCCCACCTTGATAGCCTAACAGAGCTACGAACAAATGAAAATATCGTGCTAACCAGACCAGACAAAGGATCTGGAATAGTACTGATGGATAAAAATTATTACGTCGCAAAACAAGAAGCAATTTAAGCAGATCATACAAAGTTCTCAAAAGCTGAGAAGGACAAAGATCGGACAGAAACTGTTGAAGTTCAGCTGACTACAATTCTCAAAGACCTCCATAAAGAAGGTCTTTTGACTGACAAAGAGCTTGAAACACTAAAACCTGTAGGAACGACGATACCTAGAATGTATGGACTTCCGAAAATTCACAAACAGGGGCAACACTTACGTTCTATCTTGGATATGGGAAACTCCCCTTACCACACCATTGCTAAATGGCTGGTAGAAAAGCTGAAACCTCGTGGAAGTTACATATATCCTCGAAGCCTGAAAGACACCTTTGAATATGTCAAAGCTATAAAGAATATGAACGTTGCAAGACGTAAAATGCTCTCATTGGATGTATCGTCACTATTCACCAACGTACTTGTGGCAGAAAACATAAACTATCTCTGCAACGTTAATCGGGACACGAACTACCAGATAGGTATGCCCGTAAAAACCCTCAAAGATCTCCTTACGCGATGCACACAAAATGTCCAATTTCTCTGCAATGGTCAGTTTTACAGACAGATTGATGTTGTGGCGATGGGCCCACCACTTGGACCGTTGCTTGCAAATTTCTTTATGTGCAAGATCGAGAAAACGAGTCTAGGGGACACCATCAATGACCTTGCATTCTACGGTCGATATGTAGATGATATCTTCTGTTTGACAGACTATAACGCTGACATTGACGCCTTGGTCGTGAAGTTTAACATCGCTCACCCATCGCTCAAATTTTCTGCTGAAACTGAAGTGGACAATGAAATTGGGTTCCTTGATGTCCTTCTGCGAATGCAAGAGGATGGATCTATCCTACGCAGGGTTTTCCGAAAGAAAACCTGGACAGGACAATACACTAACTTCCACAGTTTTAACCCCCTCAATATAAAACGAAATCTGGTCCAGGGATTAGCAGCTAGAATACGACAGATCTGTTCTGCTGAAACTGTCGAAGCAGAACTCCAACAGATGCAGCATACACTAATTGAAAATGGATACCCGGAAAGGTTCATCCTCAGAAATATTGGTGAACGCGCCAAAAAGCCTGTCACCTTAACTGCAGAAACGAAAGACGTGTTCATAAGACTGCCTTTCTTAGGCGATGCAAACAGCGAGCTGGTCAGACGACGCTTAAGGACTGCAATCACAAACGCTTACCCAGCGGCGAACTTACGGGTGCTCTTCACGAACTCTCCCCTCCTACGATTGGGAGGTAAAGACAGACTCCCTTTGAAGGCCACATCAATGTGCATTTACTCTTTCACTTGCTCGTGTGGAGCGGGATACATCGGCCGTACAACGAGGCGTCTCGAAAAGAGGGTACGTGAGCACATACCGACCTGGCTAAGTTAAGGTGAAACTGGATCGATCTCGAGTGCTATTCTCGCACATCTAGTCGATACGAACCATTAAGTCGATACTAACGAAGCCTTTCAGGTGGTCTACAGGACACCATTTAATTTTTCCAAAGGCCTATTCCAACGGATGCTTGCAACAGCCGAAGCAGTAGCTATAAGGCTAGCAAATCCAGCGCTGTGATGTCAGAAGACTCTGACACAAGCTCTGTCACTTCCATGGCCTACACCGACACCAGGTGACGATAGGATTTCGCCCCTACCAACTAGCGACAATCTCTCAACCAACACGCTGACATAGCCTACATGCCCAAGACTGACATGGTCCACGTTGGCCAATCAGCGCGCGTGTTGAATGGTTATTGAATTTTCTACGTATTCAAACTTTACTTGTTATATACAGCGTTAATTTCCCTTGCAAATGTTTGGTCTGAAGAAGAGTTGCTGAAAACAATTGTTTGCCATAAACTGACTTCTCATATATTTTTGAAATTAAAGAGCAGCGAACATGCCTAAAAAGCATGAGTTAACCTGCCGATAATTAATGTACCAAACTACGAAACTCACAGATTGGATCATGGGTTTGCCATGCATTGATCGAGAATTGGTGCATAGTTTGCGGTTGTCAGATTGACCGCACATATATGTCACTCCACCGTATGTTCGTTTTCACGACCGGTCATCACGAAACATAATTAACTAGGCCATGGCTCCTATTACCATAGATTTGCTCAACATATTCTATCCGCCTGAATTTTGCGAGCCTTCTCTATATTTATCGCGGTGGCCGGACTTTAAAGTCCTTTAGCACTGTAAACTTGTATTTTATTCTTTAAAACAACACATAATTGTTACTTTTAAAAAGAGTAATTTAACGTTTTACATTAAAAACAAATCTGCAACCCCGCTTAATTACTATGCAGAAGCAGATTTTGAGGAGGCATTTTTAGACCATATAAATTCCGAAATTGAAATTATTAGAACTTTAAGATTAAGGTTTACACAGGCAGCTAAGTTATACACCTTTGACAGACATTTATGGACATAATGCCCATAGGGTGGACCCATAGCAAACGTAGTATGCTGGAGGTCGGTGAAACTAGAATAATTGATGAAAGTAACGAATAGCGTTAATTTTACAAGATGTTTGATTTGACAAGTTTCTGTGAAGACGAACGTAAACCTTCTGACACCTGCCAAATGCTTATTTTGTCTCCTTTTTAGCCAATATGTGAACAAGCAGGTCTGGTAAGTTCGTGTTGTTTAACTTTACACTAATCAGTCAGCATTAGTAGTTTACTACAAACCAAATCTTCATTTAAAACAACAACTCACATTGGCGATAAAATGAAACTGAGGATTTGTGATAACAAACTATATTTTTGTCTTATTAGCCAACTGATAACTGTGGAAGTCTGGCAAGTGGTCACTGTTTAACTCTCTTATCTGTAGTTTTTTAAAAACAACCGCTTCATCTTTACCTTACACAATTAATTTATGCTGTACGCTTAGTGTCCATTTAAAATCGCCATTGAAGAGCTTCTAAAATATCCACTTAAAACTGATGTATTTTTGAACTTGAAAAATGGCAAACATGCCTAAAAAGCATGAGTTAACCTGCCGATAATTAATGTACCAAACTACGAAACTCACAGATTCGATCATGGGTTTGCCATGCATTGATTAAGCATTGGTGCATAGTTGGCGGTTGTCAGGTTGACCGCAAATATATATTACGCCACCATATGAACGTTTTCACGACCGGCTATCATGAAACATAATTAACTAGGCCATGGCTCCTATTACCATAGATTTGCTCAACATATGCTATCCGCCTGAATTTAGCAAGCCTACTCCACATTTACCTCGCTGGCCGGACTTTAAAGTCCTTTAGCACTGTAAACTTGTATTTTATTCTTTAAAACAACACATAATTGTTACTTTTAAAAAGAGTAATTAACCGTTTTACATTAACAACAAATCTGCAACTTCACTTAATTACTTTACAAAGGCAGATTTTGAGGAGGCGTTTTCAGATCATATAAAGTCCGAAATTTAAAGTATTACAACTCTTAAGATGAAGGTTTACACAGGCAGCTTAGTCATACGGTTTTGACAGGCATTTATTCACAAAAACGTCCATAGAGTTCTAAGCAACTGCTTATTTTCTCTCCTTATTAGCCAATAGGCGGACGAGCATGTTCGGTAAGTAGGTGTTGTTTAAATTTACGTTAAGCAGTCAGGTTGACGCAAGCATTAGCAGTTTACTAAAAATCCAATCTTCACTCAAAACAACAACGTACATTACTGTTAAGTATTAACTTGCGGATTTGTGACAGCTAACTATTTTTTTGTCTTATTAGCCAACTAATTACTCTGGAAGTCTGGCAAGTGGTCACTGTCTCACTTTACTAACTGTATTTTTTTAAACATCCTTTTCGGCTTCAAATTGCACAATTATATTATGCTGCACGTTTAGTGTCTATTGAAGACGTAGTTGCTAAGGGGAAGACAAAACTGCAAGAAATAAAAAACTTTAAAGATAAACTTGAAGTAAGGTTAAGAGAAAGATAATAATATGCATATAAGGCGTCCTATTATTTGTGGAGCACCGACGAATGGACTTAGTCAAATTGTTGTCGGCTATGATAAAATGTAATTTGATACCGTAGAAGTCTGCTATGAAAAGCGACAGAAGTTGCAGGCTGATAATTAAATCAACTAACGGTGTTATTTTTGAAAGTATTGTTGCCTATTTAAGCTCCGGTAAAGCTGGCCACAAGGTAGCGCCATCCGCAGTACTCATAGCGTCTTAGAAAAAGCATGAAAGCATATGATGGGATTGTGACACTAATTGCAGTAACAGGGGGCCAACATGAAAGATTTTATCGTTTTCGCTATATGGCGAACTATTTGATCCGCCCTTAAAAACAAGTACACTTCACCTTTGATACCTGCAAATGTATATATATATATATATATATATATATATATATATATGAGTAATTGAATCCTCTTGTATTTTAGTGTGCTAATCCTCAGCAAGCTATGGTAAGTGATGAGTGGCTAAACTAACTATGCACATTTGGTTTTTTGAGGCAAATGTAATGCGCGAAAAAGAACATGCCCATCCAGTTAAACAAGTTGTCACGAATAAACATTTTATATGACTATCCTATCTTCCTATATTATTTTCTAGCACTCTGAGCGCTTAAGCTCTGAAAATACCAAAAGAACCTTCAAGTTTTACAAAGGAGAATCATTTTCTCGACAGAAACTTTCAATGTTCTAAAAGAACATTTACCAATAATAACTGTTTTTTTAAGATAAAAGATCCAAAATTTACTGAGACGTACGCAGTAGCCCACTGATAATTTTTATCCATAATTTTCAAATCACGCGCTTCAATTACGAGTGCCTCACGCACTAAATACTACACAGACGTGACACTGCAAGGGAAGGCCGCATGTATCGCTTCTGTTACTGCCTCTGTGGTTTTTACTCTACGCAGTGGCACCTACTTTACGCATAAATGGACCTCAAAGAACGCGGTCTATGGTACACGCCGTAGCGATTCTGATATGGGAGATACAAAAGAAGCTAATGCGATCGTCTGAACAACACGCTTATTTGCCTGACGTTTCGGAGTCTGTTGAGAACCCATCATCAGAAGTAACGATACAGTAGGATGATATACGCACATATTAGGGTGGGTTGAACGAGGTTTCATGTCGCAGCACCCGCATTCGCTTTTTTGTAAGCTTCTAGGACGAAAAGTTGTGCACTAGTTTGCCCTTTTTGAATGACGTTGGACTAGGTAGCTTGCACATTTTAATCTCAAGTGCTTCGCTTTGTGTTCTCGGACTTGCTCGGTCACTCTCTGATAAAGCAGTTTCGTACCATTCTCGCCCATGACCTCGAAGGACCTTGCCTTCCCTTCATTAATTTTCTGAAGCTCATTGAGCAACGTTCATCCAACTGCTAACCGAACTTCTGACGGTACTTACGATGCCTCGAGTGACAGCCTTGAAGGATCATTCAGATCATACGTCTGCTGTGCTTAAATTCTGCGCCTCTCGCCAACTCTGTGTCAACTATACGAAGCACACTTTGATAAAAGATTGTCTGTGAGACACCTATGCCGACCACGAATCTGCGCATAAGTAGACGACTCCCGAAGACAAGTGATCACCATCGAAACCCTTAGAAGATAGGCCGAAAACCAATTGAAAAGCACTTGCGTAGAGATGGAGGAAATAGAACATCACGTTAACCGCAAATATATGTCACTCAACACTAAGTAAAGCTGCACAACTGGTTATCACGAAACATAACTAGAAATTAATTCGTACGATGCAGCATATCAGTTTTTGGGTCTGCGTCGGGCTAGTTTACCGAAATGATTGCAAAATATTTTAAACCAGGGAAGGTGCATCCAAAAACGGATCAGTGTGTGGGATATGATGTGGTCCGGCCAGATGATAGGCGATCTAACGAATCCCAACATGTATAAGCTAGTTGATAGTATAAGGCGTGAAAGGCTATAGTGTCAGGGAGAATTTATTAAGGTAGGAACAAGCGTAGTATGTAAGCAAAAGGAGAAGTGACTTCCAGACGAGTGCAGGCCAGCCATGAATGAGCTGGAATCCAGATAGTCTGCAACCGAACAGTGAGTCGTCGGCTCTGGAAGTGACTGAGCGTTAACAACTCCCCCGCATCTCGTGTACTGGCCTGACCTTGAGAAGTGGTTGGCTTATGAGACTAGACAGGTCCCGACCTTGAGTGCCGGCTTTGACTATGGCGTCTTGCGAACGCAGACATAGAGTGACCTTGTCCCCGCGGCGTCCGAGGGAAGCATGACTGCGAATAAGGGGTCACTACAATTTTACGATTATCTACTACTATGTCTTCAAATGCTTGCGACTTTTAATAATTAAAGTGAAGAGTGCACGAGTGTATAGAACAAGTGGATACATCAAGCACTTTCCATTAATGAGAAATTCTGTGTCGATCCTGGGATTTCTCGTGAAGTCCCATAACCGCAGACATAAGTAACATTAGTTAAACGGCCTGCAACGCCAGAAAACTTTTCAAACATTCTATTTAGCAATCTGTTAATATGCTTGATTATCTGGCGAAATATTTGAACCACCTTGAAACACAAGCACATTTTGGATGTGAAACCTGCATATTTATACAGATACATAATTAAACGCTCTTGTGTTTTCGTGTACTTCTCCGCAGCAAGCTATGGTAAGTGCTGGGGGGAGCTAAACTGGCAATGAGCATTTGATTTTATGAGGCGCGTTTTACGTGCGAATAGGAATGCGCCCGTTCAGTTTAAAACAGGTTTTACAAAATAGACTTTCTATGTTACTATACTCATTTTATGTATTAATTTCTGGACTAAACATCGTAGTGTCGAAAGTACAAAGAGTGGCTCCACGTCATACGAAGGGGAATTAGTTTTCTGGCAAGAAATATAGACTTTCTAAAGGGTATATCTAATAATAACAACTATTTTTGAGTTGCAAAATCGAAAATTTGTTGAAACGGAGACGCACCCATTCAAGTTAACACAGTTTGTCACGAAATAGGCGTTTTTATGTTATTATATGTTCTGTCTATATTACTTTCGAGACTTTTAGTGTTGTAGCTTTTATAGCCACTAAAACAGCCCTCAGGTTATGTGGAGTAGAATTAGTTTCTCCACAGAAAATATCAATCGCCTTAAAAGTGCGTCTGCCAATAATAACTGGGATTTTTAGGTCGAAAAATGCAAAAATTGCTCGTAGCTTACACGGTTACCCACTGATAGTTTCTATGCATAATTGTTAAAACACAAATTTTGTTATGGACGACGTCAACCTCGAGCTTCACCAAGCTGAATGCGATGACTATGGCTGGATAATGATGAAAGTAGGCCAAATTAAGAAGGAAACCTTGCAGCTTGCCTCTTAGCTCACCATTCAACCCCTCCACACAAAAACTCACACACAATGGACTGACTGCGCGGTCCGAGTTATCGAGTCAGTTGGCAACCCCTCCCAAGCCACGGATTTTAGCGCACTGTGATAGCTTTAAGCGCATCTAATTGTTTATGGTGCGGAAAGAAATGCGCTGAAGGTCAACCCCACTCTCTCCCACACCTCCAACAGCAGACTATCGCCTAACTGATCGTTTGCCAGAACTGGGATGGAGGCAGTGACTGAGGGGGCCAGCAAAGCCGTCTGCGCGCGCCGCAGCACGACCTGGTACCCTTGACACACTCCAAGATTCACATAGCCAGATAAGTAGAAGGAGGCGGCACCCCCTGACTCCCGGTGTCACTCATCAGCCACATCACATACACTGAGCTGACGGAGTGTCCGGCATAGCTAAATGTTTACGGCTAGTTATCATGAGCACAGTGGTTTCTGATTTTGCACCTGGGCAGTCATATATGCAAGCAAATCCATCTGACGAATTAGTTGACCAAGTTTTTTGCATATATTTGGTTGTAAGAATTCAAGAGAATTTGTTGCCTGAGGTATCCAACATTTAAATGATTGCGCAACTAGATGTTTTTTTTAATTTTAGTGCACTTTTCCTCGGCCAGCTCTGGTAAGAGATTAGAGATCAAACTAGCCCAAGTATTGCATACCATTAATATTGTATTTGACGAAATATTAAAAATCGTGAAGCCTGTGATTTTTTAACAACTAAGTAATTAAATGCTCTTGTGTTTCAGTGTAATCCTCCAGGGCAAGATACTGTAAGTGGTGGGAAGCTAAGCTGACTATGTGCATTTGCTTTTAGGAGGCGCGTTTTACCTTTAAAACAGCTTTTCACAAGATGGAATTTTTAGGTAACTATACATTCTGTGAGCATTGTGGTTTTTGAAAGCATAAAAACAGGCTCTATGTTATGCAAAACAGAATAAGTTTTTGACAAGAAATGTAGATTTTTTAAAGAATGCATCTACCCATAGTAAATTTTTTTCTAAATTGCAAAATCAAAAATTGTTTAAACGGTCAAGGTAACTCACCGAAAAATTCTATTCGACATTGCCTAATCACAAAAGTTATTCGTGAGTATCTTTTGCACTAAATACTCCACTAACAATTCATTGAACATTGTGACGTGCAAAAGTTTATCCCCGTTCAAATAAGATATCTTGTCGCGTGAAGGACATATTTAACTAACTAACTAAACCTAAATGGAATTTTAGTTGTTACACTTTTTTCAAAAAAATGTTATCATCTCAAACCTAAATGGGAAATAAAACCTTCACATACCTTAAACCTAAAATGCAGTCCACCTTTCTCGGAAACCTAGCTTTATGTCTTTACGCTGCAATGACAGTTAAGAGCACAGATAGTCCACGCATTCGCTCACATGCACCGACGAAATTGGTGAAGAAGATCAAGATCACATTCATTGCTTTAGTTCGCTTTTATCTATGCACAAACTTTTGCTATTCTGTGACAATATTGTGCATTAGGCGGTTCGATTATCGGTGTCGCCTTTAGTGCTGTTATTAACATTTACACAGAGGGTGTGAAGGTTACCTCACTGCTTCTGCAGTACAACGAAAATTTGCCGTTCCATTCTGTTCTGCCACGAAACTTTATGGTACTCCACCGTGAAACAACTAAGCCCCATCTCTCATCCACTGTTCAGCGTTTATTGAGTATTGCGCTGCGCAAAGAGCCTGTTTATATATATGCTAAACGATGGTTCATGAGGTGAATACACTTGCGATATCAATGATATGGTACTTTCGCATTTCAACTTAGCAAGTCGTACTTAGTAACCCCACATTGAACTTCCTTTCTCGAATCACTCAGTTGCGCAAGATTTACAACTTCACATTTTGACAAAAGTCAGCTCCCAGGCAAAATGTGAAATAGACACTCTCACGCTAAGTAGACTAACAAATCGAAAAAAAGGCAGAATTAGATCTCACAGCCCTTTCGAAAGATTGCTAGAAACATAAGTGATTTCCTTCATGTGACCTTACCCTTTAACGTCTTCTCGGTCTTCTCGGTAAATAGCCCGGAAACTGCTGCAAACAACCGGTAGGTTTGCATGTCTTCACTTGCTTGTTCCTGCATGTCTTGTTGGACGTTTAATTGTCGTTGGAACATCTTCCTATGTGACGTGTCTTTCCCTAGGGGTAAAATACCGTACTTCATACATCACTAATGTGGCCATGCCCTTACAAATACTGGATACAAATGCACAACAAAGTCTAAACCCATTGCAAACATTAATGGGCATTGGAACTGCTCCTTTTAACCAAGCATGTGCACTTCTATTATAGTCTCACAGCCAGGGGAAGTCGAACAAACCCTACAATTAATTTTTTTAAATAGAAATAAGGCATTATTTGGCGGGAATTGCAGCATACCAGTGCAGAATCGACAAATGCAAGCGTATATTAATAGTGGAGATGTTTGCTTTAGTCACCATCGATTAGACAACAGAGACTATATTGACGTTATTTGGCGCGAATGATTACCATAATAACATTTTGTTCCTCGTAGGCTCCTGCTTCTCAACAATGTCCGGTAAGACACGAAATACTAAATTTATAAAGAAGTACATCTCCATTTACTACTTTTTTGCGGGATATTCCACTACCCGAAGTCTATTGGTAAACTGAGCAGCAAACGAAGATTTGGATGGAATTAGCGTTCCTTTTAATTCCTAATGGAGTCCATCCTCTAAAAGTAACATCGGCACAAACGTTGTTTGCAAATTTCCCGCATGTGTAGTTTTCGCAACTCCAAATATAGCAAAAGTTAAGATAAATGCATTTATTCGGACGCGGGCAACTCCGGATGACATAGGCATGAATCTTGATTAAGTCCCCGTCTCATACCTAATCATTTGGTCGAAAAAACGGTAATTTATACATATAAATTGAGCTAAATTCAATGAACATGTTGCATCGAATGTGCCCCAATTTACTGGAGGATCCAGTAAGTACTAGTAGGTGATGAGCTATTGCCTGGCACCTCGTATGTCCCAGGATGTAAGCCAAAAAAAGCCATAAATGCCCCAGTCATTGCTTCCTAACCCTGGGTCTTCTAACGTTGGAATAGATTGCTCGCTACTTTTGCTGACGGTCTGTTCATGATGGCGCGAATATTAACGGATACATTGTCGATATTCCGTGAATTCGAATATTAGCGTTTTGTGCACGATCTTTTGGTGGCGCAGTTGTGATTTATTGAACTGGTAACCTGGCCTTATGATGGGGTCGGCTTCTATTACTGAGGACAAGCCGTCCGCAGAGCAGAGAAAATAGAAAAACGAGACATTTATACGCAGGGAAGCGCAGTATTTATAGAATATAGTTACTATGCTACCGCACATTTATGACAATTAAGGACTCCCCCGGTTATCGTGGCTAATTGCCCGGTAAGTGCAGTAAGCGCTTGATAGCCGGCGTGCGGGTCGCGATGTGCTGAACCTCCCTTATAGCATTGCGCGCGTTAGAGTATTACGCAAACATGCGCTTCAGGCGTGCTTGGTTGTCATTGGCTGGGATAATGACTAAATCGATAAGTGATTGGCTTATCGATTTTTGCATGCTCCGCGAGCAATCTGCTGATAACATTTGCGACTGAACTCTTGTAATTGTTTCGTATAAATCGAAAGGCAGGCATCCCAAGAAATGTTATTTCATGGAAAGGCATTCTTTGGGAAATAGGTAGTTTATTGCGCAATAAACTACCTATTTCCCAAAGAATGCCTTTCCATGAACTCTTGTAACTTTGACTGCAATTCCAATAAATCGTTTGTTTTTTGCTGCTTTCTTAAGCATTTCGAAACCACCATCAAGGAGAACTTTAAGAAGACGTGCTTTGCGCGAATATCTTTAAGATTTACGTAAAATTGAGCAAGAAGCAAGGGGGATGACTAGATTGTCAGAATCTCTTGACTCTTGCAGTTACTTATTTGACGAATCTGACTGTAGCTCAACCTCGTTGGACGATGGTAGTACATGGAGCTATTCGCCATCTGAAGAAGTAACAGAACGCTCAACAAGCAACGTTACTGGGCGCCCAGCGATGGAGCAGAAGGAGACTCTCTATCCATTACGACTGCCCCTTTTAACCACATAGATGCATGTTTTAGTTTAATATCCAAAAGGAATACAAATTGAAGCCAGAGAATTTATAGTACCATAAACTGAGAAAATCGATCTACACCTCCAATTAAACAGCGTTGTTTACAGTAGACGCCACAATTCACGCAACATTTCGACAAAGGTGAAAAATTGATGCTCTTTCGCTAATCGGTATCGACTCAGGTTGTGATGCTGATTATCGTGTAGTCTTTTCTAAAGTTTATTCCGTCATGATAGGATGCGGGCTTTTTAACGAGCTTCGTTCTGACCACCACCAAAAGAATATATTGTAAAAACTGGCTACTTAATAAGTATGCCTGTTTATCATTGATTTTGACTTCCTTTATAAATTCAAATATATTTTATGGAAAAAATGCACGAAAAATTATTTCCTGTACTCATTTGATAGCAAATTACGCTTTCTTTACATTTTATACTTAAAGAAAGGGCAGCTTTCGGTTATCAAAAAGTTGCTAGTTATGAGCTTTTCTTAAATTGTGAGGTGTTTATTCATAATATATCGTATCCGCCAATTTATTAATGCTGCCTACACTGCTAAAAATATGGTTCACATCTATTTTAATATTTTATGACAACTATGTGACTTCTTTCTCAAACAGTATGCAAAAACTTACTTTTCCTCAAACAGGTTGTACGCAGTGCACAGTGTTTAAACTTTGAATTCGAGTGTAGCAGTCACTAGGTTAGAAAATTATTTGGCAATTGAGCATATTTTTATAACCGAAATCTACCCTTCCTTTAAATATAAAATTTAAAGATGGCGTACTTTGCTACCAAACAAGGATGAGAAATAATTTTTTCGTGCATGCATTCCATAAAATATATTTGAATTTATAAAGGTAGTCAAAATCAATGATAAAAAGGCATACTAATTAAGTAGCCAGTTTTTACAATATATTCTTTTTGCTGGTGATCAGAACGAAGCTCGTTAAAAAGCCCGCATCCTATCATGACGGAATAAACTTTAGAAAAGACTACACGATAATCAGTATCACAACCTGACTTGATACCGATTAGCGAAAGAGTATCACTTTTTCGCCTATGTCAAAATGTTACGTGAATTGTGGCCTCTACTGTAGATTTGAAATTAAAAATAATTTAGCATGAGCCGCGACATATTAATGCAGCAAAAAACGGATATGTACGTGAATGGTATTGTCTTTGCTTTAATTGCTATCGTTTAGACAACTAAGAACAAAGGATTATAAACTGCCCTTTTTGGGTCAAGTGATCAATGCGATACCTTTATTCCATTTTAGCCATGTCCGGTAAGACCCGGAGCGCTTCGATTGCGAACAAAACAATGTCCTATATGTGATATTATGTCGGAAGTCGATTCTCCTAAAACCCGTTACTAACTTGAGCAGTACTAGGACGATCAGATGATTTCATACCTTCATTTTTTGTTTTTAATGTTTATGTCGACATTTTGTCACTAAATTAAGCCCATAGAATGGGAGAAATCACCATTTTTTCAGTTGTGCAACATGTCCAATTTTATTTTTCATTGTCTTTTTATGCCAACACGCAGTAAGGGTCGTTGGAAAATCTTACTTCATTTTTATGTTACTAGGGGCAAGATACCGTATCATAAAGTTGTATAAATCGCTTAAACAGCAATGTGGCAACGCCTATAGAAATGGTGGATACGAGTAAACAGACTTTAATGGGCATTGCTAAGTTCTTTTAGTAATCCAGAGTAATTTGCAATTTTATGTATACAGACATGTTCTTTTGAAGTTCAGGAACAAACAGCAACCAAAAGTTGCGTTCAATTTACTCACAAATTGGAATCGTTACTCACAACCTAACTAATGCACTTTAATCCGATTCGGATTCAAATGAAAACCGGAGAATTTGTCATATCACAAACGGAGAAAACTTTTTATATATCATATAAAATACTATTTCAGAGGACTTCGTAACCCAAAAATTTGATAGGAATAGCAAGACAGTAAGGGAGAATAAACAAACGGCAGTGTATTTAAATAGTCGAGATTTTTGATAAAGTCTCCGTCGGTTAGGCAACAATGATCAAAATGCCTGTCCGACATGTGTTTGCCGCAATTGATCACTGAGTAATATTTTGTTTCACTTCAGGTTCCTACACCTCTACCATGCCCGGTAAGCCACAAATGGATTAGATTATAAACAACTGCATTTTCTATAAGCTATGTTACGTTGGGCGATCAATTATTCCGCTGTCAATTGCTCAATTGATTTGTTGACAGAATGCACGGCCTTTGTGGGTCTAAGCTTATAAAATAGCACGATCACAGCCTGTGTTTTGGAACATCCTTCATTTGCCACTATTGCAATAATTATCTGCCAAAGTTAATGTAAACACATTGAGTTGGGCCCAAGAACGGTTGGGTGATATCAACGTATCAGGAAAGTCCATTCCTTTTGCAAACTTTAATGGGCACTGTAAAAATTATTTAAGTAATCCAGAGAAATTTATACACATACACTTAACAAAATGTAGTTTTTAAACTCAGAGAGACCTAAAGTCGCGTTCAAAATTACTTACAGTTTGGAAATATTCCTTACAACCCAACTAGTGCACTTTTGTCTGATTTACATTTAAATACCAAACGCAAAGTGTTAGGAGGAGCTAACAGGCAGATAGCATACAAGAGCGAGCCGCACTTAAGGCAAGCTATCGATCGGCCTACACGCGCGCGAACGCAAACTTGCAGCCAATCAATCGATTATTTAAAATCTAGGCTGAAGCCTGTCGCTGAGTCAAAAGCCAATCGTGCCGCCAGCCAAGCCAGGACAGAAGCTGATTGGCTCGATGGGCATAGTTTCACACGCGTTTGTTACCCTTAATATGTTGTACTAGTTAAACTCAAAGACTTCTGCTTTTGCCGACTTCTTGTCGTGTTCTTCCTTGGGAGCTCACACAAGACGTAATTAGGTGGTGACATCTCGGCTTCGCTACCATTACAACAGAGAATTTGTCTTATCACAATCCCATATAAAAATAATCTTTCATGGGACTTAGTGACCCGACAGTTTGACAGGAAGAACACTGTATCAAGGCTGAATAAACGAACGAAAGTTTGTTTGCATAGTCGCTATGTTTGCTTTAGTTTCTGTCGGTACGGCAACAGTGATCAAAAGACTTGGCCGATATTTTTTGCCGCAATTGATAAGTGAGTAATATTTTGTTTCATTTTAAGGTTCCTTCACCTCCACCATGTCCGGTAAGCCACGAATTGATTAAAATATAAGCTAATGCTATGTAACGTAGAGATATAGATCGTTATGCAGTCCATTGCTTAATTGAGTTGTTGACAGCATGCACCATCTTTGTGGGTTTTAACCCACAAATATCATCTTCACAACCTCCATTTTGGGTCATGCCCTTAAATAATCTCTTTCACAATATCCTATCTGTAATATGCGCAAGAATTTGAGGTCCAGATATCTTATCGTCTTCATCATCTCCCAAAAAAGGCGAAAAAGGTTCACGAACATGGACCGAGTTATATTGGGACTGACGTTTCGGACACGCGCTTTTTTCCATCGTCAGAGTAACGGAGTAATCGTTCCAGTTTGCTGGGACTGTTTCAGCATGCAGCGAGACTGAAACAGTCCCAGCAAAACGAACCAACTACCCCGTTACTCTGACGATGGAAACAAGCAAGTGTACGAAACGTCCGTCCCAATATAACTCGGTCCATGTCCTTGCACCTTCTTTTTGTCTTCTTTGGGGGTGATATCCTGTTAATATGAATGCACTGATTCGGGCACAAGTACTGGTGGGTGATAGAAATAAAAGTCTGTTGTAATCACCTGCTCTGTTCATTCAAAATGCGAAAAACACAAATAATTAAAGGCATCTTGTTTTCAAATAAATGTGTTTTACGCTGATATCGCCACAAATGTATGAACTTTCAATGATTGGCCATTGAGTGATGGTTCGAATATCCCATTTTCCACATCAAAACCAAAGTTCAAAAAATCAGTCATAATTTCCACGTTCTGAATTCTTTAAAGTCTGAATGCATTGCTCATATATACATATATATACAGTGCGGCTCCAAATTGTGCAACATGCCGACATTTGCGAATGATTGATGCTCACTTGCTAATCGGCATCAAAAAGGTTGTTATACTGACTATCCTGAACCCTTTACTCAAATTATTTCAGTCACGGTAGAATTCGGGATTTTTTACGAGCTTCTTTCTGATCGCTAACAAAAAGTGTGTATTGTAAAAAATAGCTGCTTAAGCAGTTTGCGTTTGATCATTGATTTTCACTGCCTTTATAAATTCCATTATGTATTGCATAGGAAATATGTATGAAAAAATGCTGTCTTGTGCTCGTTTGTTAGTTAATTACACCTTTAAATATTCTACTTCGGTGCTGTACTGTAGAAGCAAAATCAAATTGAATCACCTGCTATTAAGTCCCCTATTCATTCAAAAAATTTATGAAAACACATTCAATCCTATAAAAATTGCGCTGACATTGCCGCAAGTTCGTGGCGCATCCAATGAGTGCAAACTGATGATTAGCCATCGTGTGACGCCTTGTATTTTCCGCTATCCAGCCCGAAAAAACGTGATTAACGTCTTAGTCTTAGCTTACAGATCTAAATCCAACCTTTACAAGTGAACTTTTCCTTGACATTTGCCTCTTTGTTTAGCCTGTGGAATGTCGCAAACCATCGGTTAGTCTTTACACTTTCAATTGCCTGTTCTTTTCTTTCTTAAGGGATAAAAGCATTATCTTCCTTCATAGTGACACCTGGTTAAGATAATTGAAATATAATTTTGGTGCATGCTATTCTCACTGGGTGCAACTTACGGTAGTTTCCCGTACTGAACAGCACTCGTCCAGGAAACTGATCATGACCTTATTAGCGCTAGATAAAAGTTAAAACTTAAACTGTCACTGAAGTTGCAATTTTCAACCAGACACGTTCACTTTCTTATGTGCCGATAGAAGCGAATATGCGAGTTCCAGGAAGCAGTTCAGAAGTTGAAGGTGCGACCACTGGAACACGAAGTTTATATAACTTGACGTTTAGGATTCTGTCGAGAACACCCTCATCTGGTGCAATTGTTGACAGAGCAACAACATCGAAGAAACTGGCACTTTAATCTGAACGCTTAGGGCTGAGCACGTAGCAGAGATGAGGAAGGAAGAATCTAACTCCCAGGTTGCAGCTCATCCGGCCATATTTTGAAGTTTAATGAGGCCAAAATACTCGCAATAGTTGCCAACCGCGTGAGTGCCGAGCTGCTCAAGGCATGGTTGATAGACTCACAGGCAATAAACAAGCGCAGCGACTTGCCGCTCTCATACTGCGTACTGAGGCATTGTCTGAGCAGGAGAACTAGTCACGTGGAAAGGGCCATGCCCAGCAACAACTCCGATGAAAGTGAACACAATCGTCGCGTAGGTATTAAACCCGCCTCCAACAGCGATGGCGAAATTGCCGTAATCAGTGACGCGGAAGCGGATTGCCAAGTCATCACGACAGCAATTATGACCTCCAGCGGTTGTTACGGTAACTGATAATTTTAGTGTGCATGCGTCGGCATGGCCACTCCGAAACATAAATAATGAATGAATCTGATAAAGGGTTCTCGACAGAATACGAAACACCAGGCAAACAAACTTCTTCTCCCAGTAATCACATCTTTTGCTTCTGAACTTTCGTTAGTTTTAACCGCATGCCCGAATGAAAATTTTATCCGAAGGATTTATAGCATCACAAATTGCGTAATTGGGTGAAATTCTCCAATGAAACTGCTCTTTTTAAAATGAAGTTACACATACTTTTGTAGGAATTGCTGTATGTCAGAAAATAATCAAAAATCAATACTGTGTATAAGTAGGAGAGATGTTTGGTTTAGTTTCGGTCGGTTAGGCAACGGAAGTCGTAGACTATACTGACATATTTTGCCGAAGCTAATCAGTGCGGTAACATTTTCCTCCATTTTAGTGTACATCTCCACCACCATGTCCGGTAAGTCACGAAGGAATTTGAGTTTGCACAAAGAATTCCCGGTGTATGATGTTATGTAGAATGTCGATGACTCCAAAGACTATAACTTAATTTAACAGAACCAAAATCATTAGCGTCTTCCAGATGTGCTTCCCGTAACGTCTTCTTGGCCTTTCATCTCTTACTTTAGCCCGCAGACTGCCGCAAACCAGCGGTGAGTGTGCATTTCTTCAATTGCCTTTTTATCTGTTCCTTTGAAGATATATGCTATAAATCGTTCATATCGGCACATTATTAAGATCCCTAAAACCTCTTTTTCGGAACAATTGACTTAATGATGATGTAATGAACAATAACTTACATTCTGTAATAAAGAAGGGGTCGTTTACTACTGTCGTATGCCATTGCTAAACCAAAAGTAGATTAAAATTTGCGCCAATGCTTCAAAGGAAGCTTATACACTTTTGAATAATTCTGCCCTAATACACCATAATTTACTTTTCAAATGTACTTTTTATACTTCAGACTCAACAATGTCCGGTAAGGAATTACGATTTAAAGAAGCTGTTAACTAAATACCTATTATTATAAATTACTTTATGAGGGCTTAAACTTGGGCCAACAATTGTATCTGAACATGTTGCCCGTATCCTGAGAGCTTTACTGTAAAGAGAATTGGCTGATATTAATGTCATATATCCGGGGACAAACTTCTTCATCTAAACCCATCACCTGTCATGGTACAATTGATTTCGAGAAAATAATTTAAGACTAAGTCAAACACAATTTGCTGCCATTATATGCATATGCGTTTGTGAGGGAATCGGAAATTGAACTGATTGAATATTCATACTTGCATATCCTGAAATTATTTGAAGCATCAACTTGGCATTTACTGGAGGTTGGATGACCAGCAGTTGAATTTCATGTCAAGCACAACGGCCGGCATACCTTATTAAATATATTAAATAAATTTTTTGAATTTAGTTTTTTATACAACAATTTTACTGAAATTCGTTGTATGATTCATTATGGGCCGCCAAGATATCTCAGTCACGTTGGGATGCCAGACATTGAAAGTCTGGACAATTCCTACAACTGTTAACAGTAAAACACGACTACATTAATAGTACTGATACTCCTCGGTGATTTTCAGTGGTCTTATAAATTCCAGTCTTTTTTCGACAAAGCATGATGTATACTGCCCTTAGAAAAGGCTGCGCTCGGTGAAACAAGAGATTTATTTGTTTAACGTTTTAGAATCTTTCTCGAACCCACCATTAGAGACTGTCGGTGATAAGGGTAATGGAGGCCTACTGTACGAACGCTTTCGGGATCTGTGCTTAAGGGTCTAAATTCATGCGATGCTGGCCTTGGAAGTCATGTCAAAGTCGTTCATTGCCGCTATTTCAGCAAAAGTGTTGAATGTTGACGCGATAACCACTGCAAAATTTGGTTTGCTTTCACCGTAAGAGTATGACTTCTGCACCTGCACCGAATACAGGGGAACACCAACATCCAACACTGATGATGAAATCGCGGCAAGTAACGGCTAAACGTGAACTTCCACGCCACGCGTCAGTCCCAAACACCAGCGGTGATTGCGAGGGCAGCTAGTACTGGAACACATGTCGTCGGGTGGCCATTACAGATGGTAAATGCCACGCAACTTATGCGTTCACTATCCTTACCTGCGACACTCTCTGGCGATGGCTTCGAGCCAGAAGCGGAAACGGCAGGCCAATAAACTCCATGTTTTCTAACGTAGGTGTATTTTCTATCACTCCTCTTAGATTCTACCATTCCACTTTCATATACATCTTACTTGAAAAAATACGTTTTTTTCACGGTTTATAAGTGAAAAAACTGTATCGTTGATTGAACAGCACAATATTCATTCACACAGCAACTTATAAATAGCAGCACTGGCTCCCGAAACGTCCATATCTATTGAGAACCTTTATACGCCGCTGTCTGCTCGTTTTTCATAAGTTAGAGAAACTGATGAATCTCCTTACACGGGAGGAAACGAACATATCGTTTTGAAAGTCAAAGCGAAGCGCAAATATATTTCAGATTCAGAAGTATTTCACAATTAAATTTTTTTTATTTTACAACTAAGCGAAAACAATTTCTTCAGTTTTAAATGCATGCCCAAATGCACATGCAAAGGAGGAATTTGTAGCATCCCAGAGTGAGAAAATAATGTGGATATCACTGAGTCTACTACTAATTTTTGAATCTCATTATACTAAATATAATAGGCGTGACAGTGGATTAGTTCGTTATATGCACATACTAGTCAATATGCGCTCAGATTCGGGGTCCACAGCACGTTCATCATCCCCGGAAGAGGAAGAAGAAGGAGAAAACGCAAGTCTTAGGAATAACTTGTATACATGCTGATCTTTTTGAAAACATGCTAGTTTCCACAGTCAGAGCACAGTGCTTACTCCTCCACCACCTTCGAATTCATGCACCTCACTGCCAGTTTCGTGTTGTAACTATGCCCGATGGCAGGTTTTCAAAACGTCGGCATGGATACGAGTTCATCCCACCACTTGTGCCCTCATCCTCTTCTTTCTATTCCAGGATGATGAACGCGAACAACTGCGAGAAAATGCTCAATTAAATTTTACCTAATGCTTTGCGCAGCTGATCGGTAGGCTAACATTTTGTTTCATTTCAGCCTCCTGCACTTCCACCATGCACGGTAAGACACGAGGGACTCTGATTTTGAACAAAAAATTTCCTATAACTAGTGTTATATGCGATATCAATCATTCAGAGGCTCAATGCTAAAGTGAGCTGTAGACGAAAAACATGATGAAGATAATCCTTCATATAACTTGCGAACTTTCGGTATTTGCGATGTTCACCTATCCAAATAGTCACCCTACGTCAGTTGAGTTTGGGTCTTTTTCCATCTTTCAATTTTCAAAAAAAAGTATCCTACGCGCCTGTTTGCCCGCAGCCGATCTGTGGCTTGCTGTAATTGTTGCCAAAAGCTGCGGTGTCACCGTCTATTTACGTTTTGTCTGAATTCCAAAGGAATAACGCAGCAAGATGAAAGCGAAGGTAGTAGTCTTTCAACGTAATTATGGCAAGCAAAGCTTACAGATTTAGCCAATTAGATTGTGGCCCCAAGAGAGGGATTTTATGCTAAGCGGCTTTCGGGCTGAACAGAGTGATTGGGCAAAACACTGATCACGGTCAGCGACTCCATCGATGTCATAAATCGTGCCGCTTGTACCGATCGATTGTGCACCGTGGGAAGAGTAATCAGGACGGCCTAATAACTGGTCGTTAGGCCTGTGTCAAACATAGCCCATAGATGTTAGAAAGTTTTGTCACTTTTTTCAGAACCATTTTAGAGCGCCACGGTAATTTTACACATAAATCCGAAGCGCTTTCTTATTTAGCTCTACGTACACTTTACTTCTCAAATGA
>JAYGXS010000008.1:9524865-9638279 GCA_036362985.1 Ligula intestinalis
GAAGCGCTTTCTTATTTAGCTCTACGTACACTTTACTTCTCAAATGATTGACTTGTGCAAAATGTCAGACTGCACATTTCGCAAAATGTCCTTTCGGTGTAAAAGGGCAATGTTGGCGCTTGGTCCAAGGAACTGAACAAAAGTATAATCAACACTTTTCATCTCCCTATCAAAGGATTATCAACATGATGAGTGCAGTTGTGTAAGCATCCTTTTTTCTCTTTACCTCTTTCTTGAAACTTCTTTTTAGCCCGCACAAAGCCACAAACAAGCGGTGGGTTTGTATACCTCAAATTTATTGTTGATATTTTCCTGATAGGATAAGTGCCTTATATGTTTTCACATCAAAGCATGACTAAGTTCGTCAATACGTCATTTTATGTCATATGAATTTATTCATGAAATATTATGACAGTCTTAAGGTGCTGGCAATTATTGAGCATTTTCTCTCGATCGGTTAACGTGGTAGAGTCGGTGGATTGACAAAGTATCCATGTTGTGACGCCGCACATTCTAGTTGGACTGTTCGAACATCGATCTCAACGATGTCCACCAAAAGCTTCGAAAAGCTGAGGGCAGACACGGCAACTATAGTTGGTTGATAGTGAAATTAGACTCGCGCAGGATCTACCGTACTTTCTCACCACTCCCACACCTGCATCCGGTGTCGAGACAAGAGTCAGGAAGACCGCGGATGAGGCAGGGCGCAGGTGGCTGGCGCGGCGAACATCTTAATGCGCGTACCAACAGCACTCCTTTCCAAGTAGGCTACCGCGTGCGCGGGGGCGCCACAAAGGTCACATTAAGATGGAGCTGTTGCAGTCTGACTCTCAGTCCATCAGCCACTCCACACAAAAAGACACACACTGGGCTGACTGCTGTGTCCAAGTTATCCTGTCAGTTGGCAAACCTCCAAGCCATAGCTTTTAGCGCACCGCGATAGTTTCAAGCGCACCAGATTGTTTATAGTGAGGAAAGAAGTGCACCGAGGGTCAACCTCACCGTCTCCCCAGCCGTCCGCATTAAGCCACCGTTTGGCTGATCAGTCGCCTGGGGTGGGATGGGTGCAGGGGCTAACAATGCCGGCAAAGCTATCTGCGCGCGTCACAACACTACCTGTCCCCTTAACACACAAACACACACACACACACACTAGGGCTCACATAACCAAGGGATTAGAAGGAGCCGCCCCCCCCCTGACTCCCGGTCCACTGGGCTGATTGTGTGTCTGGTAAGGCATCAGCAGTTAGCGCTAAACAGGAAAAGAAGCCAGTGTTGAGCGTTGTTAAGGAAGTTGTACAAGAGTAGTAGTAGTAGTAGTAGAAGAAGAAGAAAAAGAAGAAGAAGAGAATGAGATAAAGTAAGAGAGAGCAGGGAGACAGACAGAGAAGGACTGCTTACCCATAACAAATGACACCCGTGGAGAAGGAGGGTGCAATAACAAGTCTAGACGTAGGTTTACATTGCGGCAGCCACCTGCTCGCGGTCCCATCTCTGCTCTTCCTGATTCTACCATGACAGCTGGCAGAGGCGGTTGGTGATGCGGTCGATTCTGCGCAACTCGACTATCAGTTAAAATAAGCTCGATAACCTGTGAGATGCATCCTGTACATTGCAAATAGTGACAGTATATGAGCAGAAGATGCGTTCGTTGGAACAACGGAGGTTTATTTACCTAACGTTTGGGCTTCTGGCTTGCATCTTCTATCAGAAATAACCACAGAAAGGCACAGGTTACGCAGTATTTATAGTCTGTAGCCCATGCGTTCTAAGGTTAACAGTCGTCTTTGTCATCACTTGGGATCATGAGTGAAGCAACGACGGCTTGGGGGTCCGCGTTCGACTGACCGATTGCTGTAACTTCATGCCCCATGCTGTCTATTGGCATTCGCATACGCAAACGACACGAGAGACCAAATCTTACCAACCCTAAGTTTGACGAGCTCTTTCGTAGGTGAAGAATGCATCCGAAGCCATAAATTGCCTGCTTATTTTACTTGAAGGTGGAGTTGTTTACAGGTCGGAGAAAACCAGCGGGCGCCGGGTCCTTAGACGACGGCAGAAGACGACTGGAGTCGTTTAGCGGATCCGGCACAGTTGTGGGCAAAGCATCAACCCGAGAGAAACCGGAAGATTACTCCGGACGCGAATGGCAGAACATGCAGCAGTGGTGAGGAGCAGGGCAGACTCTAGCTCTCAGGTCGCAACCCACTCGATGGGATCCAGTCATATATTAAAATTTAACGAGGGATAACAACTGCGTTAACCGCGAGCTGCTCGAGTCATGGGTTCTCAGGCTCACAGGTCATTAACCCATGCGATGACTTGCCGCTCCCATATTACGTACTCAGAATTTGCCTAAACACGCGAGTCAGTCAGGTGAAGAGAATGCGGGCGATTTCGAGGCTCAGGTAATGCACCACTTGAGTCTGGTAATGACCGGTTGACAAAAGACAATAAGCCAGAAATGGCTATTCCAGTCGCCTTTGTCTTGCCCATAGTACTATCTGCCTAGACTACTCACTGCTACATCTGCTATCGGAGCCCGAGAAAGAAACCCCAAGGCAAAGGTGGAGCAAGACAGGTGAGTTTCATTAGCGGTCGGTGAACATTCTTCAACGCGCATCAGCAATTTTGATTGCAGCTAGCACAATTGTCGGATAATTATCCTTCCATGCTTCGCTGAGGTTGGTGTACATCGCGTCCAATTCGACGTGCCTGTTGATGCATGAGTCGTCGGAGTTGATGGCTTCTAAGAATTCACGGCCTTTCTTGTATGGACAAGAGCTAACAATGAGAGACTCGTCCCATGCAAATTGATGTCCAGTTTCTAGTGTGTACATGACGACTTCAGACAAGTGATGTTGCCCCTTTACCGTTCTTTGATGTTCGCTTAAACGGGTAGGGGTTGATATTCCTGTTTGTCCGCAATAAACTGCATTGCAGCCGCTACAGGTGATCTTGTAAATGACTTCCTTTCTGTCCAAATAGCTAACTCTGTCCTTAGGGTGTACAAACTGATTTCGCAGAGTATTGGTCGGTTTGCGCGCCACTTGGATTTGCTGCTTCCTCAGGTTTGTGTTCGAGTCCTGCTCCAATGGTCACATCTCCGAATTCAAATATGCTTTCTGGAACTGCCATATTCGCGTCTATTGACAGTCGAACTATCAGTGATTCGTACCTTGGATCACATTAACCGCTAGTGAATCCTATGGAAAAATAGCTACTTCTTAATATTTGCACGTTATTTTATTTTATTTCCCTGCGTATGCAATTAAGCATTATGAAAAGGACCAACAGTGCTTGACACTATGATCGGTTTTAATTTTAGCTGTGCGAAAATGGAAAATTGGCGGTGAGTAACCAAAGCGGAATTAATATTTGCATTGACATAGCGTTCGTGTTTACTTCCTTCCTTTCTGGTTAGTTCTATCATAACAAATTAACAGTTAATCTGCAAAAAAACATTATCGCATTTAATAAACATGGTAAATCAGCTTTCGAGAGTGTGGGTATACTGTACTCCTGATAAGGCGGTATTTGTTTAGAAATGTTGATTATTCCAACCAGGTGTACGATCACCTACACGTTTTGAATTAATTGGATGAATGTCTTATTAAAAAATCGATCTTCCAAAGTAAAAAAACATATTTGACTGCTACGATAACAATTTTATTCGCCTTACGTTTACAAATTTGTGGCGGATGCAACACCAGGGGAAATAGCAAAAACGGATAATTCATACACAGGACGTTTCAGTATTTATGGGATACAATCAATATGCTACTACATACCTGTAACAATTAATGGCTCCCTATTATCGAAGATGGTTGCCCGCTCGTGTGCTTGTCGCAAAGTAGCTAAAGCTAAGTCGGTTAGACCCTAACTACTGCGATCTTCTAGGCCCGGTTCCTTAGAAGAAGATAGAAGTCCTGGAAGCCAAGGTAGAAGTAGAATGTATTCTGTACAGAATCAGTAGGAGAAGACTTAACAGAAGGGTTGACTCGGCCTGGGGTGGAGTTCGACCATGAGGATCGAGAGAGAGAGAGAGAGAGCGCCGCAGCCTCGCGTTCGCCGCGCACCGGGGCAAAAGGCCGAGTGAGTTCCGCGTTGCCTTTTAAATGCGCTTAGTGTCAAGTGTGTTTCTGCCAGCGCTGACCACACATCCGGCGCATACCAGTAATCAGCGATACGCAAAATCGATTGACTGACATGACTGCCAATTCACGCTAAGTAGATCAGTCATTACAAGTGGCGAGGCGAGTCCAATGTTAACCAGTAATCAGCGAAGCGTCCCAAAAATCGATTGACTGGCCACGTTGACAGAGCAGGCAGAATGACTGATCATGGCAGCGCTGGGGGGGGGGGGCAGGCTCCTACACGCTAATTGTCCGATGACCGGCGCGCGGGTTTGACTTGCTGAATATCTGTCACCTGTGGTGGATTTCGGCGTGACGACTGCGTTGATGTCTGGCTCCCTGGTGCTGGCGTTAAACGACGAGTTGCCCTATGCGTTCCCCTACTGACAGATTTCTTTTGCCCAAAATGAGCCTCAGCACAGAATTTGGATTGGGCAGGTAGTTGCGCTCATTTATAGTCTGGCGGCCCGTAAACCATGACTCAAGTAACACACAGCCTTCCCTCTTGTCACCGCTCACGAGAATTTCGGGTCTTGAGAGGTTTTCTAGATTCTCCGACCACGTTGCTTCGTCCACAACTGCACCAGATACTAAAGACGACTACAGGTGTTTCTTGATGTGGCAGTGGGTTTTTTGGTTTTTTATGATCTACTGCCTTTTGTTTGTCTCTATCCTGTGTGTGACTCCAACTGTAAATGGGATGAAAAGGTGGTCGACGGCCTCCGATAGGTTTTTGATATAATAAAACTGCTCGCCGAAACTTGGGGTTAGTGTGATTTTGTCGCCCGTCCCGTTTGCGCATGCATTGGTTGGTGCAATTGCGTGGGTAGCCGTTTTTTCCGAGTACGCGTCAAATATATTGCATTTCGGACACTTTTCCTTCCGGTTCACTGTGGTGAATCCGAACATGCCGATTACGCTTTCTTGCGCAGTTGTGTTCATGGCTGATTGGGTGGTTACTCGCGAAGGTCAGTACTTACATCGTATTTGTCGCTTTCCTGAACACCTTGGTCTTTATGACATTGCAATCTTTGTGGAAGGCGAGGGCATCAAGGAAGGCCAGCTGCTTTCTTTCTCTCTCCACTATCACAAATTGTATGTCTGAAAAGACGCTGTTGAGACGTTCTTTGTACGTAAGTACCTGATCCCGTTCAATGAAGACGAACGTATCATTCACACAACATGCCCAATAATCCGGTTTGTGGTGTTTGGACACCAGCAACTCTACTCGTTGGAGACCAACTTGGCTATAAGTCCAGAAATCGGTGAACTCATTGGTGTTCCCTTCACCTGCTTGTAGATTGCTCCGTCAAACGGGAATGAAATCCTGAGAAAGAACTTCAGGAGCTGGAAGATTTGGGGGTGTCCAAGGTGACTTGCTAATTCATCGTATTTGCTTCGTAGGAGGAGTTCGACGGTCTCGAATGCCAGATTCTGGGGGATAGAAGTAAAAGCGACCTGTCATCAGATGATACCATGATATCACTTGGCAGGAGACTTGTGGGAGCCTACCTCGCTGACTCATGCCGACTTCGTTGCCAAAAGCCGCGAAAGTGCAGTCGCTACGCGCGCCGGCTAAACGCCTACGCACTGTGTCTGCATTTGTCTGCCGCGCACTCGGCAACCATCGAGCGAGACAAGGACTCCCCCACTGGTGTCTGTCCTTGGCGTTCACAAATCACCATCAAGGCCATCAGACAGACAAAAGTCTTTGGCGACTGACGTTGGAGTTACTCGGCCTTCCGCCTCGGCTCGAGACGGACGCGACACTGCAGTGTTCTCTCACGATCCTGATGGTCGAACTCAAGGCCAGGCCGAGTCAACCACCTTTCTACTATCTATTCTCCTATTTGTTCTGCACAGAATATAACCTTCTCCTACTCTGGTTCTCCAAGACTTCTCTATCATCTTCTAAGGAACCGGGCCTGGAAGATCGCAGTCGTTAGGGTTGAACATTCGTAGCCTTAACTTTTTTGCGATAGACTTATGCCTTTGAGTTTCTCCAATATTTGTGTTGATGACCAGACTGTCGAATGTTCTCCATAGAAGGAGCCGTTTATCATCGGATATACGCAGTAGCATAGTGACTGTATTTTATAAATACTGCAGCTTATCTGTGTATGAGTTATCCCTTTCTGTTATTGGCTCTTAAGGTAGATCTTCTACGGATGTCGAATAAAATTATTGCGCAGTGATCACATCTGCTTCTCACCAATAACACCCTTGGGACTCGCATTTTCGTTTGTATAGACATGAAAGTCTTTTATTCCTGTCTATCTTGCAATTCAGGTCTTTTTGTAGCGAGACTTCGTTTGTAAAATCTGTTAAAATAAAGAATTTCTCTAATTCTTAACCAGCCCCCCCCCCCCCTCCCCCGAACACGCGGCCCATAGTCCAAACGCTAACACCCCCCCTCCCCTCACTACCACAACCTATCGCCGCGGGTGTCACGTCACCATAACCCTTCCACCCAATCCCCCCTTCCCTCCCTCCCCCGTCCGTTGTAACCTCTGCCTCCAAAACCTCTAGTGTGACATTCCCAGCCCTCACTTTTAATTTAGTCTGACGACGAACACGTGATACTTGTTCGAAAATTCACGAGTACAACTCGATTTTCCGAAGATCTTCTTTCTTTTCAAAGAATTTACTATTATTTGAGGACAAAAGCAGTCTAATAGGAAAAAATTACATCTAAAGACCACTCTTGTTTCTAATAAATATTTATTGTATGCTCCTTGTCTTGAGCATATCAGTACTATCTGCATAAATTGGTGTACAATAACATATATATGCAAAAGGACATTACTGAAAAAGCAAGAGGAGACTAGGATGGCAATTTACAGCTTCGTAGCCATCGTCAGCTAGCCATACCCAACCCAAGTGTTGCCCTAGAAATTGGTGCCTACTGAAGGTTTTGAAACTACAACCTTGTAAGTTAGAAGTTTGACGCTCAAACAACTGCGCCAAGCGGTAATTGTCTTGTCGGTCTTTTGGTCAGGAACATACATTGACAGATGGGCGTATTGGAATTAAGGCTTAGATGGGTTACCCTAACACCTACAATCATTCAGGCCCTGGTTCCTTAGGAGATGGGAGAAGTCTTGGGAAGGCCAGAGTAGAAGGAAGAGTTTATTGTGTACAGAGGACGAAGAATAGATGGAAAGAATGTTGACTCGCGGATGACCGCAGTCCGGCTGCTAGGACGTCGATTCCGGAGTGACAAGAGCATCAGGAACCGTCGGCGAACGCTTTGTCCCGGGGGCCAATGGGGCTGCTGATGTCCAGACTAGCGCGTGCGCACGACCTTGAGGTTGGCTAACGCTGGCTAGCCTGAGCGCGCGTTCGCACTGGGGGTATGTGCGCGTCGGTCAAGGACAGTTAGCGCCTAGCCCAGCAGTAGGCGCGCAGGCAGGCCAAAGGCAACTCTATGTTTAAAACTGTTCAAAAATCTTTTCTTTTAGAAATGGGCTGTCCAAGAAGTTGTGGTAAGATTAAGGTTCAATGTGTTGTTATATGCATTACACTTTACTTGGTCTTCCTATGGTTTTCTTACTCTACACGTGTTCTCGGATAGGAGTTTTTTAAGTAATTGCCTAATAGAATAATGGGCCAATCTGTTCTTCAGGCAGAGCTGGCCCTTGAGAAAGTGACCTTCTAAGTGAAAGTTTATGCTTGCTCATTTTGAGTTAATTTTAACCTCGGAGACGCATTTTTAATAAAGGATACATGCGTAAATTTACAGAAATTAACCTTTGTTTTAATAACCAAATCCAGCCTTCCAGCCAGTGCCTCTCATGATGTCAACATTCACACATTTAAATCAGGAATTGCCTACGTGTCAGCTTTAAATAGAGCTCAGTTATCGCTTCTTTAGATGAAGCTGGCAAATCTCTAGTTCACCTTATGTCAAGAGAACTGATTAAGGGCAAACGCACGCCTGCAAAGCTTCACATCTTACTGTTTTCCATAGATACTCTTTCGCCTAAACGTTATCATGCTTTTTTCTTTTCAAGGCATGTCCACCGGGTCCCCCTTCTGTAAGTGAGGATATGATAATTTTTATGCTTACTGAGCCTCCGAGTGACTCAATGCCTACAATCAGTTGAAATCCAGGCCGTTCTTAAGCCCTAGTTAGAGTCGTCGCCAAAGATCACGCAACTTATCGATATATGCGAAAGATTTATTCTCTTACGCTACTCGGCATTGACTCTTGTTGTGATGGTTATCGTGTAGTCTATTCTGAAGTCAATTCAGTCATGGCAGGATGCGAGGTTTTTAACGAGCTTCGGGCTGACCAACAACAAAAGGTGTGCACTGTAAAAACTGCCTACTTAAGTAGTATGCCTTTTTATCATTTATTTTGAATACCTTCATAAATTTAAATATATTTTATGGAAAACATGCACGAAAAAATTATTTTTTGTACTTATTTGATAGCAAATTACGCTTTATTAAAATTTTATACTCAAAGAAAGGGCAGCTTGAGGTTTTTAAAAAGTTGCTTAATTGCCGAATAATTTTCTAACCTATTGACTACTACACACGAATTCAAGAATTTAAAACTGCGCATCGTGTACATCCTGTTTAAGGAAAAGTACGTTTTCGCCTACAGTTGGAGGAAGAATTCACATAGTTGTCATAAAATATTGAAATAGATGTGGGAAATATTTTATGCAGTAAAGGCAGCATTTGTAAATTGACAGATGCGACGTATGATGAATAAACATCTCACAATTGTACAAAAAGCTCATAATTAGCATGAGTATGAAAATCAAAGAAGGCGTAATTTGCTATCAAGCAAGTACAAGAAATAATTTTTTCGTGCATAGTTCCCATCAGACATATTTGAATTTATAAAGGCAGTCAAAATAAATGATAAAAAGGCATACTAATTAAGTAACTAGTTGATAAATGCTCAGTTATCGTTGACGGACCTCACTCCTCCCGCTCTGCCTCGTAGCTCGTTCTCGAGTCCCGCCAGTAGCCGGTAGCATTGCCAGCAAAGACAAGGGCAACTGAAATTGTTATCCCTATTTCATTAGTCAACGTCAGCGAGTCAGACGCAACCTCAACTTTTACACCAATGGAGGCTCGAACTTGTGATGTTTTACTCAGAAATATAATTCTCTAACCGTTGAGCCACGAGCTCGTTGTTTTGTAGGTTTAGATCGGAAGACAGTGACACTGATCGCTAGCACAACTCACTCGTGTCAGTCTGCCTGTGGACTCATTCTAGAGCTATTTGCCTAGATTAGTAGTCCCCGTGGGGCATCTGGCAAGGTTCGATGATGAGCCCTTAGGCTGAGCTGGACAAGTAAGTATCAGTTAGTATATTAGGAGTAAATGAACGAAGCCCTTATAAACTCCATTGAAACGGTACAGGAATGCATACATTTTTGTGCTAGATGCCAAAATTGTTACAGATAGCTTTTGTTGTGCAAAAGTGCATAAAAATATTTTGGAAATCTGAATTGTTGAAAATGTGAGGCGTTTGCGGTATCGCAACGTAGAAAAATTTCACTGTATACCCAGCATGACATATTCGTCTGGTGATCTTTTGTGTACGATAAAACCCCTATTGAAATCAAACGAGTAGTATGTTTATTTGTAGTACTACATTTAGTGATCGGTGGGCCTTCGTCAACGACTGGCAATATTCCCCGATTTAAACCGGCAGGACTACAAGCTCGTAGCTCAGTGGTTAAAGCGTTAGACTTCTGATCAAAGTGGTCGCGAATTTGAACCTTGGGTCGTGCACTATTTGGGGCTGGGTATGACTGGCTGATGATGGCTAATAAGCCAGAAATGGTCATCCCAGTCTCCCTTGTCTATGCTGGCAACGGTATCTGCCTAGTTTACTGTACACTCACAAAATACGTAGCAATGCAAGTAAGGTTTATCGAGCAGGTCAATCGAATGGGTTTTAACTACAATACCTTTTTTCTGTCTCTCACAAAAGGCAATGGAATGCCAACAGGTGATGGTAAGTCCGTCCACCTCAGTTTCGTATGCCGAACTTGTTTGACATATGCGAAGGTTTGTATTTCTTAAAAAATGTCAATTTAACCTAAGATGCTTTGCTATATTCAATTGGTAACTGCAGCTTTCAGCGAAGGTCTAGACGCTCACAGGACTAATGTTTTGATTGCCAAAATCTGTCAATTACTTGAAAATAAGGAAGTTAAACTGTTTAAAAGGGAACGAAAGCGCTAAGGGTGGCAGACGTTCTTCATGTACTACTGTTCTTATCCTTCTCCTTCTCATCCTAACCTCTTTCAAAACTACTGCCATTATTAGTGTCATTACAACGTATACATTTATTTATCACATTCGTCATCGCTGCGCTAATGTACTTATTCGCCTACTTAAAGCATGCATGTTGCTATAAAATATGAATATAGATCGTAGACTATATCATATTTATATTAATCCATTATTATCGGCACTGGAGAGAATAAGCCCATACGAGCGATATACTGTAGCCATTAGACACACACCCCTAACGAAGTTAGAAGGACTTGCACATTTTTGTAATATCTAAAGCAAACGTTTGCATTGTGCGATTGTGGGGGTTTAAGTTGCAAATGTTATTACTCTTCGCTGCTCATTCAATTTTTGCTATCCCCAAAGGTTTGCGAAACGGCACCTGTCTGTGTAAGTTGAACCTTTGCACGAATTCGGTCGCAACACATTTAAAATGCTTCAAAGATTTATTTAGTTATGACCATTTGCATTAGTTTTAGTATAGAACTCTCGAACAGACTTTATATTTTACAGATATTTCTTCCTTGTCCAGTCATCCGCACTTTTAGATGCAATGTTGCCTTTTGCATTTGCAAGCGGAGTTCATCTACTTGACCTTTGCTCCGTCTTTCATTCCCCGGAAAGACCAGTGAATATGTTAATAGTATAAATTGGAAAAAAGGGATTTCGATTTGGCTTTCTTATGAAATAACACAATAAAGCGTGGAATAATAACGTCTTGAGCGAACGGCGCCCCTGCTGGGGCATGACATCGAGCGCATCCCCGGGATAGTCTTGTGAATTATATTTGTCACCAAACCGAAATTACCTACTGATATTCATAGCCCTCTGGAGAGTGCATCGGCGGTCTAGAGGAATTAATCGAATAGATTTAAGGTTAATAAGGTTGACCTGTGTCACCACGATCTTCCAGGTCTGGTTTCATAGAAGAAGAGGCAAGTTGTAGGAAGGCCATAGTGGTAGGAACAGGAAGGCATAAAGAAGATTTAGAAGGAGATTTGATTGTTGGAGCGCACGTCCAGCCGCGAGGTGGGGGGGAGGGAGGGAGCGAAGCGCTGGCCTGACGCCAATCACCGCATTCAGGTAAGTGTCCAGAGTAAGGCCGGATTGAGGACAACCTACTAAATAAGGCTAGTCTACTAACGCGGGATCTCGTTGGGTGGATTGAGGCCAGGACGGGGTAGGCGCAAGTTCGCCAGCAGCGAGGGTTGGCCAGCAGCGAGAGTTCGCCAGCGTCATTTTGCGTCTGACCCCAGAGGCACGCCGAGAACTGCCTTCGCCCGAGGTCCTTTGCCGTGAATGACCTCGTCTGTGGCCTCACGTTTTAAGAGGGAGCCGAGCGGCAGGGTCACTACAAACTCGCCTTATTTGCCGACGAACTGTATCTCCATGGTCTACTTGTGTTTCTGTGATGACTCACTCCACATAAGCAAGCATGACCGAAGTCCCACCGCTCCTGCACTGAAGGTGGCCTCTGCAACAGCCAATCACAGATGCCACAAAAGCTGGTCTCTCCCGGCGGCGAATAAGACGCAGGCAAGCATAGTTAGATGCATTCTGTCTGGCCACTACCCTTGAAAGGAACAAAACGTCGCCCGTTCTCGCTGCCACTTGTATGTCCGCTGCTAAAACGCCACTTTGGTCCGGCTGCCTCTCATAGCTGGTCGTGTTCGCCTGAATCAGACTTCTACCATCTATTTTCAGTCCCTCTTTGTACACAATATACTGTTCCTACAAATCTGGTTCCTACTGACTTCTCTGCTAAGTAACCATGGTCATAAGATCGCAGTTGTTAGGGTTTAACTTACTCAACCCTCTGTGCTGTTCCGAGCTGACGAGCATCCCGTAGTGTAAAAAGGTTGGCCTGATTGTCTGCTCATTTAAGCTCACTTAAGCTTTTAGAAAATTCGCATCTTGTTGTACTGCGCACACTTTGATAAGAAATGCACATTTTTGAAATACCGATTGAGTTTTATTAGGAGTATAAGTAAGAGAGACTGATATCTAATCCAAAACTTTCTTTTTTTCCCAGTGCCCCGAAGGTTCGGAGTCTCTGGTAAGTAAAATTGCCAGATATCAAACTACGATAACAGTTTCAAGCGTTTTTTTGTAAACAATTTTTTTCAATTTCGTGGCAGTGCGAAATCATCCTTTCATTGTTAGGATTCCTGCTTCCTGTCTCTGTATTGACTTTTCGTAGTTGGTTGGTTTCTCCCGGGCACTGCAGCAGCCGATGTAGGGGCCTGCATTCTTAAATTAAGACACGCCGCTGAGCTGTAACCGCGTGATGATGAGGAAGACGACAAGCAAGAGAGCAACCATGATGATGGTAGCAATGATAATGATAACAACAATTATGCTTATATTAGTAGTTGTGATGGTGGTTATGTTGCTGCTGATGATGATTATGATGGCGGTCGTGTTGGTGGTGGTGGTGGTGGTGGTTTTGGTATTAACGACGATGATGCTGTTGTTTGTGATAATGCTGATAATGAGGATGAGGAGGAAGAAGATGATGATGTCGGTGAGAAAGACGGTGACGAATTTTGCACTGCTGCCAAAAGCTTAGATGTTTGCCATCCCAGACGCTTTAATTTAATTACCCAAGGACAACAAGGAGACAAAGACGCAAGATAGGGAAGCCTTTGCTGCGTGCCTGGTACAGGATATTTAAGCAAGCAAGCGTTACGAAATCGGACCAATCAGTTTGTGTCCTCGAGCGAGTGGCGACTAGATTCCTCCGGCTGACATGTAAGAACCCTAATCCTAGCCGCCGCTACGCGCTACGCATCTACATGTTTTGTGTGTAGGCAGATCAATGGCGTGGCATGAGATTATCTCGCCAGAACTGCATCCAATCAGGTCTGTTAGAACGTCTCCTAACAATGAAGACCTTAACACAAATCAGTTGGTATTAGTTTAAATCTCAGCTTGAACTGTTCCGCTCTGCTCCATTTTCTGTCCTAAAACTTGAACAACTTGAGGAGTAGAAACTTTTTTTCTGAGTACTAAAAGCTTAAGTTTAAAACGGGAAAAATACCATCGTAAAATTTTCCTTCCATAGGTTGCCTTGGCTCCTCAGTGTTCGGTAAGCACAAGTAACCGCAACTAGTTTGATGCTTTTGTTTGCACTTAACGGACATGTTTGTATGCAGTGGTCTAGGACAGCCTAAATAAGGTGGTTCAATTGCCTTTAGATATGTTCATAGTAAAATTACAATGAAGTTCAAAACTTAACTGGGAATCGCTGAAAAGGTGAAATGTTGTCTAAAAATTATTTTGCATGAAAAACACAAGCAGAAAGACAGAATGAATAATTCGGGGTCCCATTCACCAAATGTTGCGTCAGTAAGTCCACTGAAAACATTTGCCATACGGATTCCTATAATACGATAAAAATGTTACTATTTAGCTTATCAGTAGAGTAGATGGAGGTTGAATTAAAGGAAATTTGTGGAAAGTATTCAGGAAACCTGAATTCCTGCCATAGTTTCTAGTACTTAAGTGAGAATCGGGAAAAGGCTAGGGGACTGTTAACGGGTGAAAAGCATGCAATCCAACGTTATTGGCTGGAAGATGCCGGATTGGCTATGTTGTTATCCGGCGGACTAACTTAATACTCACCCTGACCTTCATCCAGCCGCTAATCTTCCCCTAGTGCTTATATTTAACCTTACGCAAGGCTCGAGCTCAATACTGACCCAAACGTAATTTCCAAACAATAAACATAAACTTCGAAGGCCAACTCTAAGTTGAAGGGTGTTAACAGGGACAAACCATATCACTGATGCTCCTGCAAGCGACATGCTTTACATGCAATTATTTTCGCATTTTACTTAAACTTGTGATGATTTTTAAGGCAATAAATAAATTTTTGTCGGCGTGTGCTTGAAACATACGATGAGATATATTCTGCTAGTTAAGACCAAGAATTTCCCAGTAAACATTGAGCTTATGAAAAAGTGTGCCGCTTGCATCATCCGCCAGAAAAAAAGAAAATCATCGGAAAAATATATTGCTGAACGGTATAGGAGTACCTGAAGAAAATTGGCGAAGAAACAGTTAAATGTATTTAAAGAGTTTTCGGTGCATGCTGTGCTTCATTTCTGGATGAAGCATTTAAAAATCTCAAAGTTATTTAAAAGGGGACCAACATAGTACTGCTTCTTTCTGAATAATAAAGGGCGGCGTTCTTGATGCATATATGTGTACATTCAACTCGATGGATAGATTTGAGATTGCGGAAGCCAAGGCAAGCACTGTTGTGCACAGGACATAAAGCATGTACTTAGTCGATATAGCTTAAGCCAAGATCCACACTCCTTGCTGAAACCAAGGGAATAGGAGCCCTCGCGTAAACTTGGTCAGCGTCAGCGTTAGCACCAGTACTACTACACCTCTTGTTGAAATTGAAGCGATATGTGCCCAATGCTGACTTTAATAAGCGTAACTTACGACTTACAAAATGGTCAGTAATAAGACCAGCAAATATTATCACTCAGCTACACACTAGTTAGTAGTATTTAGAAATAGCAGCAGTAGTAGTAGCAGTACGAGCCCTGGCTTCTTAGAGTCACTCAATACCTACTATAGGTGAGTGAGAGTAAACCGTGCAGAAGTACCCGCGCAAAGTCTACTGTCACTAAAGATTCAGTTAGGTGGTGTTTCTGGCTGCATCCAGAGAAAGCGGCTTACGCCTGATTCCTGCTCGGTCATCTCGACTTTGTCTTGTCACCGGTTGAAACCGATGAGGGTTTAGAGTGGCGTAGATGGCGGCTCGTCTCCTTTCACTAAACCTGGCCACAGTCACCGTCCCTGCTCTCGGGCAAATGCTGGACATCACCGATTACGGAGGGCAAACTTACACATGTGTACATTAGCAGCTAATTACGCTTCTGGCATGGGCAGACCCCAACTTAGAATAAAGGCTTTTAAGGACTTAAGGTTTTATATTCTCCTATCTTTTAGGGCTCTGAGAACAGCCTATACTCAAATGAGGTAAATGCCAATTTTGGCTATTAATTCCTTTTTTGAATAAAGCAAGTCAGTCAGTTTGAACTCACATATCATCCCAGCTACCCGACACCGAAGTCCAGCTGAGAGTAGAAAACTTATTGTCCGTTATTTATCCAGGCTTTATTTTTGCTCACTGTTATTGACTTCTTTTACAGAAAGTAATGGTCGCGTTTGTCTCGGTCAAGCCAGAACCTATCGGCGGACGTCGGGGGGATCAAGATGCTGCCAGGAGTAAAGGGGTAAGATGGACATTATTATTATTATTTCTTAAGTGAATGTGGTCCCGATTGGCTTGCTTGTAATTCCTCTAGAGCCATTCTGCAAATAAGACATGGTTGCCGCTTTGGCCACTTTACATGCGGAGGCACTGTTATACACAACAAGGGTCAGTAAAGCATCTTCCTGACTGAATAGCGGGTATCCCCACTGACATTCTGGTGCTTGCCAGTAGACATTTAGAGCATTTTTTTCGAAGGGTAGACGAGTGTCAGGCCAGGTTTATTAAGAGAAGCATAGGCAAATGCCCAATTGGTACCATGTAGTTAATAAATGCATTGGTAAAGCAGAATATTTCAAAAGAGGTTGTGTACATGATTGCAGGCCAAAGGCGATACGCCAGCTAGTTCGGAAAATTAAACATACACAATTACTCAATTATTCAAAGTAGTATAATCACCATTGGATTTTATAGTTTTTCATCTTGTTACTCGTAACTACATGATAGTAAAATTGCAGCATAAAGATGAAAAATCAAAAAAGTAAATAAGGAATTTACTTTGCTTAAAATGGCAAACAGCGTTTACGAATTGTGGCGAATTTTCGCATTCCAGGAATGTGAATATTTTGAGAAGAAGAATTTTTGAACACTGGAATAATCATTTTATTAGCCTGGGCTTTCGGGCTTCTGCAGGAGCTCATCGTCAGAGTAGGGAAAAACAGCAACAAATGAGGTGGCAAGTCCTAGCGTGTGCACAGAACAGCCAAAAGTTGAATGGGCAGAAAAGCAATAATTGTGGGGTTGTACCGTTGACTTGCTACTGTGAATTTTATCAGTATGTGTTAGTGGGCGAGATCGAGGTGGTGGGTGGGAATATTTACAGAAATAAAATCATCAACGAAAACAAACAATATTCTATAGGGCAAATGTCAATCATAAGTCATTGGGAAGGGGGGAGGGACAGGACCGCCAGTGCCGTGAGTCTTGAGATACCTGCGCAAGGCAACATTTGAGAGCGCCAGCTCGATGCATCGGTTAGCTGAGTTGTCATCCGATGACCAGGCTTCAATTAGTTCTCGGCTCCTCTTGCTGCTTGTGTTGGAAATTATTTTCGCAGCTGCGAAGTTGAACTTATGACCCATCTTGTAGGTGTGGGCGGCCACTTGCGAAGATTCATCACCCCGTTGAACAGCCGACTTGTGTTCGTGTATGCGCGAACCCAGCATACGTCCAGTTTGTCCCGTGTAAATTACAGAACAGCTTATACATGGTATGCGATACACTACACCTGACTGGTCATTGGGATTTATTCGATCCTTGATCCTGATGACCCGGCTGCGCATTGTAGCCTTGGGACGATGTGCGATTCCAACGCCTATTCCCGCGGCAATACGCTCGGTCGCTTCCGACACGTCTTTGATATATGGCAGCGTATGCCAAATCGTGGGGGCGGTTCTGTTTGGGGCCTCGGAGGGCAGATACGTAGGCATCGGCCTATGAAGGCTTTAGGATAACCCTTCTGCATAAACTGGTCGGGCAGATGTTAGATCAGCTAACATAATATCAAGCTAATCCATATAAGCTGGCATGCGGGTTTTTGGTTGTGTGAGTTTGTGGGAGTCCCTAACCGAACACAGGTAGTTAGTTCTTTTCTATTGAACTTCAATGCTTTATTCGTTCAATTCTTTTTCCTGGTCAAGCATATTTGCCAATCTGTTCACTGTCTACATAGGTATGTGCAGAATAAATTCACTAAATACACGCGACGAATTTTTCCGCAGTAGGCTCATTTGTCATTTTTTTTAAGTCCACTTCATGGTTTACCATACTTAATTCAGTGAAAAATATGCTCGTACTTCTTACACTTTTAGCATAAGGCTGGATTGCATAAGCTAGCTTGAAAAAACTTTAATACATTTGCAGATGATAGCTTAAGCAATTGCCTATTTGACGGTTTCAAAGCCTCTTTGCCCTAACTAATACGTTGTTCAGACAAGCGATAACGCTTTGATGCAATCAATCGTTAGCTCGAATGTCTATGTTCATTCTCTGAAACTGCATCCAGTTGCTTTGTTCAATGCCAATTACCTTCAAGTCCTCAACTTTCTACGTCAGCGCTTTCAGATCGGAAGTTAGATGCGTGCTTAGATCACGTCGGGGCCAGCCAATTGTAGCGGTCTAGGTAGTAGTTGTACTAAGGGTACTTAAAACATCAGACCGCGTCCCAGGTTGTTGGTAAAGGCAAATGTCACCAGAAGGAGGGTTTTATTGTGTACAGGACTCCCACTTACTGTCTCAGACGACAGTGCCACTGGTGAAGTCACGATTAGTGTTGACGGCGTCCAGTTAGGCTTGAAAGCGTATGAGACAATGGTGGCAGTTGCCTTAGTAGGATTGCGGAGCAGGTCAAAGTGTTCTCCGCTGGGCGAGTGTGACATTACTCGAGAAGTGTCGTGTCTGGAGGCGTAGACTGTATCGCCCGAGGGTGTGAGAAAGGGACATGTTCAACTGGCGCTTGGGCAGCTGTGACAACCTGGATGCACGTGTGTCAGCGTCTGAAAGTGCTGACTGAGATAGTGGATGACCTTGAGGAAGGTGGCCTTGAATTCGGACACAGCAATATTAGGCGCCAGCTACCAGTATTCGTGTTGAAGGGTTCCACCCCTCCACCCAAGAGGGACGCGCTGGCCGCAAAAAACGAAAACATATCTAACGTGAGACTTGTGGGTTAATCAAACCTGATTATTAGTTGTGTTGGATTGGATTACAGATGCGGAAAGTCAAATCCTCTTCTGAACATTTTTTAATAGCTTTTTAAAAAAACTGTTTTAAGGTGTTTATGCGAGTGTCTTCAGCTGACTTGTGTCAGATCCGATGTCTCGAAATCTCTTTCTCGTATGTAACTTCTACATCCGATGTATGATATTGGTATAATTAATACGTTCAAAAGCCATAAAAGAAGAGATAAAGCCTTTGTGCATCCTTTACAAAACATTAAGTTCACAGACGCACCTTGGTTTAACGAAGGCAGACGAGTCTAGTTAAGTTGTTTGATTTGGGAAACGACTGACATTCTTCGCCAAGACGCATGCAAACACGTCAGGAAGTTGCATGTCATTACTGACGTTAAGCAGTCGAGAAGGTTAACGCAACGGAGGAGGAAAATTAATCTATCGAATTAACACCAAACTCAGTCGATGCGCGATGAAAACCTTTGCTCGAGTTTCTGCATTTTACGTCTTGACGATGGTGAGTGAAATAGACGCTGCGAAAAGTTCGCAGTTCAATAAGTATTATCCGGAGAAATCTTACTCCATGTGGAATTATCATTCTAGCCCTCACCGCTTTACTGTTCCGAGGCGGTAAATTCTTACCATTTTTACTACTCTCCGAAATTCCTAATACGACCTTCAAAATCTAGAATAATTTGATCGTCCCATTAGTGGCCCATAAATAGTGTTGGTCGGGAAATGAAAATTTGTTCCTCAGAAGCGGACCAAACATGCTCTTGTGATGCTTTCTGTCACTACAGGAACCCAACAAAATCAAGTCTTCTATGTTCGGTTGTTTTACCGGTTCGTGTAAGGCGGACGCTAAGGACGCAAACAAGGACAAACCCGTATCCAAGGTGAGACTTGTGTGGCAATCAAAAATAGGCCGAAAGTTAGAGCATCATCATCTGAACAGCCTTTGATAACCTTTTAAGACTGTATGAAGAATCTTTTTCCTGGGGAAAATTTGACGATCCTGCAAACAGCAAAATTTATTGGGTCCATTAATTTTGAGCGTGCTCGTCAGTTGCTTCCTCTTGTTGCATAAAGTGAATAACGTAAGAGGAAATACAAAATCGAATTCATACAGAAAAATCGATACAAAAGGCAAGGTCACGGGAAATACCCAAGAGGCAAGCAAGAGACGGTAACTTAGCGCCATAGAAAGAACATATTATGCTGCAGAACTTATAGTTTGCAATCCACCCAAGCACTTACCAATTCATGATGCGAACGATGCTTTGCCATTGCACGCTACTTGAAATTGTGTTTGCGAATTGACATGCACTTGCGGATGCAAGTACATAGGGCGAACGCAAAGGCAATTGGCCGCGAGAGCCAAGGAGCACTTACCTAACTGGTTATGGAAACAAGAAAATAGAACTCCCAGTTCATCGATTACCGAACATCTGTTGGATACGGGCCATTCTGTGCACCCAAAAACCTCTTTCCGAGTACTTGTTCGGACACGAACAACTCGTACCTTAGACTACCTGGAGGTATTTTACACACGGCTAATTAAACCTGACCTTTGTAAACAACTGGAGCATGTAGTGAACATAACTCTGCCGTGGTAACACCGGCTCCCTGTTTACACATTCCCCTTCCCAACCTGTTTGCCTCAACGTTTATTCCCCGTTTTTGCCGCCCACAGCGTTTTTTCTTACTTTATTGATTACCTCTTGGCCACTTCCTCTGACCTAGCTGTCTTGAATTCAATTTTGCATTTCTTTTTACGTTATTTACGTTACACAACGAGCGGAAGCAACTGATGAGCACTCTCGAAATCCATGGGCCGAAAACATTTTGCTGTTAACACTTCCTTCGAATTTTAAAACTGTGTTGGGCAACAGTAGTTTAAGTAGTGGAACTTATGCGCAGGGCCGTACATGTGAAGTTAGTTCTTTTCCATTGAAATTCAATCCTTTTTCCTGGTCAGCCATATTTTCCATTCTGCTCAGTGTCTGCACAATTGTATGCCGAAAAAATTCATTAAATGCATGCGAGGAATGCTTCGGCAGTAGACTCATTTGTCATTGTTCCTTAAGTCCACTTCACGGTTTACCAAACTTTGTAGCATTTAATTTAACGAAAAATATGCTGATATTCCACAACGCACTCATAATTCTTATAACTTTAACATAAGGCTAGATTGCATAAGCCAGCTTGAAACAACTTAAATAAGTTTTTAGATGGTGGCCTAAGTAATTGCCTATGTGAAGGTTTCAAAACCCCTTTGTCCTAACTAATACGATTATCAAACAACCTATAACGCTTTTTTGCAATGAATCGTTAGCTCAAATGTCCATGTTGATTTTCCGAAGCCAATCAAATTCACTATTTCTTATGCTTGTACAGCTACCAAAGAACACTGGGCCTTGTTGCCGGTGCCCAACATTGTTGCATGTGGTTTCCTTGTTCAAGGTCAATTACCTCGAAGTACTCCGCTATCTACGTTAGCGTTTTTCAGATAAGAATGTAAATGCATGTTTAGATCAAGTCGGGGTTACCGATTTCTAGCGGGCTAGGTAGTATCAGTATATGTAGGGATATGTAGGAAAGATTCCTTTGAGTGCCCTTTTTGTACAGTGGTAGCAGAAAATTTGTCGCTCACACTGTTGGCGAGGCCAGTTGTCCTGTGTCATAGGATGAAAATAGGAGCAAACAGTGAAAAAACTCCTCAGGGATAGTTAGGAGAAAAACTGTCGCTCTTGTGGGGGTAATGCGTGGGATTTAGGAAAAAAAAGGGGGTTCCAACGGGGGGGCATTGCAAAGGTTCCCAGGATCATCACTGTGTGGAAGCCGCACCCTGATTCTTCCTTGCTGATTGCAGAGTCCGCCAACGGAATTGGAAAATTAGAGGCATCCGTCCAGATCGTCGACAGTCCGCTTTGGGTCGAACCAAGGGTGACTGTTTAGGCCGTCAGATCTGGTTGATAAGATCGCTAGCGGGGTAATCACGGTACGCAGATAGCCAAGTACGGTAGACCGCGGAGACCTTCGCATGAGGCTGTGCGTGGGAGGGCGTTATAAATAGCAAACGTGAATGGATATAAAAACTAATACTACTGAAAAATTGAAAGTAGTATTATTATTGTAAATTGTCAGTTCCGAGCCATCGTGCACTGATATATCGATCTAGTTTTCGCTTAAAACCTTCTAGCGATTCCGACATAACCACGTCCTGAGGAAGCGCATTCCACGCTCCGACAACCATGTTTGAGAAGAAGTGTTTCCGAGCGTCCAGCCTGGCCCCTGTCACCTTTAATTTGAGAGGATGACCCCTCAGATTCGTGGTATTTGCTAATTCGAAAAAATCTCTTGATATAAGGCAGCAGTCTTGAAGACGTAATAGGTGGAATGCTAGTTTTAGGTCCCCCCGAAGCTGCCTGTAGCACAATGGGAAGAGGTTGAGTTCCGACAGCCGTGTTTCATAAGGCTGCGAGCCCTGTACCATGACAAGTTTGGTTGGGTACCGTTGTACCTTTTCCAGGATGTTGATGTTTTTCGTGGCCCAGGGTCTCCAAGCTTTGATAGCGAATTCTAGGTGCAGTTGTCCGAAGGTTCTGAAGACTTTTGTGAAGCACTCTTCATTAAAGGTAGAAAAAGCTCGTTTGACGAGGTATAGGATCGACATCGCGGACTTGGCTACCTTTGTGCAATGCAGGGATGGTTTAAGCGAGGGCGTGATCCAGACTCCCAAGTCTTTCTGGGCATTCACTTCCGCCAATGGTATGTCATTCCGTCGGTAAGCCGTGCCATTTGAAGAAACGGATTTGCCGACTCGAATGGTGGTGCGCTTGCTCTCATTGAACGGTAAGAGCCAGTACGCCGACCAAGTTGTGCTAAGACTACTAAAAATATCAAACCGCATCCCAGGTTGTTGGTAAAGAACAAAAGTCACCAGAAGGAGGGATTTATTGTGTACAGGACTCCCACTTGCTGTCTCGGACGGCAGTGGCCACTGGTGAAGTCAGGGTTAGTCTCCAGTTAGCCTTGAGTGCGTATGAGACGGTGGTGGCATCCGCTTGAGTAAGATTGCGGAGCAAGATGAATGTATGTCGTTCGCCAATCTAGTAGAGGAATAATAAAGTTCCGCTCGCAATGCAAACCCGCCAGACCGGCACATAGGGTCCGATGATTGATTCAAATCTGCCACCATCCCCTAATAATAAGTGAGCCTTGAAGTCATTCTGGTGAATTCTAGATGACTGCTTAGGATATCCTGCCTGGGCAGACAGCCTGCTGTTTCACTATTGGTGGATTCTATACGTGCAGTAGGCTGTGCAGTTGTAACTTTACAGCTGTCGGCGTGCCTTCGTTGCTAAATTTGTATAATTTTGGTTGCACTGAAGCCTTCCCTGCTGATGTAGATTCGAATCCCACCGAGGGCACGAATATTTCACAATTATATCAACTGAATTATTTAAATTAGCCAAAATGTCTTTCTCCCTGCCACTTCAGCAACCCAACAAGGCTACGGCTTCCTCTCCGTCCAAGGAAAGCGCAATTATCCCGAACAAGGAAAAGGTATTTAAGGTGAGAGTTGTGCGTAAATTCAAAATAGGTTATAGTTGTTCAGCGATGATATCCACGTAAGCATTCAGGAGGTCAGGATAAGCGAGCGAACGTTTTCGATTAATTCAGCATCAGGCATCAGACGAAAGTTTAAGCAACCAATCAGTAGTAACTAGAGGAAACAGGGGGGAGGTGTAAAGGGATCAAAGGGGGTCAGATTCTAGTCTTAATTGGAGACCAGAGGGGGGGGGGGGCGCAAAGGATAGGGGGAGGAGAAAGGGTGCAACAATTAGTTGATGTCTTCCCGTCGCCCTTGATGCAAGGTGTCATCGTTTCGTGACGGTGTGAGTAGTCCGGGGATACTAGCTGTCGCAGCCTCGTCACTGTTTTGCAGCGTGGCAAGAAACGTGGACGCGGATGTTGATTAAGCTTTCGGCCACGGGACCCTTAGGGGCGCTACAAACCTCTTCTGTGCACATAAGACTGGGTTAGTGAGGCTTATAGCGACTGCCATTTGCGCTCACAAGTATTTGCTGGCGCAGGAGCTTTGCGTGTTTCGCCGGCACTTTATAGATGCCTCTAAACGTTTGGTTAACGTCTATCAGATGACTACTCTCAACCAAATGAGCCACAGTCACGCTTCATATGGACTTTCCTTCGCCTCTGTTTGTCCAAGCAGGATGGTGTGCTCGCATGCGATTAGATAGCTGCCTAGTACAATATAACTTGCCCCACATGAGCATGGCAAATTGTAGATACACATTAAAAGAGGTCTGGAACGGCAGTCTATCCTTGCCTTCACGGCGAAGAAGTGGGGCACTTGGGAATAATAATCTTAGCTTAGCTGCTGTAAAAAATTTGCTAGCAAAAGACTCTGCAGAAAATTACTGCTCAGAGTAAAAATGCCAGTTGTTGTGTCTGTGCGGGCAGGACTAGTGGCAACCTCGTGAGCGCCCCCTTGTGGCCTCAGCCAATCAGGAAAGGGTACACAGTGAGCTCGCAAGGCTAACAGTCAAGACGTGAGACATCGAACTGACCGAGAGACGGAAAATTCGGTTGTGACGGATATGCCGCGCGTCCCTGAAGTAAGTCGGCGATGGGCTTGTGTAGCAGCGAAGAAAACGTGTCAGCGCAGAGGGAATGCTGATTTTAGGATCGTCACAGGCGTGCTACTAACATTTATGCTTAATTTGGTGGGTTTCTAGCGGTTCTTCAATGATGCACTGGGTAGGCATTCCGAATTGTCAGCTGCTCACAAACATTCAGTTGAAGAATTTCTGTCGTTGAAACTATCAAGCTATCCCTGCTAATGTGAAGATGTAATTTGTGCGTTTAAACGATTGAACGAGATGCCCAAAACGGCCGGCAGAAGTCTCGAATATTCGAGCTTTCCAGTAGTGGTTCATTTATTATGTTGTTCGGGAATATCAATCATCCTGCTCAGAAGCCGGTCAATCATCTAGCTTTGTTTTACAGTAGGGTCCAATGATAAAGAAGATCCGAGAAAGCAAAGGGAGACCGGAATGGCGTTTTTGGCTTATTAGCCGTCATCGGCCAGTCATACCTAATCTTGAGGGATGGAACCCCCGAGACCTTAACCCGGGACCTTTGGTCATTGAGTTCAACACTCTACCTCTTGTCCACGGCTTCCTTGCTTTGGTGGTTGAGATTGGGAATATGATGAATGCATGTGTTTCGCCGATCTAGTAGAGGAACAATTAAGTTCCGCTTTGCCGAGGAGCTCGCAATGCAAACCCGCCCGACCGTCACATAGGGTCCAATGAATTATTTAAATCTGCCAACCTCCCCTAATGATTAAGTGACCCTTGAAGTCATTCTGGTGAATTCTAGATGACTGCTTAGGATATCCTGCCTGGGCAGACAGTCTCCTGTATCACTATTGGTGGATTCTATACGTGCAGTAGACTGGGCAGGTAAAAGGACCAAATGTTAGCAATTTTCAAAGCTCTCGGCGTGCCTTCGTTGCTAAATTTGTATAATGTTGGTTGCACTGAAGCCTTCCCTGCTGATGTGGGTTCGAATTCCACCGAGGGCACGAATATTTCACAATTAGATCAACTAAATTATTTAACTTAGCCAAAATTTCTTTCTCCTTGCCACTACAGGAACCCAACAAGGCTACGGCTTCCTCTCCGTCCAAGGAAAGCGCAACTATCCCGAACAAGGAAAAGGTATTTAAGGTTAGAGTTGTGCGTAAATTCAAAAAAGGTTATAGTTGTTCAGCGATGATACCCAGGTAAGCATTCAGGAGATCCAGTTTGGCGAACGAACGTTTTTGCTTAATTCAGCATCAGGCAAATACAGTAATATAAGGGAGGGTAGAGTTGACGAAAGTGTAGGCAACCAGTCAGTAATAATTAGGGTAAAAGGGGGGAGAGGTGTTAAGGGATCAAAGGGGGTCTTAATTGGAGACCAGAGGGGGGGGGGGCGCAACGGGTAAGGGGAGGAGAAGGGATGCGACAATTAGTTAATGTCGTCCCATCGTCCTTGGCTCGCGTTTTGCTGGGAAGTGTGAGGATGCAAGTTGTCATCATTTCATGACAGCGTGAGTAGCCTGGGGATATTAGCTGTAGTAGCATAGTCACTGTTCCGCGCGGGCGCAGATGTTGACTTAACCTTTGGCCACGGGTTCCTTAGGGCCGCTGAAAACATCTTCTGCGCACATAAGACTGGGTTAGTGAGGTATATCAGCATCAGTATATTAAGGGATATCTAGGAAAAATTCCTTTGAGTGCCTTATTTGTACATAGGTGCAGTGGTAGCAGAAAATTTGTTTCTCAGACTGTTGGCGAGGCCAGTTGTCCTGTGTCATAGGATGAAAATAGGAGCAGACAGTGAAAAAACTCCGGAGATTTTTAGGAGAAAAACTGTCGCTCTTGTGGGGGTAATGCGTGGGATTTAGGAGAAAAAAAGGGAGTTCCAACGGGGAGCATTGCAAAGGTTCTCAGGACCATCACCATGTGGAAGCCGCGTCCTGATTCTTCTTTGCTCATTGCAGAGTCCGCCAACGGAACTGGAAAATTAGAGGCATCCGTCCAGATCGTCGACAGTCCGCTTTGGGTCGAACCAATGGTGAATGTTTAGGCCGTCAGGTCTGGCTGATAAGATCGCTAGCGGGGTAATCACGGTACGCAGATAGCCAAGTAGGGTATACCACCTCTGCCGTCGAAAGTACCCGCTGACTCAGGAACTTTGCACGTTTTGCCGGCACTTTCTAGATGCCTCTTAACGCTTGGTTAACGTCTATCCGATGACCACTTTCAACCAAATGAGCCACAGCCACGCTTCATATGGACTTTCCTTCACCTCTGTTTGCCCAAGCACGATGGTGTTCTCGCATGCGCTTGGATAGGTGCCTAGTACAATATAAATTGCCCCACATGAGCATGGCAAATTGCAGATACACATTGAAAGAGGTCTGGAACGGCAGTCTATCCTTGCCTTCAAGGCGAAGAAGTGGGGCACTTGGGAATAATAATCTTAGCTTAGCTGCTGGATAAGTACGTAATAGTTGTCTTGGCTTGCACACGCGGAAAGCCCAATCCCCCCTGTGAACTGTTTTTAATAGCCTTTCAAACCCACGTTGGCAGAATGTACACTTTTGTGTCATCAGATGGCTTTAGTCAAGCCGAAACCGACAAGTTAATTGAGAAGAAGATGACTCAATCGCTGGGACAATGTGTTTATTCGCCTGAAGTTTCGACATCTGTCGGGGATTCAGCATCAGGGAAATTAGCAGACAACAGTAGCAGAAACGAATAGTGAATGCACAGGGGTTTGCTGTATTTAAAGGATAATCTCATTACTGCAAACATACAGCCACAATTAACGTCAATTGTCTTCTTACGCGTGGATAGTTTGTTGAACGGCACGCGGGCTCTGACTTGTTTAACTTTCATAACGGGCGGTGGGCTCGGGCGAGATGACTGCTCGGCCACCTGTCCCTCCGGTGTTAGTATGGGATGACGCGGTGACCTGTCCATTCCCCGAGTGGCGACTTGCTTTGGCCAAATTGAGTTTCAGCACCGAATATGGATTGGGGCAGATCGTTGCACTTGTTGATGGATTGGGGCCCGTGAACCATGACTCAAGTAGTTCTCGGCTCACCCGATTGTCAACTCTTGTGATAATTTCGGACTCATCAAAGTTAAATGTGTGGTCGGGTCTCGTCGAATGAGCCGCAACTTGAGAATTGGCATCATTTCGCCGCAGTGCTGCCGCGAGTTGGGCTATTCGCGTCTTGAGAAATCTACCAATTTCTCCGACATAGTTGCTTAGCACGCAACTGCACCGGATCCTGAAGACGACCCCATAGGTTTCTTGTCTTCGTAGTTTGACTTTCGGCTTCATTATCTGACGCCGTAAGAAGGAGCCATTGCAGCCTGACTCTCAGTCCACCAGGTAGCCACTCAATACAAGAAGACGCACACCCGACTGACTGCGCGGTCCGAGTTATCCCGTCAGTTGGCAGCCCTCCATGCCACGGTTGTTTGTGCACCGTGATAGTTTCAAGTGCATCAGATTGATTGTAGGCCGAGGATTGGCCTTACTCTCTCCCCACTGCCAGCAACAAGCCACCGCATAGCTGGTTGATCGCCGGAAATGGGATGGGCGCAGTGCTGAAAAGGAAAACTTATTTTTCTACAGAACCGTAAACATTTGTGCACACACTAATTACTATCGCCAAAATATTGTTTTCTACTCTCCCCCCTCAAATTTATGCGTGCATTTTACTGTTTCTCCTGTCGAAATACTGAGGGATTCTCAATTGCTTGTGGCGCTGTTTAGCTTGGCAGAGAAAATTTTCAACGCATTATACAGTTTGGAGAGAAAAATGCTAAGCAAAAACAAGAGAAATGACTTAGGCTTATGCTTGTACAGCGGCATGCTAACATCAGTCCTAAATCTGAATCTAGCTTAAATCCCAAACCCAGTCCGCATCACCGTAGTGACCATTTTTCGTCATTCAGGTGCCGCTGTTTGCGCCAATAAGACGCTAGTATCTTAAACTACCTGGCAGAATAAAGTAGCAATTTAAACAAAGTTAAAATCTTCCTCAGGATGTGATGGTTAACAATGCCAAAATATCCAAAAATCAAAGCAAGTGCGTCCAGCATATGATCGGTGTACATATAGGTACTAATGTATGTATGTATATGTGTACTATACGTAGGTATGAATGAATTACCTGGGTTAGATAACGACGACAGTTCGACTATCGCTCTCGATGATGTACATCGCGAGCTTCAGTACGTTGAAGGAATACGCTGTAGCTATGCCTGGGATATAGTGAAAATAGTCTGGTCGGATCTACCCCACTCTTTTACAACTCCTACTACGGAACCCGATGAGAAGACAAAAGTTGAGAAGACCGGAGATGAGAGAGGGTGCAGGCGGCTGGCGCGTACCAACAGCACGCCTCGCTAGCTGGTCTTTCGCGTCGGAGCGCCGTAAAGGCCACATTAAACAGGAGCTATTGCACATGACTCTCAGCCTGCAGTTAGCTACTCCACACAAAAAGACACACACTGGACTGACTGCGGTGTCCAAATTATCCCGTCAGTTGGCAAACCTCCAAGCCACAGCTTTTAGCCCACTGCGATAGTTTCAAGCGCACGAGATTGTTTATAGTGAGGAAAGAAATGCGCTGGGGGTCAACCTCACTCTCTCTCCCTCACCGCCACCAACAAGCCACCGCCTAGCTGATTGATCGCCTGAGATGGGATGAGAAGACGAAGATGCGATCACTGGAACAAGAGTTTTATTTGCCTGACGTTTCGGATTCCGTCGGGAATCCTTAGTCATAGGTAATCGTACACAGGTCTGAGACATGCGCAGATAAGGGGTAATACATGCACAGATTGCACGGTATTTATAGTACGCATGCGGGTGACCGCTGCGAACTATAAATACCGTGCAATCTGTGCATGTATCACCCCTTGTCAGTTCTTGTAGTCACCGCTTGAGGTCTTAATTGGTGCGGTGATTGGTCAGTAATTGCCACAGCGTTCTTGTTCGCGTCGGATGCGGGTTTGGTAATTGCGCGACAATCATGCCCGCTGTCGTCGGAGTTGTTGTTGCACCCAGTGCATGTATCACCCCTTATCTGCGCATGTCTCAGACCTGTGTACGATAATCTATGACTAAGGATTCCCGACGGAATCCGAAACGTCAGGCAAATAAAACTCTTGTTCCAGTGATCGCATCTTCGTCTTCTGAACTGCTTCCTGGGACTCGAATATTCGCTACTATTGAGATGGGATGGCTGACGTGGCTGGCAGTGCCAGCGGACCCGTCTCTGCGCGCAACGGCACGACCTGGCCCTTGACACACACACACACACACAGGATTCGCATAGCCAGGGGACAGGAATGAGCCTGCGCCGCCTGACTTCCTGTGCCACATATCACCTACTTCACATACAGTATGGCGAGTGCTGCAAGAAACATTCCGCAAGTTGAAAAAGACCGGTTATGACTCGGAAACCAACATTGGGTAGGGTTGCAATACTTTATATCATGCAGTCCAATTTTAATTATTTTCAGTCACACTAGGATGCCGACTCTGTGATGAGCTTCTTTCTGACCGCTGCAAAAACGTTGATTCTGTAAAATCTGGCTACGTAAATAGTATGCATTTTTATCCTTGATCTTGGCTGCCTTTATAAATTCAAATATATTTTATGGAAAACATGCACGCAAAAATTCTGTCCTGTTAGTATATTATAGCAAATTACACCTTATGTAAATTTTATTCATGAAGAAAGGGTTTCCGTCACTTTTAGAAAAGGTTCTTACTTGCCGAATGCTTTTAAAAGCTACCGACTGCTAGAACTGAACTCAAGTTTCACAAACTGAATGTTGTGTTCATCCTTTTTACGGCACTGAACGTTGTTGCCTACGGTTGCCTACGGTGGTTGCATAGCTCTCAAAGAATTTTGCAACATACATGGATCATGCTTTACATATCAGGGACAGCATTAATTAATTGACGGATACGATGAATTATGAATAAACATGGCTCAGTCGTAAAAAAAACTCCAAATTAGAAATTTTTTAAACCGAAGGAAACCCTTCCAATAAGAATAAAATTTAAAGAAGGCTTAATTTTCTATCAACTTTGTGTAAGAGAGGATTAATTCGTGCATGTTTTCCATAAAATATATTTAATTTTATAAAGAGAGTCAAAATCAAGGATAAAAATGTATACTATTTAAGTAGCCAGGTGTTACAGAATCAACTTTTTTTGCAGCGGTCAGAATGAAGCTCATCACAGAGTCGGCATCCTAGTGTGACTGAAAATAATTGAAATTGGACTGTATGATATACAGTATTGCAACCGTACCCAATGTCGGGTTCCGAGTCATAACAGGTCTTTTTCAATTTGCGGAATGTTTCTTGCAGCACTCACCATACTGTATGCTTTGGATAGTGCCATGTTCAGGCAACTGCAGGTCATGAGCTTAACCACCTAGTGATAAGAAATCCAGGAATTAAGTAATTTAATCATTCGTTTGCATTAAAAGTATCCTCTGACATTCCAGGAATGAAGGTGTTTCTCGTTGTGGGTGGTTTTTACCAATAAAGTTGATTTTTGCCAAGAATAACGCCAGTTTGCAACCATGAAAATGTAACGCCGGTTAAACTTTAGGGTTTCCCACCATTGTTTGCACCTTTTAAATGCTACTTGATTTCTTCAAATTAAATATTTTGCAATATTTTTTGTGCATTTTACCTTTAAGCAAACCATGTACTCAAAGTTTACGCTTCAGCACAGCAGTACAGACATAAAATACAATCTTTAACTTGTAAAAGCAGGATCTTGGTTCCCGATGGCGTGAAGTTCAGATGGTAGAGATCAATCAACAGGTAGAACAGAGGCCGGTATGAAGCGAGTGGCGGTTGCTAAAGCTGTAAATATATCTGTCAAGACGATAAAGTACTGGTGGTCAGAGTAAAAACAGGTAGTTACCCTTGTAAATTATAAGACCTTTGGAAGATCAAACATTTCGGGGAGAGTCAAAAGGATCGTCATTACAAACTCCATTGGTAAACTAAGGCAAAGCAAAAGAATACTCGCAAAGAGACTAAAATGCACCGGTATTTGCATGACAATTTGGGTTTTACCGCCTATCACAGAAGGCAAATCTCTAAACTAACAGAAAACCAAATCACAGATAGGATGACCTTTTATCAGTTGGCCAGGGTGTGGACTACAGTCATAGCGTGGCAAGCAATGTATTTTGGAGGTCTCTCTGACCTTCACATTGTACCACAATCAGTGAATGATGAATATTAAAGAGATGAAATCCTAACGTAAAGGGGTTTTAAAACATGCGGAATATCGGGTGTGTAGGTAAACATTTGAGAATAAACTTCATTTTTGTGAAGGACGGAGCCACGGCTCATGCAGCGCTTGAGACTCAGAGGTTGCTGACAGAGAAATATCTTCACTTCTGGAGGAAGGGCATATACACAGCAAATAATCCTGACCTTAATATAATTGAAAATCTATCGTCAATTCTCGGTAATATGACTTATGAGAAAATGCCTGCTCCTACAGCTGCGCTGCTGAACTGGATAGATCTCTACTGGACACCTGAGGAAAATCCTTATTGGAAACCCACCAGAATCTCCTTCATTCGAGTCCCAGTAAGGTAGAAGCTATCCTAGAGGTCAAAGGAAGCTTTCATGTAAGGTATATTAGGAAATATACACTTCTTTAGACAGTGAGAATGTGTTACTAGGGGGGCAAAAAATTTCGGGAGACCCCTTATCATAAGGGCAAGTTCTCCCACCTAGAGTGGTCATACTATACCCGTTACCGGATGCCATTTACAGCACAGATGCGAGTTATTTTTCCCTTGGTTCACATTTTGATCCTGCTACCTGCTTTTATGTTATCCACAGAATGGGCCGGCCACCAGGGATACCCCAGTCACCGACCACGGCACTCAGTCGTTAAGGTTTACAATATCTACTACCGAAACGGAGGAGACCACACAGACGGTATGCTTTAAGTGTACTTGATATGGTACAAATTGGAAGGAGGGAAACGAAATTATGGAAATCGAAGCTCAAGAATTTTTTTATGTTATTTAATCTCCCAACTTGTGTGCATTTGCCATTTTCGGTGTCCGCTATTTCTTCTACACCAGTAAAGACAGGAGAGTATTACCCACAACAAGAACACTAGCAAGAGAGAATAAAACGGAAATTTAAACTTATCAGCCAACCTCATCGGAATATTTACCTTCCTGGATTTAAGCGCAAGATCACCTGTACTATTATAGGGAAGGTTGTGATTTTTCATTAACCTGCCTGGCGAGCAATAAAAGTTATTGCCTTTGTCATTTCCCGATACGCAACTAAGAGGAGAATTTTACTGAGTGTGTACAGCGAAGAACCATGCTACTGTTATCTTAACAGTTTGTGCAAATATGAGGATATAATGAGATTAAGTGCAGGACTTACACCACACATTACACTGGCTGCAGCAGCACATGTGCCATCTAAAAAACCAGATAAGAATTTCGATGATATTCTGCGAGTGATAGACGTTTAGTTTTAGCCTTATTAGTAACATGAGATTTTTATTTGAGTTCTTACTTTACATTCCTTTAATCTCGGATAATCTTATTTATTTTGCGTTTTTCCGAATGTTTGAGCAGTGCCTTATGTTTATGTAAATGCCCATTTCACTTATTGCGCGCTTTTTTAACAAATAAATTAAATTGTTTTAATGAATATCTGTATTACACGAGAATAGGCTTTCGTGTGCAGTTCTGGGAGGTAAATTAAACGTCGGCGAAAATCCTCTAAGTAGTGCACCTCATATACCCCTAACCCCAGTCCACGGCGCAAAGTGCCTCGCACACGTTCAATTTCTCTGCGGAACAAATTACTCCTAGCGATTGCGGAAAAAAGTTAAATCACATTTTTCCACTTGTCCCCTACCTCTTCAATTTCCTTCACTGCTTATACTATGCTGCCACTCCCAATACTCCTATGACCACCATTTCCGTAGAAAAACAACTAAATAGAAAATAAACCTAAAACTATAATAAAAGTTATAAAACTCAAAAATAAAAAAAATAAAATAAGTTATAAATAGGTAAGAAATTTAAATCAGTAAATTTCTCTGTTTGGTTATGGTGCGCATTTTATTTGCAAACATAGTAATTAAATTTAAACATTTATGGAAAGTACAGTAAGCGTCTTCTATTTCATGGAATCAACTAGTCTGTATTAGCCCCTATAGACTCAAACTCCAAGGTTACGTTAAGATATGGGCCAAATTCAATCATCTATAACTAACTAAAAGGGGAACGTAAAGTACAGAAAAAATTATATATCTACATGACTTGCATTCAATAAGGCCTTCTTTATCTTAAATTTGCGTTATCATATTGGACATTTTGCGTTTGCTCAAGGACATTTGTGCGTTATTTGTGCAATAAAACAAACACTTCTTGGTTACTGTATTTTGTGCAACAAAACTTCACAGGATAGCTAAACATAATTTTTAAAAAATGCAAATCGCCAGTTTTACTGCAAAAAATGTGATTCTTTTCACTTGGTTTCACTTGAATCTGAACAATTTTTTGAGAAATTAGTAAGTTAACTTACTCATTTCCCAAAGGATGTCTTTCCATGAAGGTTTATTTCACTGCAATTTTTCCTGTGGTAATATATTTTATTTTCCGGTTTTCCATTTGTTCTTCAGACGTCCACTGTGAGTGAACACCTATTTCTGTCATGTTTGATTTCGGGTTATGAATCATACAAACATTCAAAACTCTTGTTTAAATTGCTTCTTCTCTCCTATTGTAGGTCACCTCAAAAGGACGCTCCTACGTGAGTGATTGCAACAACAATGTGTGTACATATTATGGTTCGGTAGCTCTTTGCCTTGACCATAAGCTGAATAGTCAATCAGTTATAATGGGTTGCAGTCAATCAAACAACCACGTCGCGTCCTTTTCAAAAACGACGTCCCAGGTTAAGGATAACTTTTGAGACTTGTCCCAGGAAAAAGCGTCAAGTCTGACGTCAATTCTTGTTGTCCATTGCAGAGGCTGTCGTCCATGGCTAAAGGTGGTGGACCACTGTCGTCTAGTGATGTTGCCGTTCAGTCAAACGTAGATTTGGATGTAGAGGAAACGGAAGACCAGGGTTCCAAGGTAAAGTGCAATTTTTCGTGAGTTTGATTTGAGTGGTTGGGGAGATTTGGTCACTTTTTTTGATCCACATGTGAAAAACTCGGCGCCTCTGGTAGGCTACGAACTACGGACAGGAATGGGAAGGTTTCGTAAGCACCCAACATTCTCGGCAACTAAATTAAGAGGCCCCAGCAAGGCCTTATCGACAAATTAAGGTTAATTCGGTAAAAACTTGCCACTTTGATCTCCAGGCCCAGTTCTTTAGGAGAAGGAGAATAAGTGGAAGGCCAGCGTGGTAAGACTAGTTTATTCTGTACAGATGGATTAAAGAATCGTAAGGAGGAAGTTGTAGTCTATCGGGCCGAACATCCATCCACTAAAGTGCTTTGTCCTAAGGGTCGGCCTGATGATAGTTACCGCATGGAGGCCCTTGTACGTTTGGTTTGAGAGCCAATGGCCAAATGGATTGAGTTCAACTTACTGATGGAGGCTAGCTTACTAATGCAGGCATCGCATTGGACGGATTGAGGTCAGCCCACTAATTGAGGCCTCCCGCGGCGTCAGCAGCTGTTAAATAGAAAGGCAGAGGCTTGTAATCACGCGACGTCATGTCTGGCATAACGCGGGGGAAATGGTGCTAGACTACACCCGCAGCCTCCCACCATCACCACTGCGTTTTTTTCAAGTGGATCAAATTGAGTTTTATAAATGTTTATTATTATATCAGGTAATCTAGTGGTTCAAAATTTAGTGCAACTAGACTCTCTAAAATACGCGTCGAATGCATATGAAATTTGGTTATTTTAAAATTTTAAAAAATGCATCTTCTCACGTTTTCACTAGTAGCGCCCAGTGGGGCCCTTTTTCATTGTTGACAGTTCAAAACCTCCTTACATTATACATTAAGCATTTTCCTTCAACCATAGTGTAAGCTTTTCGCTCATCCTACGAGACATTATCTTTTTCATACGCCAACTGATGGTTTACTACTAAAACCCAACCCATCTTTTCAGCGTCAGTAAAGCTTTCTTCTTCCTCATTTAATCACTCTTGATGTTCATGAAAAAAGACAAGATAATATTTTAAAGTGGAATGAATAGGAATTCACTCTGTAGTATCTAATCGGCTCGTTGCCTAATTTTTTGTCAAAGAATGTAAACTGTTCACTCAAAGGACTTTGCAATTTTTCTGTTTTTATTATTTTATTAGACGATTAAACTCACCCCGGTCTTGGTAAGCCCATAAGTCTGATGTAATTTAAATAACTAACATTTTGCAAAATCTAAACTTCTGTTTGTTTTCCATTAGCAATCGCCCGGTGAATCAAAGATTTCGGCAAGCATATATTACTAGCAAGCTTTAAAAATGAATTTTTTCCCGTTGCTATCTTGTGTTTAACCAACGCAATCAGCCCGGATAAATTTTTTTGCTATGACTGTTAAGCGACAGATATTTACAGTAACATTTCATTCCCTTATTGCCCTGATTTTATTAATTCGCGTATCATTTGATGTTTACAGGTGGCTTTTACAACACAGACCACGGTAAGCATATACCTTTTGAAATCAGTTTTGCTCTACCTCATAAAAATCAAGATACTAAGGGGTTTATTCCAAACAAACATTAGTAACTTTTGCCTGGCCTTGAAATCTAAACTTTTATGGGGATTGTCTCACATTTACGGTAAATCTCTAGCGATTTCGTGTCGCATCTTATTGTACACAAGATTGTCCTGGTTGTCCCTATCGACAGTGTCTGACATTTCACGCCGAGGTTTGGTGAGAAGAGACCATTATTCGCTGACGTTGATGACTGATCCCATTTAAATGTCCTTAGAAAGTTTCATTAGTGGTAACAGTTTTCGGCCAATTTGAATATACATTTAATGCTTTTTCGCGCACCTTCATTTGTTCTGAGTGCATAAAGTTAGCGTATATTTGCATGCCACTTTTAGACGCCCCAGTCAACACACCCCTTTGTAAGCAGACAAATATATCACATCTTCACAGCTTTGTTTTCCAATTCCCTGGTATTTTTTGCAATCGCTTGCGGTCTTGGCTTTTTCTGACCAAATTAAGTTTTTGCATATGTCGACTAGTTACTCAAATTCTAGGCCGTACTTTATTTGCAATGGTCTACTTCCTGTCTTATTGGAATTAAAAGTTTCCTTCTGCCTTTGTATGTGATGCGTTTGGCTACTTGACGATATTTACCCCATCGGACATCAACTAATTGATTAGATTTCGTTCATCTGCGCAACAGTTTTCACATTACTCACCGTATATGACACTGTTTATTAGGCTTTCTCCCATAGCCCACTTAAAATGCATAGCCACGGAAGTTTGCCCGAACAATCTTGAATTTCTACGCTTTTACTAAATTTTTCCTCCCACCGTTTAGATGCGCAAGGAATCACAATGTACGGTAAGTAAGCACTTGTACGCTCTGTGTCTTACTGCTGCTATACAAGCATTGAGAAAATATTGTTTTAATTAGTTTTCGATAGCCATACCAGCTGTTTCCCATGGTTAATCTGCTTCCTAACAATCATCGGATGCTCCTGCTTTGTTTGTGCACATATTTTGGAACCAGATTTCCGATTAGCTCTCCTTCCAGCTGCCTGTTCTAAGAAGGAAAAAAAGATTAGGTGTCTTAAGTTCATATTCGTAAGATGAGGAGGACTTTAGGCTCTTCACACAACTGTTGATGCTCATGTACAAGTAGATTGTGCGACGCCATTCCGGCAAGTAGGAGCTTTGAGGGACCTGGTGCGCACGTTGTGGCATAATTGCTCTGACGAACAGGGATTCGTTCGTAGACTCAACCAATGGTGTTCATAAGTAGGCTGAGAGTTAGATATTTACGAGGGATACTTTCTTTCCTTAAGGAAAAAGAATAAGTTGTAATTTATATCGTGTATGAGGATTTTTATATAAAGATTTAACATACACTGAAATCAAGTACCTCAAAACTGTTAGAATGTTAGACAAGCCAAATACTAGCAGCGTTTGGAGGCTTTCCTAAGGCGTCGAGCTTAGTCAAAATGTCTTTGTTGGTTACCTCGGACCGCATAACAGGCAATGAATTTTCACGCGAGATGACCTTAGACCGCACGCGCGCACGCAGGAACGCACACGAGCCTACATAAGGCCCGAGGGTCAACCGGTCGCGTGATGTTATCCCAATGCGGGCAACCAGGCCAGAAGAGAACGTGCAGACAATCTCTTATAAGCCACTGTCACCCCCTGACCAATAGGGTTGACACAGCGGACGCATGGCGACGCCAGTCCGCTACCAATGCCGGGCTCGCCCCGAGGCGGAACACAAAGAGATGCAGCCACACATGACAGTGAGGACGCTGGAGATCAACCCAGTGGCAAAGCCACCCTAGAACAGCTCCTCCGGGTTTTTTACACAATAAACCCTCCTCCGGGTGGATTCCAGAATCATGCCCTTCTTATTGTGTTCTTCCTTGGAGATTCCAACTGGGCGTAATTCAACGGTGACACACGTCAGATGTCATCATTATAACACAAACGCCGTTGAACTTATCGTTATAACAAGAACAACACCATCATTATCACAATGAGCATCGTACTTTTAATAATCCCCGTCAGCGTCGTCCTGGTGAGATGATTAACTGTATAAAACTGCCCAGTGATATATATTTGGTGTCGTGTTGGGCTCAAACGAGTCTTTGTACCTCTGCGGGCACTAAGTTCCGCTACTTGGAGATCAGTACCCAATCCCCGCACATAACTGATTGAATAGATCTCCTTCCTCTGCGCAACAGATTGCACAGTTGAGAAAAAGAAGAAGACTCGATCGCTGGGACAATATGTTTATTCACCTGACGTTTCGATATCCGTAGCGGATTCGTCATCAGAGACATGAGTAACAGAAAGGTTCATGGTTGCACAGTATTCACCGCCATGAGACTTTTAATTAGGCATCTGCTCCCCATAGCCCACCTCAAAATGAATTGGCACGCCAGTGTTCAGGAAGAATCTGAAAATGCCAACCCTTTGCTAAAATTTGCTACCCATCTTTCAGATGCCTGGGGAATCACAGTGTACGGTTAGCACGCATTTGTACCAATTGTGTTCCACGAGTGCTTCTCAGGCGCTTTGAGACAATATCGTTTTAGGAGACTATTTGGCGAGCATACGTTCTCTTTGGGCCATTACCTTTATGTAGAGAGAGGATAATAGGTAACATACAGACAATTATTGTCAATTGGCAATCTTTTTGGGCGCGATGCGCTCCGATCGGCTCGACGGTGGAAAACATTTGCCCTTCGGGAGTCGTCAACTTATGGACAGACAGTTATGCTTATCATTACAGCAAGATCAATCATGGGAATAGGGGTGGAAGGGTTGGCGTAAGGGTTGGTAATACTCGGCTGGTTACGAGCCAATGAGAGCTGTTGGAAGAAAGCGTGGAAAGCTGTAACCATTGGCCATGCCAAGCTCGAGGTTTACAGGAGGTACTTTTGCGCGTGAAGAGTATCAGAAGAGAACAAACTGAGGCAGCGTAAACTCTTATTGGTTTGGTAAAGGGTGCCTATTGACCAAAAAGAATACTAGAAATCTCATATAAGTTAAAATATAAAGTAAATGGTTAGAAACGCTGAAACTGGACCTACTGGTTATTCTCAATAGGTACCCTAAAATGCCCTCTATGGGGATCTTTGCCCCAGGCAGCGGACCTGGGCAGACGGATCCATTTTCTTTGCCAGCGCTGGAGGCTGAACACCACAAGTCTAAGAAAAACTTCCGTGTCCTGACAGACTGAGTCGAGCCAAGTTTTAAGCTGACTCTCCCTCTTCTCGATGTTTCCAATTAGATTACGGTTTCAGGTCGTGGGCAGTTACACTGAGCTCGTGGAATTGATGACGAAGAACGTGTCCAACCCACCTCAGTCGTCTTTCTGTATTAGAAATGGTGCTAGTTTGGGCTTAACAGTCTCGTAATGTCTCTGGGTGGAATACTGTTTGTGTATTGAAAATCACTATGCCTCCAGACATCAACCGATTGAATAGATTTCCCTACTCTGCGCAACAGCGGGCACAGTATTTACCGAGCATGACACTATTGATTGGAAATCCGCCAAAGCCCACTTAAAACTATATAGTCATAGCAGTTCTCAGTATCAATTTCAAAATTCTAACCTTTTACTTAATTTTTTCTCGTACCTTTAGATGCCCAGGGAATCACAGTGTACGGTAAGCACACACTTGTACCACTTAGTTCTCACGAGTGGCTTGCAGGAGCTTTGAGACACTATCGTTTGAATCCGTTTTTGATAGCGAAGGCTGCTGTTTCCCATGTTTGCCCTGTTTTCTAACAACTGTAGGATCTAAGTAGTGGTTTTACTCGGATCACTACAATCATCAGGTCAAATACCAGGCTAGAAACTAAAAGGCAAGAGATAACCAGAAGGAGTGGTTTATTGTATACAGAACTCCCAGTTGCAGTCACAGGTAGCAGGCAGGCAGGTAAGTAGCCCTTGTGGGATCCGGAACCCCGCCGGGTGCGCCTCAATCCTGGCGGTGAGGAGAAGGAGGAGTCGGAGCAGCATAGTCAGGGGGGGCTGCTCTGTCATAAAAAAAACAGATGGAGAGGAGAAGAGACGGATCCACCATAGGGAGGTTTGGTGCAGCAGACCTTGGTCGCCCTGAGGGCGGGTGGGAACGCGGTCGAAGACGCGTCTGCTGTGGTTCCCAGTCGCAGGTAGCAGTGGCCACTGGCGAAGCCAGGGCTGGTCCTGACTGCATCCAGCCAGGCCTGTGAGTTTTGACTGTTGTGTGGGCTGATGACGGCTGCTTTTACATGACTGTGAAGCGAGTTCAAGTGGTCTGCTATTGCTGTGGTGCAAGTTGCCCGAGAAGATGTCGCCTGCTGCGTTGGCCAAAGGGCTGGTGAGTGAAGTGGTCCTTAAGGAGCCGCGACTTCTTGGGCACGCGTGTGCGTACATGTGTGCGCACGTATGTCTGGGAGTGGAAGTGGGTCAAGTGGTCTTCAGGTCACCAAGGGAACAGTCGCGTGCAAAGACAAATGACGTTGGGGGACGCGGGCATTGCAGAACGTAGGTAGGGTGGGGGAGGAATTGTGGCCCTCCGCCACACAAGCATCATGTTCCCCTGCTTTGTTTGTGTACACATCATTTGAAATCAGTTTTCCTCTTCCTTTTAAAAATGATAGCTATAGAAGTGAATACACGTGTTCCAGGTAGCAGTTTGGAAGGAAAAGATGCGATCACTGGAACACGCGTTTTATTTTACTGTCGTTGTGGATTCTGCCTAGAATCCTTAATTATAGACAATGGTATTTACAGTTTAAAGTGTTCATACGCGTGCGTACTAAATTATCCGCTCGTGCGACCGACGCTTGGGGTCTTAATTGGTGCAGTGATGGCTTGACACTTCGCGTTCGACTCATAAATTACCGCCATTTCATTGTCCGTGTTGGCTGTGGGCTTGGTGATTGCGCGACAATTATCCTCGCAGTCGTCCGAGTTGTTGCTGCGCCCGGTCCTTCCCACGTGCCTGATTATCTTGCTCAGGCAATGTCTCAGGCACTAAGGTTTTCTTCCAATAGGACTTTAAAAGCTATTGCCTGATCCGATAATCAAGAATTGTACGGGAGTTTGGCCATGTTAAACGGTATATGTTGTAGGGATTTAGTGTCGCCTCTTATAAAGTAGTCACCGGTTATTAAGCCCACCTCGGGCCCAGACCGAATTGGGCTTAATAAGCGGCGGGCTAACTAACCGGAGAGTCCTAGTTCTTGATTAGCAAACGCAGGATAGGCACTATACATTATATACATACTGCATTATGTGAAGAGCTTGATTATGTACAAGAAAAGAATGCTGTTTGTCTGTATTTTACGTAAAAATAAAAACAAAAAATGATTTTAGCCGGCGACTGGTCTTATAAGCCGGCGGATTTTGCTGTGTAAAATTCCGTCCCAAACTGATTTGGGCTTAATAAGCGGCTGGGCCTATTAACCATGGGCTTAATAACCGGCGACTACTGTAGCGCACGAGCTCGTTCTCAACAGTCGAACGTTGAACCTAGTGCTTACTGTCAAAACTGCCTGACATTTAACCCCGAGGTTTGGCGTACAGAAAACACTGCTCGCTGATGTTGACGACTGATTCTTTTAATCCTGTTTAAATGTCGTTACAAAGTTTTCTGACTAACACGTCGCGAGACGGTGACGAGACAGCGACAGCAGAAAAGTAAAAGAAATATTAATTTAGATTAGACATGAGGACTCTTATGTTTACCTAGCGATTTGTGCTGATAATGCAATTAATTACCCCAAACGACTGTTGTAAATGTAGCCAAAGCTGCGATATCGCCGTCTAACTACGCCCCACATGTGAGTCCTCAAGAAAGAACAGAACAAGAAGAGCGCAAAATTAGAAGTCTTTTTTTTTCTATACTCCGTACAGATTTCTCATAGCAAGCAAGGCATACAAGATTGGACCAATCAAATTGTGTTCATGAGGGCTAACATTCTAACGAACTGTCGGGCTGGGCAGAGAGATAGCGCAGAACACTAACCATGGACGGCGGTTTGATCGATTTCATCACTTGCGCAGCTTGTGCTGATCTATAGTGCATCGTTGGATGAGTAATCAGGACCACATAATAACTTTTCGTTAGTCCTGCCCCTAACAACCACCACCCATAGTACGGCCAGCAACGAACGTATCATGATCTTCGTCAACGTTGTCCTGTTGAAGCTATGAATACCATAATGCGTATTTGCAATGCTCTATTTCCCGTCGTTTTAGGCTTGTCTTTCTGCCTCTTCGGAGGATACTGTTCGTTATTTGAAGATCGGTACCCCGCTCCGGTACAAAATTTGGCTAAATAGATCTGTGGAAGCCTGAATTTGGTAGTGCTGCGTGTATTCACCCCCTTCTCATCTGCCAAACCTTTGTCTTGTCGCGCGTCAAGCGCTGACTCATCCTCTTACCTGTGCGCGCTCTTGTACTTGTGCGCCACCGCTGTCGACAAGTTCGCACCCGAAGCTAATCGATTCCTCGCGAACTCTGACGCCAATACCTGCACCCTTTCCTGATTGGCTAATGACTAGACGGCTTAGCTAAACCCGCGGACATAGACACTTTTACACCTACGCAGCTGGACTTGCCAACAATTATTACGGTTGTGCTCGTATCTTCAACCTTATCCCTTTTAACACTTTTGAGTGTTATGTCCTTATTATTTTGGGATAATACTCACTAGGAGCTTCGTTATTGAGTCCGGACGTTGAAATTTGACAGACCTCCTTCATCTGCACAGCACATTTCACATTAGTCTCCGACCATGACACTGTTTATTAGCCATTCCCCAAAGCCTACTTAAAATTATATAGTCACAGAAGTTTGCACGAACCATCTCTAACTTCCAACCCTTTGCTACATTTTGCCTCGTACCTTTAGATTCCCAAGGAATCACAGTGTACGGTAAGCATGCACTTGTACCATTTGTGTTTCACGAGTGCCTTGCAGGCACTTTAAGACAATATCGAATGATCGCTTTTGTCCCTTTTAAATATCGTCATAAAGTTTGATAGATAGTTAAAGGAATCGATTAATTTTGATTTGGCCTTTAATGCCTTTTGGCATACCTGTACTTGTTGTGAGTACATAAAGTAAGCTGCCAATACAAGCGAACAAGCGAGTCCCAGAACGTAATAGAGACGAAGGCGAATTGATCGATGAGACAATACTTTTATTCGCCTAACGTTTCGAAATCCGTCGCGAATTCATCATCAGAGACATAAGCAGACCCGTTTCTGCTACTGTTTTCTGCTAATGTCTCTGAGGATAAACTCACAAACTTTTTAAACATTACAGTAGTCGCCGGCTTTTAAGCCCACGGTTAATAAGCCCGCAGCTTATTAAGCCCAATTTGGTCTGGGCCCGAGGTGGGCTTAATAGCCGGCGACTACTGTATTACCAACCACCACTGGACCAACGGCGAGCGCGTGTAAGACGGGAAGTGTTCGCCGATCTCGGGCAAAGGTGAGCGCGTGCAAGATTGGGGGTGGTTGGAGGCCTCAAATGAAGTCAATGAAGCGCATTTTCAATATTATTACTTAACCCAATTGGGAGAACAGTGAGCGCGCGTAAGTGGGGGTGGGTGTCCGCAAACCTTGGGCAAGGTCATTGAGACAATGTTTAGGGGGGAGCGGTGAGACGTGCGAGTCGAAGGAGGGTGAAAACCGACGCTCGAACAAACTCCTGCATCGAAGTGAATATGCGGCGTTCTAAACCGGAAATTGTGCCTACGGAACAGAAGGAAGTAACTTTTTCAGTATAATACGGAAATATTTTCGGGCCTCAATAATCATTCTCGCCGCGTATTTTTTCATGCTGCCTTCAGACGCCCTGGTCAGCGCAACCCCCTGTAAGCACATTATTATGGCAAATCTTGACAGCAGTACTTTTTAAGTCTGTTTTTATGTGTAATTACTGGCACTTCAGGCATTTTAATTCGCTCTGGTTTGTTTAAGCTCTGACTAAATAAAAAGGAAACTTTGCCTACTGAACAGAAGGAAGTAGCTTTTTCATCATAATACGAAAATATTTTTGGGCCTCACTAATCATTCTCGCCGCGTGTTTTTTCATGCTGCCTTCAGATGCCCTGGTCAGCGCAACCCTCTGTAAGCACATGATTATGGCAAATCTTGACAACAGCACTTTTCAGTTTGTTTTTGTGTAATTACTGGCAGTTTAGGCGAAGTACTTTGCTGTAGCTTGTTTAAGCAATTGCTCTGTCGAAATAAAACGGAAATTATGCTTACTAAACAAAAGGAAATAGCTTTTTCATTAAAGTACGAAAATATTTTTTTGGCCTCACTTATCATTCTCGCCGCGTGTTTTTTCATGCTGCCTTCAGACGCCCTGGTCAGCGCAACCCTCTGTAAGCACATTATTATGGCAAATCTTGACAACAGTACTTTTCAGTTCCGTGTTTATTTGTAATAACTGGCACTTCAGGCATTTTAATTCACTCTGGTTTGTTAAAGCAATCGCTCTGACGGAATAAAACGAGAATTATGCCTACTGAACAGAAGGAAGTAGCTTTTTCATCATAATACGAAAATATTTTTTGGCCTCACTAATCATTCTCGCCGCGTGTTTTTTCATGTTGCCTTCAGATGCCCTGGTCAGCGCAACCCTCTGTAAGCACACTATTATGGCAAATCTTGACAGCAGTACTTTTCAGTTCCGTTTTTATGTGTAATTACTGGCAGTTTAGGCATTGTACTTCGCTCTAGCTTGTTTAAGCAATTGCTCTAACGAGTCGTCTGTTCTAATTTTTAGCCGTTTCCGACTGTTTTTTGTTTGTCAGTCATTAAGTTTTATGATGCTCGGCAGAATCAAAGTAATTTACATGATTTGTCTAAATTCCTGGTTTAGGTGGCCCTACCTCGGGTAAGGAAACAACTTTGACACTTATGATAAATGTGTCTAAAGCGTATTGTGCTCGAACTCAGAGTCAAATCTTCAGAATACGCCTCATTTAGCACTGCAAATAACCACATCGCTGACTCAAAACTGCGAGGAGCCACGGAAAGTGGTCAATGAGGTTTTGCAGCAAAGTAGACATTTCTCTTTTGTACCCACCTCAATAGCTAGAGACGGAGGTTTGCAACTGGTAAGCCAAACAAACTAACCAAACTAATGCAGGGTTCAACGACGATGACACTGTGACCATTTAAACATAACTCGGCGATAAGCAGGGCTAATCTTTTGCGGGTTTAACTCCCATCAAGGAAGAACACTGATGAGGGTGCAGGTAGTGTTTCTGCTTAGAGCACTACAATCGTTATCAGGTCGAAATCTCAAGTTTAGGAAAAAGGCACAAGGTGCAAGAATGAGGGTTTTTTTGTGCTCAGAAACCTGACATGTAGTTGTTGCAGCGGTGGCCAAGGCTGCGATATTGCCTTTTATGCTACACCTAGTCTGACCCCCCAAAGGAAGAACATGACAAGGAGTGGACTAAAGTAGAAGTCTTCTAGAAACCTAGTACAGCATAATTTAAAGCAAGTGAACGCGTATGTACAAGGTTGGACAAATTAGACGGTGGTCACAAGAGAGCCATGACTTCATTGGCTGGGGGAGTCATGACAGTTGGCGTGTTAGTCTACCGCTTGGCGGGAGCTGGGCGCAGCATCAGCCAATGCACTTTGATAGTGTGGGCGGACCGGTTGTCTGGTTTGAATTAGTGTCCTGCGCCGCCGCGCTGTGCGCGTCATTACACGCACTCTGCGTGGGTGGACCGGCGGTCTCGCGTGGGAGCGCCTCGTCAGGGTGGCCTAAATTTTGAGTTAAGGTGGGCCCTAACAGTGGTATCAGGTTGCCGTGGTCACTGGCTGAGCAACGAATAGTGTTGACTGCGTCCAGACAAATCTGAGGGAGACTAGGATTGTTAGCCACAAAAAAAGACGTGACAGTTGCTTTTACATGATTGGGAAGCGAGTTCAGGTGGTCAGCGATTGGTTCGTTGCACTGCCCGGAGGGTGTCGCGTATAGAGGCGTGTGTTTCGGTGGCCGAGGAGTGGTGTAGTTAAGTGGCCATAAGGCAACCGTGGCCAGCTCGACGCGCTTTTGTGCACGCGGGCAAGTTGATAAAGGGTACGCCGGTCAGCTATTAGAAAACAACCGTCTGTGAAGTTGCATTGCGTTGAAGCTATGAGCATTGAACAAGGAAGGGGGACGGCAGGGTTGACTTCCACCACAAGCGCAAGCGTCAGTATCTTTCTTTTGTAATTCATGTTATACTACTTAATAACCATTTTGCGTTTGCAGACTGCCTCAGTTAAGTGCTCATGGGAGGTTATCTTCAAAATAACCGTTGCTCGAATTGAGCGGTTTTCTATGCTTGGCATCTAAATGACCTTTGTTACATCGAGCACTGCTATTAAAGGCCACCGACAAGAACTCGCGATAACGGATAACACAGCTCAGGAGCATAAACAGATTGGATTATACCTCGATCCACTCGTTGATGAACCTTGACCCGACCGCTAACGGAACTCATCTGCCCCTCTCTCAGCATTGGGCCTCGTCAGCTGGAGAAAAAACAGACAGTATTGCTGGCAAAGATAAGGGAGTCTGAAATGGCCATTTCTGGCTTATGAGCCATCGTCAGCCAGTTATATTCAGACCCAAATTATGCCCTAACATAGCCTCGAACTCACAACCTCTTCTATCAGAGTCAAATGCACTAACCATTGACCTGTGAACTCGTTTTCGTACCGGGGATATTGACAGTCGTCGATGATCGTTCTCTTACTATTGAGCCAAGAGCTAAGTGTCTCGCCGGCTTAGGTCAGGCGATAATGGCAGTCCCTTGCCTGCCACATATGCCTGATTCAAATTCCATTTGATGATGAAGGTTGGCCAAGTAATTTACGGATGAAGCACCTGTCCTCAATAGTTCAGTAGGTAGTTTAAAAAAAAGTCATAGTAGGCTCGATCGGATGTTGTAGGCATTCGTTACCTCGACCTTTTCATAGTTTTATGTAATGTTTTTACTAAAATTTGCGAAAATGCTTAATTAGTGGGCTCTTTCCTGGATTTTTTCTAATCTTATTTCATTTGCACTTGTAGTCACCTGCGGAAGTGCAATTTACGGTAAGCACTTAATTTCTCTCACGCCAGCAACATTCTCACTTATGGACTTCAATGAAGTTTAACGGATGCATTTTCAACTCGAATGCTTGAACGGCCAAAACTCCTCTTATTTTCTACAGAGTCTTCCTGGCCAAAGGAAATGTACAGTTGCAGAATCAGCCGATTCAATTTATTGTTTAAATCTCATCGGAAATTCCAGTAGTCTTAGCGACAGTTATCCATAGAGAGGCCCTGTGAGGGTTCGATTCATAGTAACCATTAACCGACAAATGTTCAGTGTATCGAACTTCGTCCTTCATTATGCCAACCAATAGGCATCGTCCACTATTTTTATTCGTCAAAAGGCATCGTTTAATGAAGCGATAGGAGTTTATGTTGATCGATTTTATTCTCTTCCGGTACTTTTCTCGTGCATATTTATAGATGTGTTGAAATGTGCGCATCCCAAGCAATATAAGTTGAGATTGACTACGTTTTCCGGGAAATAGAAATTTATTTCGTGATTTTTCGAGATTGGAACCCCAGCTAATCATCAGACGCAGATAAAAGTAAAAGTGCCAAAACAACTAGCGTCACGAGTGCGCAAACAAGGATATGAACAGTCAGTCATGCGGGCAGGGAGGGGGGCAGGGTGATTGTACAGCATGGTGTTGTGGCTGACGGTAATGAAGTCAGGTCGCGTCAAGGGTCTAATCAGTGATTCAATGTGCCGGTTGGCTGCAGCTGTGTGTCTCTCTCTGTTCGGATAAGTTCGCGTCTCAGCAATTTGCGTTTGAGATTTTTTATATGAACCATCCAACTCAAAATGCCTGTTGATGCATGATGTGTCTGAGTACATCGCTTCGAGGAATTCACGGCCTTCAAACAGGTAGCGACAATACGAGTTTTGTCCCACGCGAACGTATGCCCGGTGTCTAGGCTATGTATGGTGACTTGAGAGAGGTGATCTCGTCTTTTTACCGCCAATTGGTGTTCACGAATGCGCACAGAGGCAGATTTGCCGGTTTGGCCACAGTATATATCTAGGTAGAAGGACATTACCAAATTCTAACAGAACTCATCAGTCCCGCTCTGCCTTGGACGTCGACAGAGGCCCTGACAGCCGTAACAGTTGGAAGTTTAGGCTGAAGGAAATTACAGACAAAAGCAAGCGAGACGAGGATGGCTATTTCTGGCTTATTAGACGTCGTTCGCCGGTCACACCCAGACCAAACTTGGGCCCCACGTGAATCTCAAACGCGCCATCTTTTTAATCAGACTAACGCCCTAATCATTTAGCCATTGTCCGCTTCTTGAAAATAAGTACGCCACCCGCGGACATCAACCGATTAAATAGATCTCATTCATCAACGTAACAGATTGCACTGTAGTCACTGATCATGACACTGTTTATCAGACATCCCCCATAACTCACCTCAAAATGTATAGACACAGCAGTTTTCACAAACAGTCTCGCAGTTTCAACCAATCGCTAAATTATTTCGTTCACCTTTAGATGCCCAAGGAATCACAGATTACGGTAAGTACGTAGGTGCTTTGAGAAAATATAGTTTTGATAAGTTTTTAATAGCGGAAGCAACTGTTTCGCACGTTTGCCATGTTTCTTAACAAGCACCGTATGTCTCTGTTTTGTTGGTGTTCATCCATTTATTTCAATATTTTCATGATACCCACAGGTTGAATTATCAACACAGGTGAGTCTTTCGCGTGGTGTTAGGTTACTTAGGTAAAAACCATAGCAGCTGCGTTCTTAAGGCCCGGTCCCATAGGAGAGGAGACGAGGGTAGGAGGCCGGAGCAGCAGCAACCGTTTATTGTGTACGGAAGGTGTTGATAGGAGGAAATCGACTTCGGACGGGCGTAGGTCTGCGCCCGAGTGGAGCGGTGTCCTAAGTCCTCTGGCCTTGTGGCAGTCATTTCAGCGGCTGCCGATAGCGGTTTTTCTCTTGGCAAACATTAAAGGTGCTTGGTCAGACTGGAAAAGATTGTCGGTCAGACCAGCATATTTGCGCCCAAGTCACACGAGGTCAAGGGTTGCGCGTCGGTATGTGCGCATGCGTTGGTCGCTATGGGGGATTGAGTGTTGATGCAGGCTGCGGTCACCAATACCGGGCGACCGTCTGCCATCACGTGACCTCGTGCCTGTGGCGTGCGCGCGTGCGAAGAAAGTAGGGTTACAGCCACAACGCGTCCACATCTGACACTTGGTTCTCTTCCTCATAACCCTACTCGACCTAAAACAGCCAAAGAAACCGGCATTTATTCGAGATCGCGTTTAAGCAGTTGACAATTTGACTTATCACTCAACATTTGAAACGTCCAAGCCCTAACACTGAATTTTTCCGCCTAGGTGGCGTGTGCAGAGGTGACGGATAGTGAGGATTAGTTGTATATTAGGGAGCTGTGCGTCTGACGAGTAGGCATTCACACATTCCTGACCACAGTGCTAGTTCACAGCGGAAGGTTGCATCTAGCAAATCAATCAAACTGTATAAAATAGTGCAGCGTTCGACGAGGGCACTGTGACATATCACGCATTGGTCCACACCAAATAAAAGCAGTCTATGCAGTAGACGCCATTGCAATATTTCGACATATGGGAAAGACTAATACTCTTTCGCTTATCTGAATTGCCTCCAGTCGTGATACTGATTATTGTGTAGTCTTTTCTGAAGTCATTTCAGTAAGGGTAGGATGCCGGCCTTTTAACGAGCTTCGTTCCGACCACTAGCAAAACTTTTCTATTGTAAAAACTACCTACTTAAGCAGTATGCTTTTTTATCATTGATTTTGACTGCCTTTATAAATTCAACTATAATTTATCGAAAACATAGACAAAATTATATCTTGTATATGTTTGATAGCAAATTACACCTTCTTTAAATTTTATGCTCAAATTAAGGGTGGTTTTCGGTTTTAAAAAACTTGCTCAGTTGCTGAATAATTTTCTAATCTAGCGACTGCTTTTCTCGAATTCAAGGTTTAGAAACTGCGCACTGTGTACATCTTGTTTAAGAAAAAGTACGTTTTCACCTACAGTCTGAAGAAGAGGTTACATAGTTGTCATGAAATATGTAAATAGATGTGAAACATATTTTATGTAGTTAAGGTAGCGAAAATAAACTGACAGATACGGCGTTTTTTGAATAAATGCCTCACAGTTGTAGAAAAGCTCATAATTAGCAACTTTTTTTAAAACCAAAAGCTAACCTTCCTTTGAGTATACAATTTAAAGAACGCGTAATTTGCTATCAGACATGTACAAGATATAATTTTTTAATCGATGTTTTCCATAAAATATATTTGAATATATAAAGGCAGTCAAAATCAATGATAAAAAGGCATACTACTTAAGTAGACAGTTTTTACAAAAGAAACGTTTTGCTAGTGGTCGGAACGAAGCTCGTTAAAAGGCCGGCATCCTATCCTGACTGAAATGACTTCAGAATAGACTACACAATAACCAGTATCACAACTGGAGTCAATTCCGATGAGCGAAAGAGTATTAGTCTTTTTGCATATGTCAAAATATTTCATGATCAACGGCGTCTACTGTAGACTATGTGGTCACTGGGAGAGTGAATTGCAGATTACGAAGCCAAAACCTCGCTATTTTCGCGTTCAATGAATTGTTTGCCAATACAAACGAACATGAGAATCCTTGAGACGAAGAAGAAGAAGAAGAAGATGATGAAGATGAAGATGAAGATGAAGAAACGATCTGTGAGACAAGGCTTTTATTCGCCTGACGTTTCAACCTCCGTCGCGCATTCCTCATCAAAGACATCAGCAGAAAACAATAGCAGAAACGGGTGATATATGCACTGGAAGTTGCAGTATTTATAGGCCACAGTCATTACTGCATTACTGAGAAGAACAATTAACGATAATTGCCTGCATGTGTGTTACTTGTTTCATTACCGGCATGCAAATCCAGGCAAAGCAGGCAAACCACAGCCAATTTGTTTCGGTTTTCGCGCATGTATTTGTGTGTGCTGGCGTCGGCAGTAGCGCTGTACCACCGCAGGGGCCTGAGAAAATTCTCCATCTGGCCGTGAGTGAGGCAGACAGAGACAGAGAGAGAGCAAAGGAACTTGAGGAGAGGCGGCAGATAGGGCCGTGCAATAGCACCAGACCACTTTGTGGGTGTGTATGCGTGTACTCCCACGTACAGGCACAACTGCAGGGTCCACCTGCTCATAAATAACAAACAATCAGACCTGCCGGTAATAAAAACTAGACTCTGCGGAGGGTCGCCCGAAGGAGGAACTGTGTCTTCTACTTCCTGGTTATGATGAAAAAAGATGCTTGGCTGCGGCTCAGCTACTGGCTAACGGACAGACTAAAGAATTAGGGAATATAACTAGATAATATTTATCCTTAGGAGGGGGTGGAACCATACGGAAGAGGAAAATTCATAGGAATGATAATAATAATAATAATGAGGGAGGGGGTTATAGTGAATTTTGTGGGGTGGTAGTGGCAGAACCGCGGCTGCTGCTGGTTATGGGCGTGTTGATAAACGTAGTAACCGTTGTCGGATTGCAAATACTAAGTGTAAAACGCAGAGAAAAAGGCAATGGAAAATGGAATTTTGAAGAAAGAGAGAGAGAGCTGGTGTTTCAGTCAACGCGCTCGAGGCGGGTCGCGTCTACCTGACAGCTCTACCGTGGTTACCGATGATTTCTACCAGGTGCCCCAGAGCAAGGTGAGTGCAGAGCCGTTGATTTGCGCGGGAATTAGGTAACTATAATACAGCACTCGCCGGTTATCAAGCCCACGGTTAATAGTCCCAGCCGCGTATTTAGCCCAAATCAGCCTAAGATGACATTTTACATCGCAAAATTCGCCGGCTAATAAGCCCAGTCGCCGGCTACAAAGCCCAGTTTGCCAACAAGATAGAGTGAAATTCTCATCTCTCTGCATGTGCAACTGGTTACGTGTCACGAATCATTTTTTTTGCTTTTGTTATTACGTATAATACAGACAAACAGCATTCTTTTCATGTGCATAACCAAGCTCTACACGTAATGCAGTACGTATATAATGTATAGTGCCTACCCTGCGTTTGCTAATCAAGAACTAGGACTCTCCGCTTAATGCGCCCGCCGCTTATTAAGCCCGATTTTGTCTGGTCTCGACGTGGGCTTAATAGCCGGCGAATACTGTTGTAGAGTTGCGTAGAATTTGCAGAACTGTCTCCTCTCCCCTTACCCCCCCCCCGAACCCGGAGCCAAGAAGAATTTAAGAAGACCAGCACCTGTAGAATCGGCAGCAGATGGCTGATGCAGTGAGAGATTGCGCACCAAGGCCTGTATCACATCTCCCATATAGGGCATTTGTTCTGGGTGGACATCCCCAATAAGTGAGAAGAAGAAGAACAAGATACGTTCGCTGGGTAATACCTTTATTCACCTAACGTTTCAACCTCCGTCGCGGATTCTTCATCAAAGAAATCAGCAGAAAACAGTAGCAGAAACGGATAATATATGCACTGGAAGTTGCAGTATTTATAGGCCACAGTCATTACAACACACTTATGACGACGAAAGTTAACCATAAGAGTCCTCTTGTGCGTTATATGTTTGATGGCCGGCGTGCAGGCCGCACTGCCTTTATCTTGGGCCTCATTTACCGGGCCCTGAAAAAAGCTATAGCAGCGAGAAGTATAAGCAGATAGCACTGCTAGCAACGAAAAACGGGGACTAGAATGGACATTGCCAGCCGTCATCAGCCAGTCTTACCCAGACTCGAGTGGTGCACCACCCGAGCTGGCCATACTATCTGCTGCTACAGCTGCTGTCAGGGCCCACAAAAGTGGAGCGGGGCAGTCGGGTTCCGTTAGTGGTTGATAAACGTTGGTCAACGAGTGTTCATATCTCCCAACATAAACGGGCAATCGCATGCGACTGATCAATGTATTGTGTCTCGATGCAAAGGTGATTGGTAGCCCTTCCCACGCATCTAGTGATATCACATCCATCCCCTAGACCTCGTCTGTAAACGACATTTGAAGGTTGCGTTGCTTTCCCGTTCGCCGTGGCTGCATCCTCTTAGACCTTTCAAAATATTATGGTTAGTGTTTAACGTGCAATCCAGTCTTATCACCGAAACTTACTTCATGTTATTTTCACTTCAATTATAGACTTCAAGGGATTCGGGGTATTTGGTAAGCATTTATTTTGATCATACAGTTAACTGTGTTTGCTACTTGAAGCATAATAATGTTTTACGGGCACATCGTCCATATAAATCTATCGAGGTAGTATTGGGCCCTTCGGTGTCTCTATCAAATACGTATAGCACTGCGTGTCCACAGGGTACTTATGTTACGAAGGGAATCCAGTCTTTTTTAAACGCTGAATGCTTAAACCTAACCAGTTTTAGGGTCCACTTACGTGCACACATCTGGCATTGTTTTGTCAAGACTTGAGTGGCAAAAATTTGCATTCCAGGCGTGGAAGAGATTAAGAAGGCGTGTCAGTCAGTGGATTCCGGGTTTTATAAGTCTGAGTTTTCGACCTTCAGCGTCAGAGATAAAATCGTCAACGAGAAAAAGACAAGCAACAGTTTTGGGGGGCAGGGGCCTATCAACCACCAGTGCCGTCAGTCCGGAGGAGGTGCCTGCACAGGGTGTTGTATGCTGCCAGCGCCCGATCGATAAATCGATTCACTGAGTTCTCATCCGAGGAGGCCAGGGTTGCAATCAATACTCGGCCTGTCTTATTGCCGTGGGCGTGGACGATTATATCAGCTGCCGCTAAGTTAAAGCTGTGACCCGTTTTCTAGGTGTGGACAGCCACTTGTGACAATGCGTCGCTACGTTTGACAGCCAGCTTATGTTCATGTATGTGCCAACCGAACATGCGCCCAGTCTGTACTGTGCAAGTCAGAAGACAATGTAGACATAATATGTGATACTGGGATTTAATCGGTCCTTGATTCTCATGATTTGGCTGCGCATGGTATCCTTGGGATTGAAGCCTGGATCTCGGATTAGAATTCAGTCAGTTTAAGCCGTACCGAACACCTGAGCCCTCCCCTATCTTCCTTTCTTCCCGACTCTTATTTGACTCTGGGTAAAAACGTGGGAGTCTTGAGAGAGTGGAGTATATCCTGTGTGTATTTTTACACTATGAGCCAGCTATGGTCACCGCGTCACTGCCTTCCACTTGCTGAAGCTCGCGACGGTGGGCATCGTCGAGAGCGACGGTGGAAACTGTCAATCACCTACCGACATGTCTGGCAGTTTTTATAAAATAAGTAGACTCTGCGCCATCTGGTTAACGCGTATTGCATCCTAGTCTGTTCAATATATTGATTTGGTGACAATTCTGTGTGGCTCTTTGTATTTAGGACAAAAGGGGGTAGGGGGAGAGAAGGAATCTCGAACGTTCAGCTGTAGATTACGACATAGTGTCTTCCACGTAATTCAAAAAGTGGTGGTGTATAGACGGAGACTATCTTGTGCACTTACCGCACTCTGTCTTTCCTCCCTTGTCCAAGCTCGATGTAGCGGCCGGAACCGCTGCGCCAGACTCAGATCTCACGGAGTGAGAGCGACGTTAAGGCCACGAGTTACTGGTGCCTGCGTCTGCACCTACATTGTTACTGGAATTGAAACCCAATTAACGCCTGTGTTGTAATCGAGTGTGTTCTTGTGTCAGAATTGGTTATGTCCCACAGTTACGTGTTAGGAAGAGAAGGCAGAACAAGATAACAGATAGTACTTTACTGTCAGTTGTAATAGTACATCAGCTCTGTTTCCTGTGTGCCCAGCAGCTTGTCTTCTGTGGTCGGTCTCGTCTAGGGCAACATAGTCTCGGGTCGTCGACAGCGTATCCAACAGCAGAGTCCGCCTCCTGTCCGCGGCCTCGTATTTAAGGACCGGCAGCCTTTGTTCCCTATTGGCTCCTTCGCTAGTGGCCCATGCAAGGAGCGTTCGTGTCATCGTGACGCTTGGCACGCGTGCTTTGGCCCTGGCCAGGCATGACCTCACGGACTGCGGCAGACTCCGACCGCGGTTGTCCTTTCGTGCTCGCGTGTCGTCACTTGAAGGTCACTCTCTTTGCCCGCTCTGCATGCACCGGTAGTCTGTTCGAGTTCTTTATTCTCGTATCCTCAGGAGGGCCCGAGTTATGATTTGGCCGTCCTTACAACCTGCAACACCCTGATCTGGATCCCACGCCGGGCCCGTTTAGGCTGCAAGCAAAAATACCACACATCTATCACCAGTTCGCTCTACTACCCAGTGAAACAATAGTCAGTCTGTTTAAAATGTCAGTGTTCATCTTTGAGCAACACTCAGCCCCTCTTAGCTACACGACCGACCTTCGAGGTCGCATCATGGTAGCTACGATGCGTATGGCTTACGAAGGGGGAACCACTCATTGTTTGAGTTGGCTGCTGGAAACAAAGACGGGAGTGTGTTATTGAGCCGGTTCGAAAAAAATCCGCAAACATGGAATAGCTTAACACCGTGCCCCCTTGGTGCAAAGCAATCATTATTCCAAAGTTTTATTTGCAAAGTTTTTCTCCCATGTCATGCTGCACATATCGAGTTAAGGTCTTGGGTGCTGAAAAAAGGGACTCCAGCCATGCACGCTTACAGCTTTGTTCAGATTCAGGGTTTATCAATGCGCTAGCAGCGATCATTCCTTAGGCTCGTGCTTCGTCATCTTTCCAGTGATCTTTTCAGGCTAACAGTTCTTCTACGGATTATGCCCCAAAAGACAGATGCTGCTTCGTACCCTACTGTGTTTTAATCAGTAGGCATTTTAAGGCGATTAAAATTATTTAGACACAAGGGTAAAGCACATTCGGCTGTCTTGGTGATTTGAACTCACGATGACAGGAACGAGTTTTTATTGCAACCAAAGTTCTAAACCCCTGGGCCACGGGTCCCAGAAAGCCTTAAAACAAAAGCATATGAACTCATTAAAACAACAGATGTCTACGACATAAAATTCCAAAGTAGACTATCCCATTTTTTCATGCCTCAATTTTTTGCTTTTAGAATGGGCGCTCCGGGGGTGGCGGATTGAGTGGACGATCAGTCAGTGAGGCGGGCACTCAGTCAGTAAATGGTGATGAACAGAAGAAAAACACGGTAAGATGAGTTTCCATTTGTTTCCAGTGAAATAATGCTTGGCCTAAAGGCTTATCCAGCAAAAAATCCACCATCACTACATTACGAACTCCTCAACGCTTATACGACCTCCTAGGTCTTGAGAAGAAAACGACTGTATACTTTAAGAATTGTATTTGTGCTGGCAGGGTTGAACTCGGTGGTTATGTTGAGTGTAGCAATCGACGACCAGCTTTCGAGCACTAGTCTAGCCATCTTATCAATGGCCCTGCCAATCACTTTTGTCTTCTCAAAGGCGAAAACGTGGTTGCGCTGCTGCATTTGGCCGTAGACCATAGAAAGCTCCTCCTCGCGTTTGATTGTGAGCTGGTGTTCATGCAACCTCGTGCCTGTTTCGCCGACATAATTTGCATCACAAACTTGGCAAGGGATGCTATAGACAACCGCTGATTGTTCGGTCATTGGTAGCGGATCTTTGGGCTTCATAAACCGTTGTCTGATAGTTAGTGCCGGTTTGTTAGCCATGCCAATCCCGAACGGTTTCAGCAGTCTTGCAGTCGCCTCTGAGATATTCTTCGCATAGGGTATTGACAGTCAGAACTTCGGTTTCTCTTCGGTCGACACCTCAGAGTGGCCCTTCCTGAGATACCTGTGTACGAAGGACTTCAGGTAACCATTAGTCTCGAATAGGGCATGTAGGTACTTCCTCTTTTCTTTCCTCCCATCGTTGTCACTGCAGTGTGTTTGAGTGCGCTGGAAGGGAGTCCTGACGCAACTGCGTTTGTGACCGACGGGGTGGTTACTTCTGAAATGGAGGCGCTTAGTGTTGGTCGCCTTACGGTACACCGTCATCCTTATCTTCCCATCCGTCAGCCTTGTGACTAGAACGTTGAGAAAGGGCAATTTATCATCGATCTCCTCTTCCATTGTGAACTGTATGTCCGGGAACGAGTAAATAATGAGGAAAAGAATGCAGGCATTTATTATTCTCCAGATTAGGGCTTGCGGTGTGCGATATGAACGCAAGCGGTAAATATAATATGAAAGTTTTGGGATTTTGATGAAAAGGCCTTCTATATGAAGAGTAAACGAGAGGCAAGACGCCAGATTAGCACCAAATTTTCGGAAAGAGAATACATAGTTGAACAGAATGTCAATGGTTTTAGGACTGGGAGAAGGTCGTAGTCGAAAAATACACTGTACTGACTTCCGCTTCTTAAGTAAAAGGCCTTTTGCTGACGACCATGCTGACACGCAGTCCAGGTCATCCTTCAGTACGCGATAATGGGTTTGAATTTTGAGACGATGGCCAACAACCATATCATCAGCATAATTAGCAAACAAGCAGTCGTTTGGCGATCGTAGGTTGTCTGTATGGAGGAATAAGAGCTGAGGGGATAATATGGACTCTTGGAGAACTCCATAGTTTTTGGGAAATACCGTGGATTTTCGCTTTCCGCACTGAACGAAATGAATGCGGGAAGTGAAATTGTCCCCAAGCCACGAGACAGTCCAGCCGGGAGAACGGCATGCATAAGTTGAATCACGATGAAGAGGGCGCGAGATCGTATTTCAGCCTGAGGAGTAATTGAGAAAAGCACATGCCTACAAGCTCTACTTGGTGAGGCTGGGCACAGTAATGCACAGGGGTTATGCTACAAATACGTGCTAGCCAACGAGCGAATAATTGTTCGGTGGTAATTTCAAGCCTCGTGAAAGCAACATGGTAAGTATTCTTAGAATCGTCCTTTCAAGAAGACCGAATGATTTTTTGATTGCCTGAGCAGCCCATCAAGCAAATGGCACTTGTAGAGGTTTAACGTACTTTTTTATTTGAAACATTCCCGTGGTTCAAACGACACAGTACCAAAGTCATCCTAAGTATCAGTTTTTCTCATAAAACAATAAATTGTACCAAATCCAGTCAGATTAGGTAAAGTAATCAGCAAGTTCTTGATGCTTACTGTTCCATTTTTACCATTTTTTTATTGCAGGGATGCTGCGCATATTGTTGTTGTGGTAAAAAGGTTAGTCTAAACGGTATTTTTCCATTTATAGCGTTTCTTACGCCAGGCACATGACGCATCATCAGCGGCATTTGGTTACTAAAGATTGTATTGCTTTTTGGAGATTGTGTTAATGTTGCAAAATTTATCCTTTGTGAATTCAGACAAAGAATATCTGACTGGCATACACAGCTTTCAGTAAATTCTCTTTGTGCCATTACATTTATACAGGGAGGGGGGGGGTAAAAAGTAACATGCTGGCAATTACGTTCAACGTTACAGGCGAATTAGTCATGCGAAAGAGGGGGACGTTGGGGTTGATAGTACTCGGCTGCACCCTGTCCGGAGTCAATAATGGATGGAAGGAAAATAAGAATTTTGTCTCTCTGCTGGAGTTCAAGCTCTTAAACATTACTGAACCCAGAAGACACAGTTTTTTACAAAAAATATATAATGCGTCAAAGTTGCACAGTGTTTTTAAGAATGCATAAAAAACCTCGAACAATCTCACCCAATCGCCAAGTTTTGTCCAGTCTTGTTTTACTGCTTTTGTAGGCGACAAATAAATCGCTGAATCCAGTAAGTTCGCATACGCGTGTGCATGTGCGTGTTTTTGCCCGTAAATAATGCTTCTGCAATGAGTTCAGCTTGATCTGTGAACTAGTGTGAACTATCATGAGAGGTCCTATTTGCCTTTGACGTATAATTATTTGCTACTGTTGTTTTTTCAGTAGCAATACTTTTTTCGTTAAATTCGCCAAAATAAGGTCGAATTTTCATAACTTGCCTGAGCAATAGGATTTCGTGTTGATGAAGTTTATAGTATATTTAGCGGTAGTGATTCCTTGTGGGGACACCTGGGGAATGTGTGAAGCGCGCGCCTCAGGCTCACGGGCACTTAATTTTAGGGGAGAGGATGGGCAGGGCACGTCATGGATGGAATTAGATGGTAACATTTCTGTAAAATAAAAAAGTTACGGGGACAAGTTGGGTCGCGTACTCAAACCCTGGGAGAAGACACTGAAATGGGCTTTAATATCATCTCTTACTCCCCGCCCGACCAACGGCGAACGCGTGTATTTAGAGGGAGTGTGCCTTAGCCTCGGACGAGGTCATGGGGGCACATTGTCTAGCGGAACCACCAAAACCAACCAGTAAAAAGGTTAACGCAGTACAAAAGTGGAAGATATTGAAATTCACTCTACATAAAATTTGTAAGTAAGCAGTTATTACCATGGTTTATTGAAAAGGTTTACTTCGCTTAGTATACTAACTTAAGCTGCTGTGGTATGTGGTGGCCTTCGGAGGACCACTCCGCAGTTCAATGCCATCATCAAATCCCTACTGGTTGATGGATCACGTGTAAGAAACTGGATGATTATGTGCAATTCAATCTACTTAAAACATTTAAGTAGGTGGCCATAATAGATAAAGATCTTTCGAATACCCTACAGGGAAACCCTACCTATTTAGCTCATTCAAACAATTATAAGTGGAATTTAGTTATTTTTCTTTGATGAAGTTTAAAACAATTAAATGTTCATTAACACTCGTTAACCAAGAATTAAATGTCTAACCACAAATTCCATAAGACAGTTAGGCGGGGGGAATATATATAGTTAGGCGACCCTAGCAGGCAGTTTTGCCCGAATCGTGCAATTTTAAGGACATTTTATGCACGGCCAGATGATGACTCCGCGAACCGAATATTCGAGGCCGTTACTAAGGTCACCGTAGGTAGGCAAACTCTCCGCATTGGTACCAACATTATAAAACTTCGCTCCAATCTTTTACGACCCGCGCCTGGTACTTTTGATTCACAAGAACGGTAAATTAGCCGACACCAGTTCCCGAGGCCAGAGAGGGCGTGTACTCGGACAATGCACTTTGCAGCAAGTCACTCTTATCTCAGGCTGGGAAGTATTGATTCACTTCGCTCCATGAGCAGGCGTGAGCGACATGGGACCAATCAGCTACGAGGAAAAATCGCTAGTCACGGTGCGCTTTCATGACAGGGGCGTAAGTTGCACTCACGGGCCTTTTTGTAAGATGGGTAATCATGGGAATGGGCACATTTCAACACAATCAGAAAGAGTCTATTTAAATAAAGTGTAATATAATTCGTTTACTGTAATTTAACCTGGACAGAAGCATTGAATTTTTAACAAAGCTCAGAGTAGTTGTTCGCGAGGCTGCTGGACACCGATTTTTTATGATAAATAATTTTTTTAAATGAGTCTAACTTATGCTGCTTTTCTGATTCTGTTAGGAACAACGGCCAACCAAACGTTCGGAAGTACGTGTTTCTAGTATTTCTCGAAAATCGAGCTCACACCTGTGGAATTGGCCTAATTTTTATTCAGTACCAATTACGTCCTAGCTACTGGTTTCCTGAATACGGCGTCTATTGAAGCAATTTAGCCTTGTATTTTTTTCGCGCTGTTTTAAACGTCTCAGTCAGTACAATCTTCGGTAAGGACACAGTTTTAGATCTAATGACTTTGTCTGCATTTCTTGCTGATCGAAATGGGAGTAACTAACTTCAAAATACATGCACGGTAATGAGGGAATAAATGCTTAACCTTAATGTGGCTGGCGGCTTGTTTCGGTGAGAAAACAAAATTGTAGTTAGTGAGATTTGCCTGCGAACCAGAAAAACTATCGTTTAGTGGATATCTGTTTGAAGCAGGAACGCTGGTAGCAAGGAAAGGTCTTTTAGGATATTAGCCGAACCAAATGCTAGCTTTCCTGAGGTGTGGAGCCTAGCCAAGTGACTTCGTTTGTTGGCTTTGACGCATACAGGCAATGACTGTCCACGGGAGATGACCTTAACCTCTGGAGAGGACACAGATGCATGCGCTTGCTCTCGCGCACATTGGTCGCAGTTGTCCCAATACGCCAATCAGGCTACAGGCGAACGCGCACTAGACACTCTCTTATAAGCCACTGTCCCTAGCAGACAGGGAGAAATGCATCACACACCGCATAGCCAGAGCATGCTAGTCCGCTCCCAATGCCGGGGCTTGCCCCCAAAGTGGACAAAGAGCACGCTGGAGATCAACCAGCAGCAATAGCCAACCAAGACAGCAACTCCGGGTTTTGTAGACAATAAACCCTCCTCCAAGTGGAGTTCAGAATTATGCCCTTCTTATTGTGTTATTCCTTGGGATAATTTCAACAGGGCGTAGTTCAACGGTGACACACGTCAGATGTCACCGTTACAACACTGGAGACGCAGAAGTCATCATTATAACAGGGGCAATATCCGACATCACACCCATTCCAAACATAGATAAGTAGCATTAAATCAGTGCCCTGTGACAATTTGGATAATCTTGGCAATATTTGCACGCCACATATGCACAAAGTGGCGAAATCTTATTTTAATAAAGATCATTATATTCGGTGATATACTTTGATTTTTGAGGGCTTTGGTCAAAGACCTCGCGGCAACTTACTCAGAAATTTAAAAGAGCATTCTTGAAACAGGAGGTGACGCACATATAAACTAAAGTTAAATACTGCACCCGAACCTAACAAGTTTGGTTCTAAAGAATTTACTCTAAATGCGTGCAGTAAATTCCAAAATAATTTAATATTGAAACAGGTAATACTGTATCCACGGAGTTTTATACCGAGGAAAGATGAGGTAAGTCTACCTGGCTGTTTGACCTTATATAAAAATATCTATAGGTACGTTCAGAAAGCAAGGCTTATAAATTATACAACTTGGTGCACATCCATAGTACAATTTTATACCGACTTTATGACTTATTCTTCACGCCGTAAGGAAATAATTATTTATCATAAGACAGAATGCATATAGCATTTAGTAGAAAGCAGTAGAACGTTTTCTGGGGCCAGTATTTTATTTGCTCGGGGTTTCGGACTGAGCTTCGTGCCCATTGTCAAGGGATGAAAAACGTACAGCTCACCGCGTGGTTAAGTCAGCTCTGTCGGGGGTGACCTTGAGTTCCAATTGTTCACTCTGCCGCGAGTTACCTTGAGCCCTTGCCATTGCTCGCGCACCGCGAGATAGCCATCTGGGTGACCAATATACCTATTAAATGAGTCCGCGTGCGAATGTCCTGCTTCTTGCAGCAAGCGTGCGGCTTCAGGCAACTCGTGCAGCAATATGACTCAATACCCGTCAACCAAAAACCCGGTGTCATTTACCGAATCGACTGTTTTTGCAGTCAGGCCAATTATGTTGGCGAAACCGGCAAACAGGTTACCACGAGACTGTATGAGCGTGAACTCGCCGTGCGAAGGAGGGACAAGCTATCCTTGGTCGCCGCCCACGCATCCCCGCCAGAGCATGGCTTAGACTTTGAACTCGTGCGAATAGTAGGCCGGTCGGACGACCGAATATCACGCTTGCTGCAAGAAGCATGGCACTCACACGCAGACTGTATTAGTGAGCATATCGATCGCTCAGATGCCTATCTCGCGGTGCGTGAGCAATGGCACAGCTCAAGGTCACCTGCGGCGGAGCGCACAATGGGCACTCAAGGTCACCGCCGGCAGAGCTGACTTAACCACGCAATGAGCTGTGCGTTTTCGTTCCTTGACAATGGCCTCGAGTGACAGTCCGAAACATCGAACAAATAAAATACTGGTCCCATAGAACGCTTTACCGCCTTCTATTCAATTACCTGGGCCTCGCATATTTTCGACCATTGTAAATATCATTTGGTGTGCAGATTTTGAATTCAGGTGTAATGGCACAGAGGATTCAAAATTATAAGGCAATTTATAAAGTTTTTGAAAACTTAAAGATACGTTTACTCTGAATATAAAATTTGAGTAAGGTGTAATTGGCTATCAGTCGAGCACTAGAAAGATTATTTCATGCATATTTCCAATAAATCTATTTGCAAATTTTGTAATACAGTAGCAGTCAATGAGGGGAAATGCACACCATTTAATTATCCATTTTAGTAGCGTATAACTCTCAGTAAGATGCTCCTTCAGAAGCTATCAACATGATGTGACTAAAATATATTGAGATCCCTCAGCATGCGGACCAGTATTCCTATTTCAATTTTTTTTTCGAAACGAAAGCGCATTTCAGATTTACAGTTTACCTTTGAAGAGATCATGAGGACTGTTTTTTCCTATTTCTATTCACGCTGAAACAGTTCCAGTCCCAGTCTGTTAGGAAAATCCAGTTTATTCAAGTATTTACACTTATATGGAATTTACAAAAGGGCCTTTCGTCGGTGAACGTTCGCCTGACCGCAAACGGAACTCATCTGTCCGGCTTTGCTCTGGGCCTCGACAGAGGCCCTGACAACCAGTAGTTGTATAGGTAGTATAAGCGAATAGTATTTTCGGCAAAGGCGATGGCCTTCCTCGACACTGCCTCAGTTGTGGGATCATCACTGTTATCACGTTGGGCCTGCCTGCTTCGACACTGGTTACATCCCCCAGTTGTGTGTTAGGAGGACATTAGTTTACCGTCACTAGATCTGCTTGTACATCAGCGTACTCTTCTGTGTGTCAGACAGCTTGTCCTGTGTTTCCAGCAGCAGGATCTCGTCTAGGGCAACAGTATGTCATGTTGTAGTAGCAGAGTGCCGCTTTCAGTGGTGACAGCATACTTAAGCACCGACAGCCTTTGCTCCCTATTGGCCCTGTACGAGTGGCCCATGCAGACGGTCCTCCTGCGGTGACCTCAGCGTGACAGCCTGGTGGTGTGTCACGCGTGCGCATGACTCCTTGCCGAGCGTGACCTCAGAACCCGACCAGCGGCTGCCCTTGCGTCCTCTTGTGTAAGCTCTTTGAAGGTCACATTCTTGTCCCGGTCTGCTTCCTTTTTTCTCTTGCCCTCAGGACGGTCCGAGTGATAACTTGCATGCTGGGCCGTCCTAACAACCACTGGCTGCCTTGCGGCTGTCAGCTGTTTATTCCTCTAATAGTGAACAAACACTTGGACAGATTCACGCTTTTTTTATTGTCTGCTTTTCTAGAGGCCCCAGCCAGGACGGCCTTTGGTAAGGATACGGTCTCATACATTATAATTTTGCCTTATGTTTGTGTGGTTCGATGTCATAATGGTTAAAAATCCACAAGGTGCCGCAAGTGTAGAATACGGTAAAGGCAAGTAAATGTGAATAAGTTTATAGTGAGAATTAGCAGGGCTACGTCCATCACATCCTCTTTTTGACTGTTGTTTCGGGTGCAAGGCTTAGTCAAAGCATTATGTTAACTTTCACAGTTTTGTTGCCCCTAATGTAAAACGAAATATAGTCCAGGGGTTGACTACTAGTAGGTAATAACAAACCGACCCGTTTCAGGATGCAACAGTCCTGTTTGATGCCTTTGCGAGCTCGGACACCTCCAAGCGTGTTTCGCAAAGCAAAGGCATCAACCAGGACGGTGCTTCCTGAAACGAATCGGTGTACGATAAACTCTTCCTATATACTGCCGATTAAGAACAGACAAGACAGCGGACCCGTAGCTCAATGGTTAAGGTGTTTGACTTTGACCAGAAAGGTCGCGGGTGCGAAATTTGAATGTGGCAGCGATTTCAGCGGTAGATTGGAGTTGGATATCGCTAGCTGATGATGGCTTATAAGCCAGAAATAGCTATCCTAGCTTCGCTCTCTCTTTTTCGGTAATACCTTAAAATATTGACTTCTCATTGCATATATCGGCCCATAACGACTGCACATTTGCTGCCTTTTTGGTTCTTTAATTTCGATCCAATGCAAGCCAATTGATGTTATTTATTTTCTTCAGATGACACGAAGGCCTTCGGTAAGAAATCGACTTTAAATTTCATAAGATACCTTGAAGTTTTGGAAGTTCGATAGCGAGCAAGAGGACTTGCAGAACAGCCACCGCATCTCATTCTCTCTCAATGTATTTTCTCTGTTGTTTATCTCAGATGCAACGCCTAGTACAGTTAAACAACTGATCTCCGTCATTCCCATAAAAGTTGATCTCCACTACATCTGAACGGCTACTGTGAGGGCGGTTAACATATATCATCAGTAAGACTGCCAAAAACACTAAATTTAAAAGAAGCCATGACAACCTTAATCTCAAGTCTGCTGTCAGTAGGCAAGACACGAAGTAAAGTGCTTTGTCATGCATTTTGGTGTTTCTCAGCTTTATTCTGTTAAAGAATACGCTGATGTGCCGTAGAGGAAGATTCCCAGGAGTCAGCCTTACTCTAAACCTGTTCAAAAGTTGGAACGGTGGCTGAGAGAAGCAATTGCCCCGTCTACGACCGTCATACAGATTTCCTATCTGCCTCATCTTTTTATAGACTTAGTGAAGAACATGTTTTCTTTTTTGAGAAGAAGAAGCTTTATCGAACACCAGAATCATGATTTTATTGGTATGAGCTTTCGGGGTCCTGGTGTGGCCACCGACTCACCACTGTGGACTATCTCCGTCTGTTCAAGTAAGCCTGATCCGCGTGTTGGGTGGAAATATTTACAGAAATAAATTTGTCAACGAAAACAAGCAACATTTTAGGGGGAAGGGTCAATTGAAAGTCATTGGAGAGGGGGGAGGCGGGGAAGAAGACCAATTAATTACCATTTCCGTAAGTCTGAAGATACCTGCGCGGGGCATAATATGCGGGCGCTAGCTCATTGCGTCGGTTAACTGATTTGTCATCCTATGCCCAGGCTTCAATCAGTTCTCGGCCCATGTTGATGCCAGCAAGAGCAATTATCTTCAAGGCTGCGAAGTTGAACTCGCGACTATTTGTTACTGCTTCCCCATCTCTGACGACGGACTCCTGCAGGAGCCCAAAAGCTCAGACCAATTAAATAATGATTCCGGTGTTCGATGAAGCTTCTTCTCAAAATATAAACGTTCCTGGAATGCAAACATTTGCCTCAACATACATCCTACGTAGGTTCAATGTACATAGTCAGCTGTCTCAGGTAGGCACACACTGATCAGTTGCAGGGTACACTTGTCCATTTCTGGGGCTTTTTGGGTTCTCTCTCAAGCCATGCCACAAGATGGATGATACTATAGACAGAAAGACATCACTGATGGCCATTTCTGGCATATTTGACGCCGTCAGCCAGTACTACCCAACCCGAAGTGGTGCCCCACTTGAACTTTAAACACGCAACCTTGTTGATTTGAAGTCCAACACTTTAACCACTGTACCAAGGGCTCGTTGTCTTGCCGGTTTTTGATCCCTTTATATACAATGGAAGATAGGTGCACACCGATCAGTTGCAGGACAGATTCGTCTGTCCCTGGTGACGTTTGGGCCTCTCTCGTGAGTCACGCCACAAGGCTGTAATAATTTAGGCAGAAGGACGTGTGGGAAGTTTCCCTGCCTTACCGGTGATGAGAAACGGTCGTGAAGTGTGCCCCACTCCAAAACGGGTACCCGCTTTCGGGGGATGGAATAGGTGGGGCATATCAGGAGACAAATCAGTGCGCAGTAATCATGTAAAATAAAGACACAATTCCACGCTGATAATGGGAAGATTGTGGAAATTCACCCTACTATAAATTTGTAGGTAAGCAGTCATGTGCCTCCCAAGGACTGCGCTAACGGCTGGTCTGAACCACTTGTCGGGTGCGACCAATTAACACGCAAATTTGCGGCTCTGCTCACGCCAGTGCCCAACTTCTCCCAGTCTGACCAATCACCTTCAAGGCTGACAAATACTAAGCCAGCTTCCGGTGCTTCCAGTCTGTACGTGGCTTCAGGACATGAACCAACGAAGCCGGATTCCGAGCTGGGCGTGGATGTGCGGATCAAATATTCACACTGAGACGCACTCTAGAATTCCGCCATAGCTACCAGCAACCGACGGCCGTTTGCTTCGTCGACTTTGCCGTTTCATTCGATTCCATCCGTCGTGAGTCCCTGTGGCGAATAATGGAACTGGATGGAGTGCCGACCAAACTCATTGCGATGATTAAGGCCTACTATCGGTCTACCACCGCACGAGTCCTGGTCCACAACAATCTCTCTCAGTCGTTCGATATCCGGTCTGGTGTCCGACAGGGCTGCGTCCTTTCACCCATTCTGTTTAACGACGTCATTGACTGGATTCTCAGCAAACCCCTACATGAAGAGGACGGTTTTAAACTTGAACCCGGACGCCGACTAACTGATCTTGACTACGCCGATGATATTGCGCTGTTAGCCTCAAACTTTGATGGTCTACAGTCAGTAGTGTCGTGGTTAAATGAGATCGCTATGTCGTTAGATATGTCCACAAATTCCAGAAAGACGAAATTGTTCTCGAGCTGCATCCCTGACCAGAAAAAGGCACCCCTGGGGATCAATGGCCATCAACTTGAAAAAAGCAGACAGCTTTAAATACCTCGGGGTGAGGCTGCTACCGAATGGGCAGAGCAAGGACGACATTGTCTCCCGTATCGACGCTGCTCGCTGGGTTTTCTCACTCCTTCGAAAGCGCCTATGGATCCGACGTAAAATCTCCATTGCCACGAAGATTCGTGTATACCGTGCATCCATCCGGTCAGTCCTCCTCTATGGATGTGAATGCTGGGCTGTGCGCGCTGAAGATGAGCGAAGACTGGAAATCTTTGACCACCAGTGCCTGAGGACGATCCCGCGAGTTAAATATAGCGACTTCATCTCAAATGAGACAGTCCGCATCCGCTGCGATCGTATCACGAGGATATCTCAAGCCATTCAAGAAAAGCGACTGAGGCGGTGTGTACATGTTCTCCGTCTACCGCCCCACGAGCTTACGTATGCTGCCCTCGACCCGGCACCGCAGCCCACCTGGAAACGTCGAAGAGGAGGGCAACTGAAGACTTGGCTAGACACCGTCCGTCAAGACATGGAAGCAGTTCTTGGACCTTCTACCTTCGGCCTCCGTCACTGGATAAGGGACTAGGGGGAACTTTAGAGATTCGCTGCCGCCAATCGCCACGCATGGAGAGGTACCGTTCGTGACATCATTGAGGCCGGCTAGATCAGGCATTATCACAGCCATAACAAGTAAGTACAGCTTCCGGTGGCCGCTCGGATGTCGTCCGCCAGAAATCACATCGCACCCGACCCGACTAAGGAAGGGATTGCACGTGTCCGAGAGTCAAGTATACTCCTACGCATTCTTCCATTGCTTCTGTACAGAATAAATTCTTCCTACCACTTTGACCCACCCGCTGTCTTCCCTCTGCCCCTAAGGAACCAGACCTGAAAGACCTCAGCTGTTAGCGTTAACCTTATAAGCCTTAAAATCCCGTCAATAGATCTGCCTCGACGAATGCAGAGACTACGGATCCCGACTCCTTACGCAACTTCTTTAGCAAGTATGCTGATCGTAAAAACACATTCTTCAGCGGGTGCCCACGACAAGTCATAACCGGCGGTCATGTTTTTCCATTTCTTGCATCTGTACTATCGCCAAATTGTTTTGAAATTGCCAGGTCTTGATTTCCATAAAACTGAAGCTTATTGACATGCTGTTTTCTCCTTGTTATTTTAGACCCCTCAGTCCCAGCGACGTTCGGTAAGAATAAAAAGTTCAGGTTTTAATCAATTTACCTGAATTTTGTGTGACACAAAAATTTGATAAAAATGTCTTGGGCATTTCATGTAGGCAAAGTATTGGCAGCATCCTGACCGCAGCAAGTAGCGTGTCCAGATTCTTGACTGATTAGTGATCAGTGTGACCGCTAGACAGTGCGGCTTTCGTTTGGCAACTAAGCACGTTTTTCACCAATAGTATTAGGCAGTCGGTTGAGGTCTGACAAGCCGACAAACCGAGGTGTCTGTGTGTCGTAGCCCTTGTTGTATCACGAGTCCCCGCGGGGATCCCAACTGTTTGTAGTTGGAAGATGAAGAAAAAACCGCGACCTCAACCGGTTTGAGCCAAAGGTCCATGGGGGTGGGTTAGGTGCTTGGCTAGTAACTGCAGGCGAAAAGATGCTGCCAGTCATGCGGAGAAACGCCCCAATCGGGATGGCTGTCGGATGTGGACGGGTCGAAGGAGCATGGAGTAGCCACGGCGTAGTGGACCAAAGGTATAGCGAGTGACCCTCGGAAGTTTTCGTTCCGAGGCCGCAATCTGAGGTAGATAGCCACCTTAAAGGGGCCATGGGCTGGTAGCTGAGTTTTGCGTGGATAACAGCTTTCTGGTGAAGACACTGGTTGCCTTTAATGCTGGCAGAGCCATCAACGGGTAAATTTGAGAGACATGAAGCGACAGGTTCCTTGTAGACAGCTCTAATAGACGAATGAACCCTGTGGCGGGTTTAGGGCATGGCAACGGTAGTGATTGGAATGGCCCGATTGCTAACAGGTCCACCAAAACTGCTGGCCTAAGAGTGCGTTGTTAGGTGCGACCGGCAAAACAGAACCCGTCAAATGAAGATGATCGATGGATGTCAGTTTATGGCCGCCGGATGTCTCTTCGCTCACTTGTCACGGGCATTTGCTTATCGAAAGGTGTAAAGACTAAGAAGGTTAACTCTAAAAGCTACGATCTTCCGGTCTCGTGATTACTTTAGTTGAGGAGAGAGGAGACGGTGGGAAAGCTAAATTGTTAGGAATAGTGTATTCTGCAGAAAGATAGGAGAACAGATGGAAAGGGGTTTGACTTGCGACCTAGTTCATCCGTTCTCTAGCCGGGTCGGGTCCGGAGTGACGAGGGCATCAGGCATCGCCGAAGTGTTGGTGCATGCTTTGTTACGGCGGCCAATGGCACGGCTGACGTCTAAACTAGCGTATGCGCATGACCTTAAAGATGGGCTAAGGCTGGCTAGCATGAGCGCGCGGTCACGATGAGGCATATGTTTGCGTCGGTTAAGGACAGTTAGCGCCTAGCCCCAGGAGACAGTGGGCGCACAGGCAAGCAGAAGGCGCCATGCGTCAGCGGCTGATCTTGGGTTCCAAGCGGCTGCAAAAGGCCACTTCATGCGTGTTGACGACATGTTTTTGCTACTTATTCATTAATTTAATTAACGTGGTGCTTATTTCTTTGCATCAGACTGGAGCCTCCACGGATGCTACCATGAGGAGATCAAGCAGTGCTGGCCGCAGATCGACTACCGGTGATGAACCGAAGACCGAAGAGAAGCCCACAGTAAGAGGCATTTATTTTGACTCCTTAAAAACCAAATTCCGTGGGGTGGCTTAGTTATCAAAGAACGCGCCAGCATTATTCTGGTAGTAACAAATCAGGATCTTTTTAGCACCTGGGAGTACTCGAGATCAAAAAGCAGCCTAAGGACGAGCGGGCCTCTTATTTGTCTACATTTCATGATTCCTCCATTAGCAGTAGCAGAAAGTATAAGTACCAGTATCAGTTAATAGAGGGAAATTATAGTTTTCATACAGATCTGGCTGAAGTCACCGCCTTCGTACAGTTCAGCGTTGCTTTGAGTGAAAACTTAACCCACACACCTAAGTACTTCTAGCTGTCAATTTGTTGCAGCAGTGTAGCTTTTAAGAAGCAAACCTTTGGATGACTTGAAGTGATTTGCACTTACTAGCATTGTAGGGCATACGCCAATGCTTTGCCCGGTCCTCCAATCTGTTCAAGTGAGCTTGAAGATGGTTTTCAGCTGTCGTATGTTAAACAACCTTCCACGATTGAATGTGTTCAGCCAACAGGGTAGCGTCACTGTCTAGTTCACCGCCACAGTCGTTGATGAAAGCAAGACATAACATGGGACCTCAACCTAAGCCTTGTGAGACAACACGCACCACAGGTCCCCTGTGGACTGCTGGTACCCAAAAAAGGAGGCCCCCGCAAACTCCTGCGCTGTGCAGTTGATGTAGAAGGCATTGGTCAGCGACACTGTCGAAGGCCTTATAAAGTTTATACAGATAGCATGCCCTATTTTCCCTTCGTCACGTGCTTTGGACGAGCGTTCATGTGAGAAGACTAGATCCGTAAGACAGGACGTACCACTGCAAAAGATCTGTGAGGCCTTAGAAAGGTGATTCTGCTCTAGGAGCTGCATCAACGCCTTTTGATGATTTTTCCATGGTTTTGCAACAAGTGGAGGTAAGCTTTACCGAATTATAAGTATTTGCATATGCTCGGCTTCCACTCTTGAATATTGGGGTGATCATTGCGGTGTTCCAATCAGAGGGTAGGCACCCAGTCACAAATTACGCCTGAAATACTAAGGCTAGCGGCTTGGTCGTTTCGGAAACTGACTCCTTCAACAGCTCAGCTGGGATTGCATCGGGGCCTAGGGAGGTCGATTCTTTCCACCGTAGTAACTCCGTCTTGATTATGTCTTCGGTGAAGAGTGTTATAACAGAGGCCGCCTTATGACGTTCTGTGTGAGTCCCCAAAGAGAGAACACGACAAGAAGGCTGCAACGGCAGAAGTCTTTGAGTACTCTAGGTACAACAGATTTAGGTGAACAAACGTGTGTAAACGATGTCAATTGAACCAATCAGATTCCCTTCTAAAAGAGTGGCGGGTCCCATTGGCTGTTTGACTGAATGGCTGACTATAGTTTAAAATCTGAACTATCGATCGACTGATGGCTTGTGTACGTTCGCCCGTGTAGGCCGATCGATAGCCTGTTTGGGTTGTGGCCATGGCTTGCAAGCTACTGCTTGCTAAGGCTGTTCGTCAGGCCATCCTAACAAAGGGAACTGTGTACGGAAAAGACATAGCATCCTCTTCATAAGTGAGGGAAAAAAGTCAGGTTCAGTCATCACGACGGACCTGAAGAACTGTGAGAGAGATGGTCGGCTTTAACCTTTTCCTCTGAGATTTTGACATCTTGGTCATTTTGCACTAGTGGGATAGTATCCCTGTTTCATGTGCTCTGCCTTAGATAAGGGTAAAGGACATTTTTATTAAGCATGGCATGGTTTAACAGATCCTGTTCGAAGATCTGCCGATTCTGACGATAAGAATTTTGACCGGGTTCTACTGTAACTTGTAACTACTGAAAGATTCAGGCCCAAGGAGGAAGGGATTGCCCTATATCGATGAAGCAGTGGTTTTGTTTGTTTACTTTTTGGATTCCTCCCCGAACCAACAGCATCCTCATTAGCAACAGCAGCAGCAGAAAGTCCATGGCATTTAAACTACCCAGGCAACAGTATCAGGAGAATATGATCGCCATACCATGGCTAGCCGACTGGCTGGTGGCAGTGCTCAAACCGCTGATTGCCATGCGCACCTCGAAGATGTTCGTGTTGTTATGTTCCAAAAAGCCAAGATTTCTGGGCAGCGAACTATATAGGGGTCCTCGGGAGGCAAACTTGTACCATAACCGCTTACTTACACATTTTAAGTAGGGTGAATTTTCGACAACCGTCAAATTTTCACGTGCCGGCCGTTGGTGCAGTGGAGTTTGGTCATGGCATTGAACTGCAGAGGGGTCCACGGGAGGCTAACTTGTACCATAACCGCTTAAGTCAGTTTATTAAGCAAACTGGTTTTTCAAATTAACCATGAGAATAACCTCAACTCAAAAAGTGGTAAGTGGGGTGAATTTCTGTATTCCTTTAATTTTCCCTCGCCCGCCATTAATCCAGTTGAGATTGGTGATTCTATTAAGAAAAGGTACCTCAGTTACCTCTTCCAAGGTCAGCGAACACCACCCATCTTACATGCGTAACTTTCTGAATTAACATGATTATTGCACACTGGTTTGTTCCCCAATATCTCCAAAACCAGGTGCTCGTATTGGAGTGAAGTGCGCTTCGCGTGCACTGTGGGAACCGCAAGATGGTTCCTTACCACTTTCTGCTAGTCTTAGATGCTTTGTAACAATCACACCAGACGAAAAAGGAGACGCGATAAACGAAAGTCTTTATGATGTATCTAGTACAGCTATTGAAGCAAACAGGCGTTATCGGTTCGGTCAATCAGATTTTTTTCCTAGAGCAAATGGAGATTGTACTGGCAATCTAATTGGTTCATCCCGATTAAGTGATCCCTATCCTCGGCTTTTTGAAGGCTGCGGACTGATGCGTGACGTGGGCGCGTTGTGCCTGGGCTGCTAGCTGCCAGCAAGTCTGTTGGGGTGGCTGCTAACCGTTCGTACTCAAAGTACTGCACCCCCTTTTGCCACATCCTTAGACTTCAGTTTTGTTCAGTTTCCTTAGGGAAATATATGTTAATACTTTTGAACTCCCTCTTTGTACATAGCTATGATGCAGAACATGTGGCGTTGCCAGTAATAGAACTGCGTTAGGGGGCAGACAGTAAAAAACTCCTTAGGTATTTTTCATAAGTCTAGTTTTGGATGCAATTTGTGGGATTTTAAGGCGAAAAACTGTCGCCCGTGTCGGATGTCCTGCTGCTGAAAGTGTTTGAATCATGTCCGGAGGAGGCCATCGCAGTTGTCTAATATCCTAATGGTCACACGAGAAGAAGATCGCGGTGGTTACGAGAACACCGAGTGTCGGAGATGCGCCCATCAAACGCCCTTGCTGGTTACCGGGTCTGCCGACCAGATGACAAAACACGGGAGCCCACCACGATTATCAAAAGTTATTCCAAACAAACATATTAAATTATGTATCCATCGTCCTTGCACTTCAAGATCGATGTTTCACTCGGGCAGGTATCTACACGTAGCCATCCACGTTGTACGCTTGCCGTTCCTTCCGGTGAAAAATCAACAGGACCCCAAGACTCATAAACCACTTGTTTCATCAAAGCAGACCGTTTTCAATGCGAAATATTTGCGGGCCGACAGAGGAGAGGAATATATATATAAGGATCTTCGACAAAATGTTTTCATACTTTGATGATCTGGGATACATTATGCTGATCGCAAGGAATATGCTCAGTTCTAGTATTTGAATAGCTACACACAGGACGGTCGATGCGTTCGGTGATTAGTTCAAGTATCTGAGATTACTCGACCTTAAAAAGGAACAATAAGCCAGGGAGCGTGGAGGTCATTGCACTTTATCGCTGCAGTAGCGGCCTTGTTTGTCTACTTTTAAGGGTTCCTCTGCGAACTAGTAGAAAGTAAATGAAACTTAAACGCCTCGGGTCACAGTATCGGTATCGGCCGTGTTTCGGCTAGCCGACGGACTGCCGTACTGCACTCCAATCACAGATTTCCCTGCCAGCCGCCTGGAGGTGTTCACACTCCAGCGTACTGACCAAAATGCCATCCCTAGGAATACATCTGTTCCGTTATTTTGACTTGTCTGCCTCTGTATCCAGCAGTCACGCGTACGTCAAACCCCAATGATAACAACTATCAAGGCAGTGCGGTACTAGTAAGCAACAGTAGTAGCACCGGATAAGCAATGCACGAACTTCAACATTGGGTACGCAGGGCGAAACTCACCTGAGAAAAGTATGTGCATAATAGGTGGAGAGGGGAAATTGTTCTGCCACTGGCGCGAAAAGGGGCGGGGTGTGCTCGTGGGGGGGGGGGGGGGGGGTTAAGGGGCCCATTTTGACAGCCACATCTTCTCCTTCCCTATAAACCCTCGAAAAGGTGTGACTAAGGAAAGATTTCAAATACGTGTAAAGCGAACCAAAATTCTACAATGAACGTTTGTATCAGAGGGACTTTGAGTGTATATGAAAGCAAACGAGCTTTCTTTAAGTCTAATATTTCAGCGACGATTAAGCATCCACTTCTGCCCCCTCCCTTTATTTTCAGGGATGTTGTTGCCGTACATCTCCAAATCAGGTTAGTCATCAAGCACTTGTTCTTACATCTGTTCGGTACTTCAGCCTTACTTCACAAGGTGCATCAATAAAACGTGACGATGATTTGTCGAATTCTTAATTATTCGTCAATTCCGTCATTTTGTAGTACCGGCACCACCTGAGCATCGAACTCGCGACTTGTTTTGATCAGAGTCCAACGCCCTGACCATTGCGCCATGAACTCATTGTTTTGTCAGTTTTGGTCGGGGGATATTGACACTCGTTGGTGGCGTTTGCATCTGCTCAAAAGGTCGCAAGTTTGAGGCTCAGTTGCGGCACTACTCGGGTCTGAGTATGGCTGGCTGACGACGGCTAATAAGCCAGAAATGGCCATTCAAGTCTCCGTTGTCTTTGCCGGAAATAATATATACCTGATCAATTGATAGTTTGCCCAGCGAAGACATCCTAACAAACGGCGCTTTAGTTGGACCACAGTGAGGGACACTTGGGTGACACTCCCTTAGCCATTCTTCCTGATATCCACGGCCTTTGAATAGAAACGCAGGATCAGCAGGACTGGGCGTGGCCTAGCTTGTGGGGGCTCAGGTGTCTGAAGCCGCGTCTACGTGTGTCACAGACATGCTAGCTTTCAGAAAGACTATGATCACGAATTTGCATGGGATCTCTTAGTAGAGACAGTCTCCATAGAGATTAGATTAAAAGGTGTCTGAACGGCCTGATTGTCATTTCATGGAAGGAGGAGGCTTATGAGCCGTCATCAGCCAGTCCTACCCAGCACCAATTGGAGCCCCACCTGCGCCTCAAACTCGCGACCTTTTTGATCAGAGTCAAATGCCCTAACCGAAAATGGTCATTCCATTCTCCCTTTCCTTTGCCGGCATGAAACCCTCACCGTTAGTTTACAGTAGGTGGGGCAAGAAATCCAACTTATCTGGGAAGCTATTGCTACCTAAAAGAAAACCACAGATTCAACTTGGTCAATTAAAATGGACATAATGCCGGCAAAGCATTGCTCTTAACCTTCATAAGTAACCGCTTGTCTACTGACTAACAGTCCAGAACTAGCGTGACTGAACGTATCTCGACAGAAGCGAAATGGGAATGTGAACCAGTCGTCCTTCGACGGGTCAGAACACTGACCATTAATGTATGGATGTAATGACTGAGATCGACTGCGCGAGCACGTGAGGACTGGCATAAATCAGTTTCAACATGGGCCGGGAAAAAAACCAATCGAAAAAGAGGTTGACCTATCAAGTCTCACGTCCACGTGGCCTGCTAGTGCGACTCACTTGCCAGTCAAAGAAGCAGATCACCACTTCGCCATTATTCGCAAATTCCGTCATTCTGTAGTACCGGCAAAGATAAAGGAGACTGGAATGGCCATTTCCGGTTTATTAACCGTCGTCAACTAGTTGATCCCAGACCAGCGTGGTGCACCACCCGAGCCTTAAATTCGCCGCTTTTTGATCAGATCCTAAAGCCCTAACCATTGAGAAACCAGCTCGTTGCGTTGAAGGTTTGGGTCGGGAAGTATTGAACTTCGTCGATTAACTTTCAGTGACCCCTAACGTCACTCACTTGTCCCGTTTAACTTTTGGGGCCCAAGATAAAGGCAGAGCGAGGCAAGTGAGTTCCGTTAGCGCTCGGTGAACCATCATCTACGAGGGTCAAAGTGAGCATTGCAAAAATAAGGTTCGCCATTTTGCAATGGAGGCCTGATTTAGTCTATAAATAGTAACTGGTTCCGATTGCACTGACGTGTATGCAGTGTGTGCAATAAGAAAATCTACCACTAATCGATAAAATATTGTTATGTATATTACTGTTACCAGTGTTTATGCTTAAATTTTCCAGCTGGCACTTAAGCTAGTGTTTTACAGAAGGTCTAAACACCCAGTTCCTGAGAAATGGGTTTATCACGTCGAGTGAAGGCATTCAGCTGAGAAAGGCAATCGATGCTGCGATCCCACACTAAGAACACGTCAAGCCAAACCGCGTCAGATACCCTGAATACGCGAAAACGACTACGTACCCCGTTTAGTGAAGAAGACGGTTGAGGAAACGGTTGTACGCTAACGTAAACAAAAGGTTCTAAATGAAAGTTACAGAACTGCCTAATGGCAAGAGTCAGTCTCGACAGTTATGTACAAATGAAAATATGGCCAAGTTGTAAATGCGTACAAGTTTTTCAAAGGGCTACCACAGACTGATTAATTTTTCAATCCAACGGCTGGGATATTCCAGGTCCGGCTTCTTAGGAGGTGGGAGGAGTCTTGGGAAAGCCAGATTTTTAGGAACAATGAATTGTGTGCAGAAGAGTGAGGAGGAAGTTGCCACTCGGTCTGGCATGGCGTTCGTCTGTGAGGGCCGTGTGAGAGCGCGGTGTCGTCTCAGCGACTAACGCGGCTGCCTGTGTGTGCCCCGCTCGTCAGCGCAATAATTGTCACAACAGCGCCAGAGCGGGCTTTGTGCGAGTCAACCAGGGATGATGATTGGCCCGGCCAGTCTGGAGTGCGTGTGTGCGCCCCAGGCACGCGAAGGTGAAGGTAGCGCCTCACATGCGGAGATGAGCTATTTCGCTGGGTCAAGCACGACTGAGCCTCACTGGGCAACTGATTGTCACTATGAGACCACGTCTGTGGCACCTTGTGTTTAGAGGAGGTGGGCTGTAGAAGCGCTACAAGTTTTCCACAAACACAGACCATGTCTGTAATAATTCACCTATTAAGCTGACTTTCTTTGCTTCATGTTTTTAGCCTTCAGGAGCAAAACGGACCTCCGTAAGTTCTGGGGTACGTCTACGTTTTGTACAGCAGACTGTTTGTATTTTTTTGTCCCGGGGTTTGTGCAATGGCCGTTAGGATGTCCTCATACGATATTTCAGAATATAGAAGGACAGCGGAAAGTAGTATTTTTAAATTCTGCTGTTTACGGATCGTAAAATGCTAGTTATATACAGTCAAGAGCAACAGACACTTCCTCTTCCATAGTTGCCTTTATAGTCCTAGTTTCAAAGACTGCACTGCACAGCGCATCCTAATACTAATGCTAATTCATAAGGCATAACCCTCGGAGGCATAATAATGACTTACAATGAATGGTTAGTTTTCGACAAGGTACGTTGTAACGATAGGGACTGCAATTACGTTGAAGGAACAGAGCAAAATAGCAGACTGACCTATACGAACGTTAACTAGCGGCTCGGAGACTAGAGCCACACTCTTAGCCTGCAGCACACATCAGAGAAACTGACCACAACTTCAATATTCAAAAAACAACCGTCAAAGACCAAGAGACCTTAAAAGCCGAAAGACTGACGCTTAAGGTATGGTACTCAGATGCCAACTCCATCAACAGGCATCTAGACCTTCCCGCGGCCTACAAAGTGTTAAGCCATTACATGAGAAAAATACATAACAAGGTGAAACCGAACTTGAGCATCGCAAGCGACAATGCGCCACACTAATTACTATTTATGAACCCAGACACCCCCTTGACTTCACTGACAGTTAATTTACGTGTGCCATTATAATTGCCCCTCCCCTTTATTCGTTACTGTTCCTTACGCCTTGACGACCGGATGATCTTTGACAGCTGGTCAGCGTATGCCCACTATAATTATCCCCTTTATGGCTTCTGCTGCCTCTTATCTCTCAAGATGGACTCCTGTGAGGGTTCAAAAGCTCAGAACCATAAAAAATTGACCCAATGCTTGACAAACACCTGGAACCCGATCGTTTTCATTCATTCTTGAACGTATAGTGAGCACAACCTTTTCCATTGACACACCCATTACAGTCCGAAATTCAAATAAGATGAACTCTACTAGCTAGCTAGCTAGCTCCACATGAGCCATTTCATCAAAGCCTAATTCCGTTCGCTTTGATGTTAACTTGTGATAGCTTGATTAATGCTTATGCATGTTATTATATTACTTGGAACAAGTGAGTAATCGTGTATGTTTACTTTTCGGAATTAACCGGCGACTCCTTTCGCTTGCAATTATGCAAAACGACCGCTTTGTAGACGTTGCCCTGCACCGATGTATTTCTTAACTAAAGCGTACCAAAAGGGAGTTCAAAAACGGTGGCTTGTATTTGCCTTCATAAAAAAGACGTGAAATTCAAATAGAAAAGCCCTGACATCGATCTCCACGTCACCGATTGCTTAAATAGCCACCACCCTTAGTTTTCATGTTAATTTGCTTTATGATCTGAAGGAGTTGGTAGTGTGGCGAATGCTGCGCAAAGCTGTCCCAGTTGAACTGTGGAGATTCTAAATCTCACCTTTTCCTAACGGGAGCCCGCATGTAATGGCGATCCTGGTCGTCCAGTACCTCTCGATGCAACGCAATAGCTCATGTCCCCGTGTGACGCGCAACCTTTGCCCTGGTGCAACAGTAGCCGCTAAGGGTCACTGTAGGGACGCATGATTGCTGACTCATCAGGCCAAGGCTGCAGTCGTTATGACAGCCAACACCCCTTCCACCTCTCGCTCAACGTCCTGTGTGATCCACCAGCACGTGGAGTCGCCGTCTGACTAATTGCCATCAAGGCTGACTGAAACAAAGAGAGCGTTCGATGGCTTCTCTGAATACTGCCACTAGACCTCACTTTGGACGCGACCCGATGAGGAAGTGGCTGCACTAGTCCTAGAGGCGAATCTCCTAACATCTATTTTTCAATCCTGCCGAAAAATAAACTCTTTCTACAAATCTTGCCACCCCATGGTTTCTCTCTTCTCCTAAGGAACTGAGCCTGGAAGATCGCAGCCGTTAGGTTAACCGTCGTAGCTTTAGCACTCTACGATACACACCGGCATTCCAGACTGGGGGGCCGATTATCGTTCTAAGGGTGACTCATAAAAAACCAATCTGTCCACTTGTGACAATTCCCAGGCTGACGGACATACCGGAATCCAACCCGACTCGGTGCGGACGCAGGCAGCGCTAGTCGCTGTGAAAAACCCGAATTCTCACACGGTCCTCACGGTCGAATGCCATGCGAGGCCAAGTGGCAACTTTCTACTAACTATTAGGACGGCTCAGAACGCGAGTTATAACTCGACCGCCCTGAGGGTACGAGAACAAAGAAAGCCACAGGCCAGTGGGTGCATACAGAGGGAGCAAAGTCACGCAAACTTCGAGGACGGATACGTGGGGACGCAAGGACAGCTGCCGGCTGGGTTCTGAGGTCACGCATGACAAGGGGCCATGAAAAGACGCATGCATATGCGCGCGCACACAGGGGTCGCCGCACGATGCCTGCTGGCATGGGCCACTCACAGAAAGTCCAATGGGGAACTAAGGCCGCTGGTGCTTAAACACGCTGCCACAAACAGGAGGTGACACTCTGTTGCTAGGAACGGGAGATATTGCTACTGCTAGACCCTGTTGCCCTCGACGACGGGGCTGCTGCCGAGAGGAAAGCGACCACAGAACAACCATTGCTGACAGACACAGGACAAGCTGCCGGACACACAGAAGACAGAGCTCGTGTACAAACAGAAAACTGTAAACGATTATCTGCTATCCTGTTCTTCCTTCTTTTCCTAACACGCAACTGGAGGATATAAACACTGTCGATTCAGGCTCAGCCAAGGTTATGACACTCATTATGCTCAAATCTCTCTGTACAGAAAAGCCACCGTTCCTACCAATCTGCCCTTCCGATAAAAAAATTCCATTCCTAAGGAACCGGGCCTGGAAGGTTGCAGCCGTTGGGATTAACTCAGGTAACCTCAACACCAACATAGATCGAACCTCATTCTGGCGCAAGTCACCAGTGTCACGTCCACTTTGTTTGGCACATGGCAGCATCGTTGCTCGAGACACCACAGATCGATATACTGATCACGGTATGTGCATGATACCTTCGTCGTCATCGAACTAGATCAGGTGCTCACGTTAATATAACGCCTAAAAAGCGTCTTCTCAGACATACAGTTTACGATGGAGGACGAAGAGACCAGCCAGCTGGTCTTTCTTGATATCCTCGTCAGTCGCAAAGTTTGTTTCGTCCTAAAGACTAAAGCATTCAGGAAAGCGACAATCGCGATGCAAGTGCTAAGTTTCAACAGCAATCACCCCAATCAACTACAAACGCAGTTGCGTAAGGACGTTTCATCAGCGTGTTCAGGCGCACTGTAGGTGCGCAAACGAGATGGGCGACAAAATTGCACCGATCTCACATTTTGGCGAGCGATTGCGTACGTCATAAACGTCTTGGAGGCCGTCGGCTGCCTTCTCGCAACACTTTAAGTTGGAGTTGCATACAGACTGTAGGCAACTGTTGAGCCTCAGATTAGGAAACCCACCCAATCCATATTTCCCGGTGCCAATTCTCAAGTTGCAGCTCATTCGACGAGACCTGGTCACACATTCACATGTGATGAGGCCGAAATTCTGGCAAAGTGTGACATTCGTTTGAGTTGTACATTACTTGAGTCAGGCTTCATAGACCTCCAGTTCATAAACAAGTGCAACGACCTACCCCATCCATATCTGGTGTTGAGGCTCAGTTTGGCCAAAGAAAGTCACCACTGGGGAAACGCAACGGCCACCGCGTCGTCTTACGCCAACACCGAGGAACCAGATGGCCGAGCAATCATCACGTCCAATTCCATCATCATGTGTGATGAAAGTGCAGCAGGTCACGACCCGCACGCCGGTCAGCAAGCAAGTAGCGCACAAGAAGGCAATCATTGTTATCATGAGTGTGCATAAGTATGTTACAGTATCCTATAAATACCACAACTTAATGTGCGCGTATTACCCGTTTTGGCCTCTGATTTCCGCTGATGTCTCTGATGAAGAATCCGCGATGGAGGACGAAACTTCAGGGAAATAAAACTCTTTATCGTCGATGGTAACACAGAATATCCAAAAAAGGCTGTGTTACCTGCGTCCTATCCAAACAACTGTCCCTTCCCTCCAATGTCGTCTCCCACTGAAGCACATGGGACCTCTGCCTGATCGGAAATTCCTGCAGTTCTAGCAACCGTTGGTTACATTGCTAGCGTTGGTATCGTCATCATTTACCTTTCGCCACCATTAAAGTATGCTAGCGTGATGTTTTCCTTGTTGTTTTAGAGGACCCAGTCGGCACGTTCTTCGGTAAGGCCACAGACTTGAAGCTTATGTAAAAATCCCTGGACACACCTATGAAAGTGTATTCATGTGCTATAATTTTATTGTTGTTTTAGGGGTCCCGGTCGCGACGGTCTTCGGTGAGGCTCATGATAAAAATCCTTCTGAGACACTCATTAAAGTGTGTCCTAACGTTCAATGTTTTTTACCTGTTGTTTTAGGCCTCCCACTCAGCGCGGTCTTCATCACGGCCTAGGGTAAGGACAAAAACCTGAGGCTTACATTTTATGTATATATTTATTTATATTTGTTGAAATTTGAGTAAATAGAAGACGGATTGTCGAGCTCTGATTAATTTGCTTAGTATCCGGAGCTTTCGAAATCTTACACTAAACCATAGTCAGAGCTAAGAAGCAGCAAAAGCAAAGGGGCTAATTATATTGGGTGAAGACCAACCAGTTGTCAGGGGTCATCAGGTCGTAAGGGTCAAGAAAGTGTGATGCAACGTCGAGGGGGGGTCAATTATAGGGGTACACATTACTTAACCGCCAGTGATGTCCAGGTTATTAAGGGCATCGTCAATGAAAATGGGGGTGTGACGGACGTATGTGCGTGGCTGTACAAGGATATGTACGCAAGCGCCAACTACATTATCGGTTGACTGAATTCCCATCCTTGGACAAGACTTCAATCAATTATTGGCTTGTCTTGTATCCGGTGTGGGCGACTTTCTTGACGGCTGCCACGTTAAACTAATGTCCTGTTTTAAAGGTATGAGCTTTAACTTGTGATAATTCGTCGGCTCATGTTACAACCAGATTATGTTCATGCATTAGTACATAGGCGTACTCTGATCTGGTCCAGGATTCGCCAACCTTTGCTTGTTTTGTCTGGTGAGGTGTGGACACTTCCATTTTCTTCCCAAGGACGAATTAATCATGTTACTCGCCAGCTTTAAGTAACCAATGTATTACCGGCAAAAGTTAGGCCTGCGAGATACGCGTATTTCTGGGTCATTACTCGTCATTAGTCACAGTTACCCGACTCCAGTATAGCCATAGAGACTGCCGCTTCACTCGAGTTCCGAGCTCGGGACCAGTGAGCGCAATCCAAGCATGTGTTCAGTTTAGCCTGTGTAGTTACAAGGACAGCTTAGGCAAATGATTCGATATACTGCTCCATGTTGTTAACTTGGATTAATTCGGCCTTTTATTTGTATTACCCTGTTGCGTATGTTAGCTCTGGTAGCCCCTTTTTGTTGTAGTTTCGTATCTCCGACGATAACCTTTTGTAAGTTTCAAAAGCTCAGGCTGATAAACAAATTGATCCGCTGCTCGACAACGCTTCGTTCTTATCCATGCTAGTACCTGGAACGCGAACATTTTCATTCATTCAAGTAGTCTCAGGAACGCCAGTCAAGTACTCCACGAGAACGGCGTCGTTGTCTGAGCACAGTAAACTATCCGTCCTGTGGGTTGGCGGTGTGATAATGAGGTGTGATAGACCATAACATAATGCCACAGGGGCTGACAACATGGCTAATGCATTGCGAGCATTTAAATTATTTTCAGCAGCAGACGAAGACAAAATTAGACCGAAATGGCAATATTTGGCTCAACATAATTGATTATAACGTTCGCAATCCCCCTCTGTCCTTCCGGTCGTTAGAAAGACATAAAAAGCTATGGTAAATTGATCACTAATGAACCCGTGCATCAGTTATTATAGTGCTGAGTTAAGTAGAACCCGTAAGGCGCAAATGGCCGAGCACGCAACGACGGTCAGAAAGAATGACGCTTACACGCCAAGACCCGGTCATATTTTCAAGTTTAACCAGGCGGAAATCCTGGCATGAGGTGACAACCGCGTGAACCGCGAGCTGTGCGACTCATGGTTCTCAAGCCCACAGTCGATAAGCAAGTGCAATGATTTGGCCTTCCCATACTGCGTACCGATAAATTGGTTGAACAAGAGAATCAGTCACGTGGAAGCAGGTCGGGCCCAGCAACGACTCCAACAACAGCGAACAAAATTGCCGCGCAATTATCAAGCCCACATCCAGCATGGATGACGAAATCATGGCACTTAATGTCTCAGAAGCAGTGGACTGCCAAGCCATCACCGCACCCATTACGATCACCGGCGGGGGATACAGGAGCTGACAAATAATACAGTCTGCAGGTGGTCGTGTGGCCACTTCGCACTACAAATACTGCATAATCCGTGCATTTTTTACCCTAATCTGTGCAGGACTCACACCGTTTTACAGTTACCTATGATTAAAGATTCTCCATAGCATCCGAAACGTCAGGAAAATAAAATTCTTGCTCTGTTGATCTCACAGTGGTCTTCTTCTGAAATGCTTTCTGGAACTCGCATATTCGGTTCTTTCGGCAGTCGAATAACCGGTTTTGGATCGCCGGGTCCCGCATTTTCAAGACGGTTGTCTATTTCACTCCCACTTAACTGATCGCTGGGCGACTGTCCAAAGGGGCTGTCGAGTGACCCCTCCAGGCAAAAAAGGACGAGCATAACTCGAAATCTTCCTCAAAATCTTCTGAGGTACGGACAAGTTACCAACTCAGGCCATCCTTAACTTGCTACTGTGGAGCAGGTTATATTGGTCGCATGAGCCGTCGCCTGTCCACAGTAACAACTCCCGGCATTTCTGAAAAAAATGGGAGTCATGAGCATAACAAGCTCTATTCTGGTGCATATGGTTGATGCCGGACATCGAGTGGACCCCGAAGAAGCTTTCCGAGTGATCTAAAAAGTACCACCAAATTATCCAATGTCCCTGGGTCAGTGCCTCCTAGCAACGGCAGAAGCGGTCGCTATCAGGTTGATGAAGCCGGCGTTTTGTGCGCAGAAATACTTCGTGCAAGCTGCACATCTGGCGTGGCGCGCAGTCACTTAGCGGCATGAACTCATCTGTGCTCTAATTGTCTCCAGCCTACCTAGTCTTCTGAATTATCTGATGGGAATTTTCGCGACGCTAGATGCAGTGTGACCTTACATTGTCGATAATCTTGATTTAGTGGTAAGGCTCTCCTGTAAGGCCGCCTTATGGCAAAAGTTCTCCTCCCATAAGTTTCTTACGAATATCGTTGTAAAAGGTTTGCTACCTGATTAAGGAGAAGGTAATGTCTACTTACCAAGTGACATGTGTACAGTATGAAATAAATAAAAACCGCTCGTAATTATTTTACTGAACTAAATATATATTTATGTGAAAAGCATCAGAAAAGAATTAAACTGACCAATGTTGGTCATCGAAGGATGCCTATTAGAACAACTCCTACGGGTTAACATAACTAAGAGAGCGGTTGGATAGACGGAAATTCGCCGTACTGAAAATATGGAAGTAATATTTTTATTGTTAATCGAAGGGAATAACGATCCCCAAGAAAGCACCCCCCCCAATTTATATACTGAACCTCAAAGAAATTCTCAACTGACCAAACTACCTTTCGAGCTTTGATCTTTCATTTGATTTTTGCATTTATAGACTCCAAGGAGGAGAGCGGCTTCGGTAAGCAACCACTTGTGTCAGATTTCGCAACCTTTATAATATACCTGATGTAAAATTATATTTGACGAACATATTTTTTCAAAATAAATGTTTTACCCGGTCCCCAATGGACAAAACTGCCAAGATTCAATAGAATACCAACCAGATCAGAATATACAAATGGTTGACGACAATAGCTAACCCCAGAATGGACGTTTATCATCTCGCAATCCTAGTTCCCTATCACATTATTTCTCGCCAAAACGCTCGTGGCGTCAAACTGATCGCAACAATTTAGATATTTTAGCAGACCTCTACAAGAGACGCTTAAGTTTTTATCACCTCCGACTTGTGTCTTTTCATTTGCTAGTCCTTGATTTCCAAAACAGTGCGCCACCATTTCAGCCTATTGACGTGCTATGTTCTCCTTCTTGTTTTAGGCTTCTCAGTCGGTACGCTGCGCGTCTATTTCACCTTTTATGTGTCCAGTCTCATCTGTATGACTACGGACTTTCTTACTCTCCTAAAAAGTGTGCAGAGGTTGTTGAACTGATATGACTTCAAAAAAGAAGAGCGAGATGCGATCTCTGGAACGATAGTTTCATTCTGAGCTTTCGGCTCCACACGAAAAGCCATCATCAGCAAACGTCAACCACGCATAAATGGGTTTGGTTGGGGAGGGCAAGTGGTGGCAATTATTGATTGGTCCCCGTCCATGCCGCGTCCATTCTCACGCTATCTTATTGTGCCTCCGACGCGCGTCTCTGGAGTAACTGCGTGTGACCTTGACGTGGTGGCCTGCATGCTTGTAGAGTAACTAGGCCCCGGTTTCTGGTCACGGGCACGGATGGCAAAATAATAGGGAGGTATATCCACATACCCGTTTATGGAGTTAGGATCTGACACCCAGGCCTCCAGCACCACCACCTTCCCTCCCCTACCAACCCCATTTATGCGTGGCTGACGTTTGCAGTTCTCATTTACTCTGACGATGGCTTTTCGTGTGGAGCCGAAAGCTCAGAGTGAAACTATCGTTCCAGAGATCCGTCTTCCTCTTCTTTACAACAAGAACCTTGGGCACGCATTTTCGCTTCTATTCGTGATATTACTTCACTTTCGTCCCCGGCGAGAGAAAATAGGATGACGCAGCGCGGCAGTACTGAGTGCAAGTCACCACCGGTCTACATGCCGGCCTCGTTGCATCGTAACTATAACATACTCACTTGAGCAGGAAGCCGTCATCTGCATCCTTATCACATTTGTATCTGCCACGACCGATGTGGAGACTATAGATCCCGACTCCTTATCTGACTTCCTCCGCAAGTATACTGTCACGAAAACCTCAGATTTAGAAGTCTGCAGAGGATTTTTAAATGATATCAGTTCAGTTTCTGCACAGTTAAAGTATCGACCCCGCTTAAGCGTTCTGCCAGGACAGCAGCCTGATACTCTTCAGATCTGTATTCAGGAGAAGGCATGGTGCTTTCAGTTTAAGCACTTGATTCGGCCTAAGGTCTGACCTACTTTGGAGAGCATACTCACTGTTTTGCTATCCATTCTGATATTTCTGGAAGTTGTGCTGCCCGGGCAGACAAATTTGTGCACGGATGAAAAACGAGTTTCGTTTACGATGATCCTATGTGCTTGGTAATCACCAGGTTTTGCTGATTTATACAAAAATGCCGTCTTCTACGTGCTGATGAGCAGTTTCTGTCGGAAAAAAAAGGTGGGTAGAAGTTTAAATTAGGTTTCAGAGCCCTTACCCCTACCCTAACCCTAATCCGTTACCTAACCCTTACCCCAACCCTTACACAGGCCCTTACTATAAGACACAGACCTGGGACTAAGCGTTCATTAAGTGCGCTGTTCTGGGACCCCAATTAGACTTCAAATCTACGACGTCCTTCTTTCGTATAAACTAGAAGGCAGACATCCCAAGCAATAAACTTTCAAGGAAAGGCGTACTTTGGGAAAATAAGTAAATTTATTCGTAAATTTTCGACACTGGATCCCCAGGTTATCGTTGAACGTGACAAAAAGTTGCAAAGAACAGTGAACACTTCAAAGTGCTGATACAGTTATATAGTCATTTGGTGTGGACGCTAATTGGTAGTTGCAATTTGCGTCAAATCCTGGTGGAAATAATTAACAGTTGCAATGGCGTAATGGCTTATTAGCAACTGTAATTTGAGTCGGTCCGGGGTCAGTCCAGGTCCTCCGCTGTGAGCGCTAGTTGCAGTTCATGTTGGTCCAAAGCTATCGGCTGTAGTCTTTTCCACCATTCTTTGAGGTGTTTGTACGCTCCAGCTAACTCGATACGCCGGTTGGTGCATGAATCACTGGAGTGCAGGGCCTCAAGAAATTATCGGCCTTTTTTGAGGGGCAACCTCCGATGATGCGTGTTTTATCCCATGCAAAAGTATGTCCTGTGCCAAGGCAATGCTTCGGACAAATGCTCACGTATCTTCACTGCCATGGATACAAGTGGATACGGATCTTCCTGTTTGGCCACAATATACCGTGTCACAAGTTTCACGTAGGATTTTTTAGATGGCTTCTTTTTAATCGAGCTAGTCAACCCTATCCTTAGGTTGTACTAGCTGGGTGCGTAAACTATCCATCGGTTTGTGCGCTACTTTTATTTAGTGTTTCCGCAAGTATCTTTCAACGAGTTTAGACACGTTCCTTATATAAGAAAGGATTCGTCACGTGCTTGTTTTGGGCGCCTGAGTGGAACTATCTGATTCCTTTTCGTTGGACTGTTGTGGTCTCCTGCATCGGCAAACAAATTCACTGGGGTAACCATTAAGGAAATACAATTCAAACAAGCAGTTGAGCTCGTTTCGGTAGGTTTCTTCGTCAGGGCAGTGTGTCTTTGTTCTGATGAAGAAATCTACCAAAACGAGCTCAATTACCTGTTTGAATTGTCTCCCCCAATTCCTTCTTTTTGTTGCATGTCTGTTTTGTTCTTTATGGTGAAGATACATTCATCCGCTGGCATAATCGTTGGGCGTAAGTACCTGTTTGCCTGAGGTGTTGACAAACTTTCCAGCAGTTCGATAGGTCTTGTTGACTCCTAACTGCTCTCCTCGTAGAGATCATTCATAATTATTTTAGGTATGACCGACAAAGACAGAGGGACGCTAGGATAGCTATTTCGGAATGAATGAATGAATGAATGAGAAGGTTTGCGATCCAGGTATTTGCATGAATGAGGAAGAAGGCGGGTCGAGCACCAGCTCATTTGATTTATTGTTCTGAGCTTTCGACCACTTACAGGTGTCCATCTTCAGAGATGAGAAAGCAACCAAAAAGAGGGTAATTATAGTGGCCATAGGCCAATCAACTAGCGGAAATCGTCAGCTTGTCAATGGGTTAGAAACAACAAACCAAAAGGGGGTGGGGGGAGGGCAATTAGCTGTCAGTGGGGTCGATGAAACCGCTCGACCATCCCGTTGGCAGCCGGGTGATAGGCTGTAGTGCGAATGCGGGTACAGCCTGAAAAGGAGAGAACAGACTGGAAGAGATGAGATTCGAACTGAGCACCGCGATCAGTTGTGCTGGTGGAGAGAGCGCCGAATATGGCTACCCAACGACTGAGAAACGCCTTAACCACCGTTGGCTTACTAGTCGTCATCAGCTAGTGATACCCAACTCCAATGTTACCGCTGAAATTGCTGCCACACTGAATTTCGAACTCGCGTCTCTCCGGTCAGAGGCAAACACCCTAGGCCTTGAGCCACGAGTCCGCTGTCTTGTCAGTTTTTGATTGGGAGTATATAGTAGTAGGAAATTTTACACCAATCTGTTTTAGGATGAACTCATCCTGGTTGATACCTTTGCGAGCTTGGCACCTCCAGGCAAGGCGAATAGTAATGTGAGACCGGAAGGCTGCTAGTGGACATATGTTCTACCTCTAAATCAGTCTTTTAGGTTACATTACTTTGATTTGCCCATAAATAGACAAATTCAGACGTCCTCTTTGCATTGACCAAAATTGCAAGACAATTGTCAAATGAATGAGTTTGTTCCTATCACGTTTTATTTGAATTTGTAAAAACAAACGCAATTTTACGAGCGCATCTGAAGCCAATGAACAATTATCCGGAACTGCAATACAGAAACGTCCCAACCAGAGCATATAGACCGCCGACGACAGTAGTTGACCCCAAAATGGTTTTTATTCCTTGTCATCGTAAAAGAGTTTTCCGCGTCCATTCCGTCTCTCGATAAATTACTTTTAGGTCTACTATGACCGTAAGAAGAATAATTATTCGGAGCTGCCCACAAAAAATGATTTTGTTTCTACTGCCGGCATCTATGTGATTGCCGACATGTTTCCAATTGCCCAGCTTTGATTTCTAGAACGCCGTCTCCTACTGCAGCTTCTTGACATGTTATCTGCTCTTTGTTGTTTTAGACACTTTTAGAGGCTTTTATCCCTTTGTGTGAATTTTATGATAGCAAAACTTAAATTCTAGTGTCTAAAGCACTCCATATCGGCCGATTATTTGCAGCATCCTGACCGCTGCAGGTGACGTGCCCAACTATTGGTTGGTGAGGCTGCTAGACAGTGCGACTTCTAATTAGCGACTTGCTTGATTATATCACGTCGGGGTCACCAGTTATGTAAGTATGTGTAATGCTTATAAGGTTAACGCTAACGGCTGTCATCTGCCAAGCCTGATTGGTCGGAAAAATTTATTCTGTACAGAATGGTTGGAGAATAGTTAGGAGGACGTTGCCACTCGGCCTGACATGGTGTTCGACCGTGTGGGCCGTGTTAGGGCGCGGGGTGGTCACGGCGGCCAACGATCGCTCCTTGTCAGGGTGGATTCTGATGTCTTCGTCAGCGCGGGAATTGTAAGAATGTGTTTGTGACCGTTTTAAAAAAACTGCGATGACACACATAGACGTGGGTCTACATCGTGTCAGCCATCTGCACCGATTTTGACTCTGTCATAGCACAGATATGGGGAAGGCGTGAGAGTGGGAGTATGCTAGATGCCACGCCAGCCTTAATTTTGATAAACGAATTTCCTCACAACTTGCCGTCTGTTTCGAGTCCTTGCCTCCTCTGTCTCGGTATCTAGTAGCAACCCATACGCAAGAGCCCAATTATAACAATAATCCCGGTAGTATCGTACTGTTAAACAATTATTGAATAATAAACGAGCTACGAGCCTTGGTGATGGTTATTCGTTATCAACAAGAACTGATTCTGTCGCGAGTAGTTGTTTCGACAGGAGAAAGATTCTCAAATCGAAAGTCTGGGAAGACGGAAGAATTTGGAACAATTTTGCTGAGCTGAAGTAGCCTAACAGTTAGTACATATGTGTACACCTGCCCTGGTATTTTATGCCTTTCAGATGTCATGGGTGGATGTGATCACACAACCGTTTGCCACATGACAAAGTAGCCTAACAGTGTCCGTTGCAAGCATCGCGTACAAAAGCCAGCCGCTTAGGAGCAAAAGTGAGGACGTACCAAGTTTTGGCTGCGAAATGAGTAATAATTCGGCTGCTGCCAATCAGATGAGGCGGAAATATCGATAAACTTTGAGCGTGCGCGCGTATGAAGCGGCGAGTGGGTCGATACCGTTGGGAAAGTCCGATAGGGCCCGAAGTCGATTATTAGGCATGGGTGTAAGCCCTTTCAAATCGAAAGCAGAATGAGTCAGCACAGCAGGCTCCCACAAGTCGGCCAAATATCGCCTGAATCTAGACAAAGGAACGGCACACTACCAATAACGTCACACGGGTGAAGCCAGCCTTGGGAGAGCTTTTGTGTGTCAGTATGAGAGGGGTGATACTTGCTTTTATGAGACTTTGGGACTTATTCTTTTGGCATCTGATTGGTGTGAATATATGCCCGGAAAGGAGTGTCGTGTACATTGGCCCAAAAACGGGCCAGTCAAGGAGTCCATCAGGCCAACTATACACAACAGCTGTGGCTCTAGTCCACGGACAGCCGGTGATGCGTTGAAGGGAAAAAGAAGGGGTGGTACGGAAATCTATGTCTACAAAAAAGTAACGTATTCGAACTATAAAGTAAGTATGAGAACGCTGAATTCGCCAAGATTCGGCAGTACTGGTGGCTTGATTATTGTCAGGCCCCTTTGAATGCAGCCTATATCGCACTCTCACTGATGCGAGCTCCCAGCCATCCTCACGAACGACTAGCCAGATCACGCGTGCCACACACACACGGACTGGTCAGTGTTTTGAGCTATTTATCTTCGTCCTTTTTTGGAGTAGCAGGTTGGTAGGAAGGAGAGTGTTGTAATGTTGCCAAAAGGCAAGAGTTTTGCCTTCACAGACACCTTGTTCCAACCCCTCATGAGGGAAAGTGGGTGACAATGCCGCAAGAAAAGGAAGTCTTTGTTGCGTACCTAGTACAAGCAAGCAAGCGTTACAAGATCGGACCAATCAGATTGTGTCCTTCAGGTAGTCGCAACTCGATTGACTTTCTGGTGCATCCAAATGGCGTTTTAGAGCCCTAGAGTATATGGAAATCAGGTGGCCTGCTGCTGAGAGTGTTTGAAGTACGTCAGGAGGGACCCATCATGGTTTTAATAAATATCTTAACAATAACACGAGGAGAAGGACGCAGAGGTCACAAGCATATCATCGTCCTTGCAACCTAACCCCTACTTAGGGTTGCGCAGCGTTTTTAAACTTCAGGCATGACAAAAGGTTTCAACACAAACACAAGTCTTGTCTAGTATCGCTGACATTTCCCCTTACGGCTACATCTGCATTATGCTTTTAGCAACCGGAGACGGCAAGACCTTCCGTAAGTGCTGAATACTTGTTAGGTTTCGTCAATCATTCTGCTTCTGGGTTTTTTCCGAATATGCCCGTTACTTCCCTTGGTCCAAAACCATCACCGGTTGCCATCATCTCTCTTTGACAGTTAAGACCTAGAAGAAAACTTTTAGACGTAATTAGGGTACCAAAAATTTGTGAGCTGGTCATGCGCATATTATTCACGTTGGTTACCTGCTCCGGGAATGTGAAGATCAAACTCTAGTTATTACTTGTCTAGCGTATTCAGCTATCCAGATACTGCACAGTGTCCTTGTCGAAGGTCGTTGTGTCGACAGTAGAAGGTTTCCCAAATCACAATTCAGGGAAGACGGAATAAACTGGAACAGATTTACTTCGAGAAAAACAACTGAACCAAAGGCGGCTGTATCACGAGCCAGCTGCCAGCTATGTCTGCGTGCCGGGTCTATCCGTGAAGTTGTGTAATTGTGAAGCTTTGACCGCGGGATGTTGGCTCTATTGGCTGCAGCCAATCAAATGAGGGGGCCTATCGATTGGCTTCAAGCGCGTATTAATCAGCAAGTCGACCGAGAGCGGGGGAACAAACGAAAGCGCGCGCACCCGCGGAGTAGATAATTACGCGTAGGCAAAAGTAGAATGAAACAGCGTGGGTGCACGGGCTCCCGTAGGTGTATTAAATATTGCTTAATTTGTTAACGCGTTTTTTCCTTCAGGATGCAGCCTCCACGGATAGTGCTTTGAAAAGCAGGCAGGGCAGTTATGCTGGCCGCACGTCGACCAAAGGTGATGCAGTTAAGGACGCGGAGAAGCCTACGGTAAGCTTGATTTTGCCCCCTAGGAAGCCAGTCTCCGCGTGGTGGCTCAAACAACGCCCCTAGCTTTGTTCAACAGGATTCATCACCATCACCTGGAAGGTTGTGTGCGTATTTATGATTCCTCCTCGAACGCTCAGCATTAGCAGGAGCAGAAATAATATAAGGTGCAAGCGTTTGAATCGGGAAATCAGTACGATACGTTCACCATAATACTGCTAGTTGACTCGCTGGTGGGCAGTGTTCCAACCACCGATTGTCACGCATTCCTCGTGGATGTTCGCGCTGTTGTAATGTTCCCAAAAGTCAACATTTCTGGCAGTCCCAGACGCTTTAATTCAATCCTCCAAGCCGAACAAGGGCGCAAGTAAAGGAAGTCTTTTATTACGTGCCTAGTACGGATATTTAAGCAAGCGAACAGGCCTTATCAGGTCGGACTAATCCGACTTTGTTCTAGAGCGAATAGCGACTCGATTTGCGATCTGATTGGTTCGTCTCCTTTGGTTGATGCTCTATCATCAGTGATAGGCACTCACGCTACGCTATCGGTCCGTCCATACACAGACACAAAGACCCGCATGCAGGTGCGGTCGTCAAGGAGCCGAAACCACGCAAGGCTGCCAGATGCGAGTAGGTCTGTAAGGGTGGCTCCTAACAGTTCGTCCTTAAAGTCCTCCTCCCTTTGCCATTCCCAAGGACTTTGTGATGAGTTTAGGCTGGAATGAGAAGTGTGAGACAAAGGAAGACTTTATTATATCATTCCACGAACAACGTACTCACAGTTGCAGATTGCTAGCTATACTTTGTATTTCTCAGACTTATAATCTTACGAAAGTACACCGTTTTTATTTGTTGCACCAATTAACACCAGAAGGTCAAATGGCAAAAGTAGCTTATGTAGGCCCACTCATATACCCCTAGTCCCAGCATTTTGTCTTGCAAACACGGTGGTTTTAGAGTTTTGTGGTGTGGAAGAAAAGGAAAGGCAGAGAAGGAAATTTTTTAAAATTAAGTGTTAAGTGAAAATTTTTAGTCTAAGTTGCTTCTCGCGGCCGCTGGGAGCAGCTTGTTCCGCATGTAAATTAAAGAAGTGCGCGGCGCTTTGCGCCGCGGACTATACTAATCTATCTTCAAGACGGTTAGGTGGACCACAGCTTAGTGGAAGTCGACGACTTTCTAAACACCATTTCAATTTTTTGGGTAATTCAAGAAACTTCCCGTTTGATAATCAGGTTTTTCCGCAATAAATTAAGTGATAATACAGATTAGGAAAAGCTACATATATAAATCAATAACACTTCTAAATGCAGTAAAATAAAAATGCATTTAGCATTTATTAAAGTATATTTCACTGCATGTCCTCATTTCCTGCCCATAAAACCCGATAAACACCGTTTTCGTGGGAAAACATGCAGGTTGTAGGGATTAATGAGTGGGGCTACATAAGCTACTGTTGCCGGTTATTTACGAGGACGTTTCCAACGTATCTACACTTAATTAATCCAGACCTTCCTTTCACTGTAAAAGTTCGACTACTTCAGACTTAAGTACTTTTATAAAGACGTGCAAAACGAACTGATAACCTTGAGATATTCTGCTTGCAAAGGTACGTTAGTGTCAATGTGAGGTCGAAGGTTAATAAACACTTTTATGTCTTTTTTTCGAAAACCTTAATAAACGCCTGTTCACTAAGTATTGCACCATTTGTTTTTAGGGATGTTGTGGAAAATGCTGTAATAAAAAGGTTTGTCTACAAACACATGTTTTTGCAACAAAAAAACCGTTAGTCATAAATTCCTTATTTCTCACTCATTTTTCAATTTGAAATCATAAGGCGGATGAATTATGCATGACGCTTAGCTTGATGCAGTTTTTTCTGTTTTATGCAGCTTATGTTTCATTTGGTCTCAACATATTAAATTGTTATAGCGTTGCGACCCGCGTCTGGTATTTGTAATTAGCTCGAACGCTGAGTTAACCCAGTTATTGTCCCAAAAGTCAGCACGAGAGAACAAGATAAGGCAGTCGACCAGGGGGTATGTTTATTCACTCAGAACAAGTCAAGCAAGTCACCGCAAGCCACTCTTATTCAGACCGCTCCATGAGCAGGCGTCAGCAGCGGCAGTGGACCAATCAGCTCTAAGGAAAAATCAATAGTCACTGCGAGCGCTCTAATGACAGCGGCGCGAGTTGCACTCACGTGCCTTTCTGTAGGATGGATGGGGATGGGGATGGGTGCATTCCCCACACCTCTTCCTCAGTTTTATGCAGCTTATGTCCCCTATTTTGCAATGGATGTTCGATTTAATCTGAACATGTAGAATTGTTCTGAATGTAAAAAGTAACTGCATGGAGCGTTTCATAAAGCTGCTGAAACCACTACCCCAAAACACTACGGGGAGCAAATAACATCAACTTTATATTTCTGAAAACAGTTCCTAACCTAGTCTCTCATAATAGGTTTTTCCACAAGCACAGGCTCTGTGTCCAATCATTGATTCTATAGCCTGCTATTGTGGATTTCTTTTGTTTGTCATTTTAGCCTCAAGAGGGAACAAGACCCTCCGTAAGTACAGAGTTTCAGGTTTATTAAGCAGTTTGCTTGTGTTTCACTTGTCCCGGGATATTTGCAACACCCTTTTGGCGCCACCAGGATACCCAATAAAATAAAGCGAGAGTGTGCAGTCTAAAATGTGCAATTTAACTCTCTGGATGGTTGTTTACTTGTGGTTCGTTCTAAACTTAATCTCTTCTCCAGTAGCCAGCGTAATCACCATTTCAAAGACTGAAGCACGCAGCCTCATCTGTAGGCCCTGTTTCATAGCGGTAGACTGCCAGAGGCCTGAGGACGACTCATAGTAAATTCGCGAATTGAGGTAGATTTTCGCATCCCAAGTATGTATACAGGTAGATAAGAACAAGGCACTTAGACCACCGGAATCATAGTTTTATTTGTTTGAGCTTTCGAACTCTTACGAGAGTCCATTGTCGGAGATAAAAGCGTCAACAGAAAACGAAGCAACAGTTTTAGGGGGAGAGGTGCCAATAAACCGCCAGGGACTTCAGTCTGGTGATGCCTGCGTCTGGAACGGTCTAATTTAAAATTCATTTCGAATGCCCTTTCGTTTCTAGAAATTTCTTTTCTTTACTACTGCGTTCATTTAAATTACATTCCATGTTTTCGTTTTACTTGGTATTTTAGTCGGCTCAGTCGGTACGGTCTTCGGTAAGCCCACATTTTTCAGAGCTTGTGACTTCACCTGCATTTTCAGATGGTTGGACTCAGGATTAGTAGTGCACGGATGCGCACCACGAAATCAGGGAGTGCAGGTGACCTCCTTGCATGTAGCCTGTTCAGGGAAGCGAAATTAGGTTAAAGGACATCCGTGAAGTCATACCATGAAGTTGGGGAATAAACTGAAATTTTAATTCCTTAAAGCATACAAGTTGAAGAAGGCGTGAGTGCTATCAAATGAGTGCAAACAAAGTGCATTCATCGAGTACCCTCTCGCGTATCTATCGATGTAAATATCGTTGAGCATGGTGTTGGACTACATAATTGTCATCGTCCTCGCCAGAGGAAACAGAAGATTCGCCCACTTTCCCTGATCCCGATCAGTGCAGGCTCCGCCATATTGTGTTGGCGGTGGATATCGACGACCTGCTGTATTGGATCATGAATGATGTTTTGTGAAATTTAACTGCAAAGTAGGAGAATTAGCGTCTAGCCCCCTTTTGCCCGCACATTCTGGGACCAGCGCCGACTGCCCTTCCTTTGAAAAACATCAGTTTCTATCGAACTTTGGTAGTTTATATAACAGTGCCCTTTCTTTCCATGATGACTTTAGGGTGCCCGGTCATCACGACAATCGGTAAGTACAGACCATATACGTTTGTTTTCCCAATTCCGTTTCACAGGGATGCCCCATTTAGTTTCAGCTTACCTAGAACAGATGAACAGAAGAAGGGCAAGTTAGGGGAACAAACACTTTCCCTATACTTGGTATCCGGCGTTTCGGGTAGTTATCTCATGCATCCATCTTCAGACGGTGACTATTTTAGCGGCACTTTCGCTCTCATCAACCAGGACAAGCTCAATCAGGTTGGAGTCCATCTATAATTCACAATGGAAGAAGAAGTGAAGAGCAAACTTCTGTTCCTGGATGTTCTCATCTGCTGCCATCTAAATGGCCAAGTGGCAACGTCTATTAATTTTAAACCAACAAGCGCTTCGCAATAGCAACTACCCACTGCAACAAAAGCAAAGTAGTTATGCTTACGCTATACCACCGAATAGAAGCCAATTGCAACACGCCAGCCGCCAAACGGGATGACGTGAAGCTCCGCCCGGGAGCTTTTCAGAGCTAACGACTATCCATGAGCATTTTATTGATTAAAATCGAATGCCACTCAAAATGCGCTCCAAGGAGCATTGCCCACCAAAGTTATGGTGGAGCAGCCCATGCACGAAAGGGGATTGAGAAACCGTGGCTCGATCCCTCGCGAGCTCATTAGACTGAGAGTCCCTATCCCGAAGCAGGGGAAATAAACCATTGTCTACTAACTTCAGTGCAGTTACAGGGTATGCCACTACATTGGAAAAACCGGCCGGAAACTACAAACGCGAATGCATGAACATCAGTTGGCGGCATGGAGGCTGGACGCCGAGTCAGAGGGGGCAACCCATGCTGCAGAGATGGGTACATCTGCAACTTAAATGCCATTATATGCGTAGGCCGATGTGATGAGCTCACACCAAGGCAGATTAAAGAAGTCTGGATGGCGACCGACTGTTCGGTATATCACCACAAAAATTTGCCTCCCCTCCATATTATATTTAAAAAATTATTATCAGAAGACACGCACGGCATAGCACAGTCAGGGCCACCAACTGTCTTTCTACGATCAACGTGCTTATTATCCCAAAACATTTCCGTTCTCCATTTCAGAAACTGCGGAGCTTAGGCTGATCATATGATACGACACCTGCAAAAGAAACAAGTCCTTCCACTACTGGTTTAAAATAATCGCCGACTACTTTTGGTTGCCAGCTTTTAATTCCTTATCATACGATTTCATGTTTTTGTTTGTGTTTGTTTTGTTTCAGATGTCTAAGTCAACTCGGGGATCGGTAAGGATAACACTTAAGACATTTACCTATTTGCTCTTATGTATATGAATACGAATCCGATGTATTGATAGTGTGGCTGTAGTAAGTGATGCGTCCAACGTGTATTCCTGGCTGGCTGTTCAACGCGACCAACGGAATATTTAAAAAGGTGACTTTAATTGAGTGTGAACGAAACACACCTTGGCCTTTCTGCCTTTACCCCATATGTCTGGATGGCATTGGAAGAATGGCTCGGGCGGGAGTAAAACTAAACTAAGAGTAAGGTTACTTACAATAAAGAATGACAGCTATCTAAAGGGATTAAGCGGCCACTTATAGGATAGATGCGCTGGGTACTGGTGAAGGACCGGCTCTGTCATGCCACTCGCTGTAGCAAGCAGCACACTTGACGCTAGTAGACGGACATCTTCCGATTTAATTAATTGATTTAATTATTTAAAATCAATAAAGTAGACAGTGCTCAAAAAGAGGATAAATATCTTCTTGGATTTAATCAAACTATTTAAATAAAAAAGAAGCTTCCATTTTAAAAGAGTAGATCACATGGGACTTCCATATTTAAACCATAACAATTGAACTCCTAGATTGCGAATGACCACAAAGCACTGACATTCTTTTATTTTCTTGTTTGTAGTCGCCCGCTAGAGTGCGTTCTACGGTTAGTGACTGTATTTTATCACAATAAACAAAGCTGCAAACTTTTTTGAGCAAGTGGACGTGAAGCATTTATTTTTGTCAAATTTACAAGATGTGACGCAAAAAATCGATGTGCGGAAGATTTTTGAACTTTGGATGGTTCAACAGGTGCTACACCCGCAAGCAACATATAATATTAATGCAAACAAGTAATAGTTTATAGCCGTCCTGTAGTGTTTAAGAAGGCCCACTCCAAAATCAACCCCAAAATGCGCAAGATTTGAGCACGATTTTGTGTGTATGCATCCGACAAATTTCAGAGCTCCAACATGCTTTACATACACAGACTGCTTGCGTTCAGAATGAAAAATAAATTCAAATCAAATCCAGTTAGCCTCTGCCTTGGGTTGCTTGCTAACTTTTGTATGGGTACTTGGTGCTATGAAAGTCAGCGGAACCGATTAACTTACTTCGGTTAAAGTACCTACTATCGATATGCCTTATTACTGCAGATTGCTGATCTACTGAGACCTTTTTATGAGTTGGAATTGGGCTGGGTCTCCTCTCGTTGATCCACTCTTCCCCAGCTCAGTCAACTTCATTAAAGAGTTCCAGGCTTATATAGCCCAGTGCGAAAAACAAGTTCTTCACGCTATTAACTTGCTATCATTTACAGATCCACGAAGCAGTCACACTTCAACTATAAAATTATAGGTACTATTTGAACAACAAAAGAAATGAGGTCGCTAGTTTCGGAATAGACAGCGCAGTTAGCATTGTAAATGAAAGTACGCCTATTGCGGAAGAAGAAGAAGGAGAAAATATATAAATGGATCAATGACACTTATTCTCGGGCAAAATACAATTCGATGGGTTTTTCTATCGATTCGAGGCCTTAAGGTGCATATTGGTGCATAATGGGATTACAGTTTAATTCTTTTTAAAGATATGTTCTGGCCTACTAATGGGCGTTTGGTTAGATGATAGATTGCTAACTGTTGCATACAAGCGGCTTGCCTTCTTATAACAACAGAGGAGTCGTTTGCATCTGAAAACAGGCCTACTGAGAGCTAGTTGCTGTCTCAACACCAGAAGGATCCCCAAATACCAAGTATGGAGAGACTGGTTTAACTCGAACAACTTTACTGCTTAAAAAGCTGTACAGTGACGCAGCGTACGATAGCCAGCTGTGTAGGTGCAAAAGTGTGGATGTGACAAGTTTAGGCTCTGCAATGAGTAATCAATCGGCTGGCGCTAATCAAATGAGGCAGGATTCTCAATTACCCACAAGCATAAACGTGGTGGGTTGACATCAAGCGTGCAATAGGGCAATAGCGCGCAGCGAGCGAAGCTCAGCGCATAGAAGGCAGCATGAGTCAGCGCAGTTGCTACAGGCCCACCTTCGGAATCGAAGTCAAGGAACTGATGACAAGTTTTACTACGGTCGTATGTTTGCGCCATGGACTAGGAGACAGAGCACTACGTGGAATCGGTGAGAGACTCTGTCGTGGGCTTTGATATCCTTATTGCAGGGGCTTAAGTGAATTCAACTCTAGCAACTGCGATTTGCAGGCCCCCGTTTCCGTAGGAGTCGAAGGGTGCTGGTTAGTAGAAAGTAGAAAATTAACTGTCAGGCGAGCGAGCAGCCGCACGCCACACGGGCACCGCTGAACTGGGGTGACCACGGGCATTGCCACAGCGTTTGGGGGCTGTCTTTGATTGAGTCGGCCTTGACAGGTGATTTGCTAAATGAACTGGCCGGACAAACGAGGGTAGGGGGCCAGCTTATGTGCGGTCGTGGGCAGCGGTGAGCCTTCGCGCGATGATCGTCTGCGCGAAAGGAGTCACCACGCCGTCAGATGGCAGAAGTTCTGTCTCTGTTTGTAGTTGAAAGAGCTATAGGGCATTTTCAAATGTCTGACCCTTGGTCTGTTTTTTTTGCATTATAGACATCCAGGGACTCGCAGTCTACGGTAATCAAATGCTCACACCAGCTTTTGAAGGATATATTTATTCCGCAAAGAATTTTTTTATCATTTATGTTATAGCTCAGTTAGTTTGGCGTCGCCAGTTGTTGTATTCTAGGATTTCGAACCCGACTAATAGGCAGAAGAAGGCAAGAGAGCGATTCCGATAGGCAATGGCTGTATTCAACAGTACACAAAGACTGTGTGGCGTGCGGGGTCTGCTGAGTTGTCGGAGTCATTCGTGTCTGCCGATCCATCTGAGTCCTTTAACCTGTCAACTCCGGCATATTTATACCGCTCCGGTCCTTCCAGAATCTTCCAAGCTTCTGGCCTGCTCCCACAAATTTTGGAATAATCCTGACTATGCCCACAGCGCCTGCTATGTGGGTGGTCGTCTGGATTTTTTGGCTCATGGCGTATGCACAGGCGTGGGCGTCTGGCATGAGGGCGTGACGTACTCCGGGCGGCCCTTTTCGCCGGCTGCCGTGAATGCACGGGGCCTTCCGCCTCTGTATCAATTTACGAAGGCTGTATGAGCTCAACTCTGCTGTGGCAGCTGCCGTTTGCGTCGGGTTTCTTCCCAACTACAAACATAAGCATAACTACACGCCATTGTTGTTGTCTTTCCTCTGGAAAAAATGGTTTATGTTTTTGCTTGACGGTCATACTTTGTCTTCTAACTCTACAGCCTTTTTCGCGTTAACCTGGCCTGGGGGGAGACCTTTATTCACCTGACGTTTCGACATCCGTCGTAGATTCTTCATCAGAGGCATCAGCAGACCCGTTTATGCTACTGTTTTGGGAAAAGGTCCCTTAAGAAGAATCCGGGACGGATGTCAAAACGCCAGGCGAATAAAAGTCTTCTCCCAGCGGTCGCATCTTCTTTTCAATTACTTCCTGGGAATCGCACCTTCGCTTGTATTGGCAATTTATTTGGGCGAGATGCGCTCTGATCGGCCCGACGATGGCAAACCTTTAGCCTTCGTGAGGACTCAACCGGTTTCTAAACAGGTGTCTTGACAATAAAGCGTTGCTGACTTGTGTTACATACAAGCTCCCGGGTAAACAGGGAGCTGGCGAGACTCGCAATGTTTCAACACGAAAAAAGAATAATCCGTGTCATTCTTCATGACTGCCACGCGAGGCTGCGCAACTATTCTCAACTAAGGGCCATGAAAAGATCAGACGCTGTGAGTTTATGGGCGAAGACAGTACAAATCCGGAAACGACACACTGGTACACAAGTTGTCGTCAAACGAACTGACGAAGGAGCAAATAGAGGTTCTACAGCACGAAGACTCGTTCAACGCGGCTCCTGCTGAACCTGCTAACATGCTTGCAGCCGTGGATTAAGTCATTAATCAGATGATAACGACGGAGGAGACAAAGAACCTCAGCTGACACCGGGTATTTTCCCTCCTTATGGCTGACCAAACGTGGGGGTGCTCCGCAACATCGAATGCGTTGCGCTAAGAGTAATCATGGCTGACCGGGTCATCGTCATCGTGCAAGCTGACAAGGGAAATAAACCTGTTTATAATTTAGATAATTTCTTACATTCCGATAACTATTCTTGTTCAGCTAGTAACTAAATCCCATATATACAAGTGAACTAAGGCTAAATTGCAGGAGTTACATTTTCCCGGGTGCCCTAATCGCAACCAAACTTCTGACCGTCCCACCTCGCTCCCCCTGGCGTCCCTGAATTAAACTCTCATGGTCCTAAACCGAAGTCTCGTGCTAACCAAAACCCTAATTGTTTATACCTGCACCTAGTACTCGATATTAGCACGAACGCTGATCTAGCCCGCCTGTTGTCCCGAACGCCAGCACGAGGCATCGAGAGATACCAATCAGCCAGCGGGAGAAGTGTATTCACACAGTTAAAGTCAAGGCCGCTCTTACAAAAAGGCTGTGGGGTGTTCATCCAGTCTGCTCCATGAGCAGGCATCAGCGACAAGGGACCAATCAGCTTTGAATAAAAATCGATAACCACTGCGCGAACCCTCATGACAGCAACGTGGAGTTGCACTCGGGGCTATTCTGTAAGATAAGTAATCGTGGGAATGGGCGCATTCCCAATACTTATCTGCTGAAATGTTGCTCAAATCCGATTGTATCTGAGGTGTATTAGCCAGTCCCAAGCCCTTCCCTTTTACCTCTCCACCTCGGTCAAAGCACTTGTGGCGTGAGCCTTAGCAGTCGCTCTCTTTTCTTTAGATGTTGACCCGACAGAATAAATGCAAAGGGCTTTTTTGGTTCCGTTGGCCTCGTTTGAATAATTGGCGACGGCTTTTGGATTGCCAGAAATTGGTTTCTAAGTGTATGTTGACTTTTTCCTTTGTTTTTTCAGGTATTCCAGGGGCCACGCTTGTCGGTAAGGGCAAAACTGCAAACTTATTATACATTTATTAAAACCTTGTGGTGATGGTTGTTGTCGTTTTTGTTGCTGCAAGATCAATTGCAAGGTAAATGGCTTTAGAACCACGACTTCCGGACCTTCTTCAAATACCGGACTGTGGCAGAGGGTCTTTGGACGGTAAGGTCGATCGGCGCTCTCAGTCTGTGGTCGACACCAAACTCCTGAACTCTGGGGGCCATCTCGGCTATGCATTCCGCTAGGTGTTCGTTGGTCTCTGCCTTTCCATAGGCTGCACACGTTGAATCATCAGTCAGGCTGTCCCGCCGCCTGATACGATTCGTCTTTGGACAATGTCCGGTCCTAAATCTCACTAGGGTCGTTCTATCTAGCCGAGTCATTTTCTTTTCTTCATCTTACTTGATAGGGGCCGTATACGTTCTTCGGCCGCGTGTTTGTATTATTTGTGGCCTGGGGGCCATTCGTCTGACTACCTTCATCGTTGCCGCAAAGGATGTCGGTCAAACGTCCGGTGCATCCCTGGCCGCTGATGCTTCAGTGTCTGCTTGTTCGTTCCCGGGGATACCCACGTGGCTGGCAATCCACGCAATTTCCACACTTCTTCTTGTCGTGGCTCTCTCTAGGACATGCACCACTTGTTCTACCAATGGTTTCGTCAGGTCCTCTCCTGTCTCGAAGTTCTGTAGGGCATCTACATCGGATTTACTATCAGTAAGGATTCTAGCAGAACTCCAATCCTCAGGTGGATGCTCCAGCCATTCCGCCACCATCAGAAGAGCTAGCATTTCGGCATCAAAATATGAGCTGTAGTATGCGCCCCTTCTCCGGCTTGTTGCAACTGTTGAGAAGTTATTCTAGCTTTCCTTTGTCACCTCGACTCCAGCGCCTCCCTGTCTGCATCTATCTATTGCCGAACTATCGCTATAAATAGTCAAGGACGTTTCCGGTAGGGAGTTGAGCGTATTCTTCATTCGTTGCCAGTTTTCTTCATCTCTGATTTGCTACATAGATCTTCAAATTTCCTTATAATAGTGATGTAAGTACGTCGCCATGGGGCTAGACTATAAACAGCGAAAAGTTCTCTAGACATCTCAGAATCCTCTCTCAACGTTTGTTGTAGGCATCTGCGTGCATTCTCCATCCAGGTTGAGGTCCGCTTTAACCGGGTTGTCTGTTGCTTCTCAGCCATCTGTCTGTGGAGGCTGTGTGGAGGAAGTCCCGTGCAGTGTTCATAGGCTCTGATAGCGTCGAACCTGCCCCTCTCATCTATCGTCCGAATATCAGCCTCTTTTAGAATCATTTCGGTCGGACATGAGATTCGGAGGCTCGTGGTAATTCGAGTTGCTTTCAGGTTCAGGCCTTCCAACCTGTCAAGCCGTGAGCGGCAGATCCACGACACCCATGCTGCTGATCCACTCTCAATTACCGGTCGCACACAGGCAGTGCAGACTTTTTTGATGTCCTCCAGACGCCATCCCCAGGTTGTTCCAACTGAGGCTCTCATCATATTAAGTCGTGTTATACCCCAGTTAGTTCGGCGTTGCCAGGTGTTATAGCCCGGTATTTCGGACCCGACTAATAGATCGACGAAGGCAAGGGGCGGTCGTGATAGGCAATGGCTTTATTCAACCGTACACAAAGACTGGGGGCGCGCGTGACTGTCCGGTTCTCCGTGTCCTGCAGGTCCGTCGGAGTCGTCCTTTAGCTTGTCAACTCCGACATAGTTATACGGCTCCGGTCTTTCCAGAATGTTCCTAGCGTCTGGCCTGCTCCTAGACATTCTGGAATAATCCTGACTACGCCCACAATCACTTCTCTCTCCTCCTGATTCCTCCCGACCCCAACTACCATAACATGCGGATTTCATAAGGCGGTTGACGAGGTGTGAATAGTAGATGAAGCCTGATGATTAAACACATGTTCGCAAATTGCATTTTGATGATGCCAGGGTCAAGGCTGAGTGTAAAGGTTGCCCCACCCTGTTTGTTTCAGAATCGGGCCTCCACGGATAGTGGGATGAGCGACGCGTCAGTCAGGGAGGCTGGTGTCCAGTCGGTCTATGGAGATAACAGAAAGGTAATCAGGTTAAATTACATGTTTATTTTGCTTCCTGTTAAACCATACTTGGTGTGTTTGCATTTATCTAACTTCGGACGACCGATCATCCAGGCGGTGGCTTGTTGGTGGTGGGGGGGGGGGGTCAGTGAGGTCAATCCTCAGCGCACTTTCTTTCTCACTATGATCAATCTGAAGCGCTTGAAGCTTTGCGGGTGCGCTAAAAGCCGCGGCTTGGAGGGGTACCAGCTGACGGAGTAACTCGAACACCGCAGCCAGCCCAGTGTGTATCTTGTTGTGTGGAGTGGTTGGATACATCCAGTAACTTTGTAATGAGCATCCTATTTTATGAGCGTTTACCCCATCGTAAATGCTAATTCTTTCACACTGGAATACCCCAAGATAAAATGAGGACTGCACAACTTTCTCCCTCTTAATGTGTCATGTTGATGGCTAACTTTTCCAGCGGTCGTCACTTTGAAATCCTAAGGGGACTTCATAATGGGTGCGCTGATTATAGCGCTGGACTTCTAACAAGGTCGTAGTTTCGAAACCAGAGTGAGACACCAATTTCTGAGGCTATACTTTGGGCTGGGTATGACTGGCTGACGACGGCAAATAAGCCAGAAATTACCACCCTGTCTCCCTTGTCTTTGTCGGTTAGGTTCGTCTGTCTATATCTTTAGCCGCCTTGCAACGTAGGCCCGAGTATCAGCTCCAGAGGCACTATGAACGACTGAGTGTGTCCTCTAACTCATCGGTTTTCGCCTATCTGCCACTATAGTGTAAGCCATGATCTTTGCTTTGTTCCAATTTCTTCCGGAAAACCAATGCTTAAGTAATCCGTTCTATCATACTTGTCTGGCAGGACACTTAGGGGATGCAAAACCTAAAATGCCATTTCATCAACCATCCAGAGGCTGTCGTAAGGTTTTGATGGCGGCCAAAACACTGTGTGTTACTTTGCATTCCATGATTAGGGGTAGGGGTATCGGAGGGGCACTACATAAGCAACTTTTACCCAATTGACTACTGGCGGTTCCGACTGGTATTACGCCAAGATTCCAAATAATCCCAGGAAGCTTTGTAGATGACCATATATCCATAGTTTTCTTAATAATCTTGTTCCGAAAAGATGCGCTTGAATGAAGGAGTCATTTTCACTAATTTGTTATCTTGATAGTAATCAAATTGGGTAGTTTCCCCTTAATGTATCGGGACGCGTCCATGTTGACTTCAATCGCACGCTGCGAATGCTAGCTGTCCTGTCAGTCAAGTAGCGCCGCGCGGACTCCTCTTACGGACAAAGTAAAGACGTCTCGGGCTGTGGCCGGTGAAAATTCATCAACGAGTGTGCTGTGCTAATCTACTCTCACCTCTGACCCCTGCTGAAATAGTGTGGAATGACACCTACTTAATCTTTTGTGACCTTAGTCACCCTTTTGGCATACGCAAACATCTGAGAAAACTCTCTTTACGGCTTTGCCCTTTTCTTTAACCTATATCAGTATCAGTTTGCTGAGGGAAAGATAGGCGAACGCCTTTCAACGCCCTGTTGGTAACAAGATTATAGGAAATTAATGGATAAAGAGGACAATTTAAAAATAACATCAATTGCATGCTTCAGAGAGCCATTACAGTTGTGAGTTGTAAGACAGTAACAGAATGTGACAGGCAAATATGGCTACTTGGAAATTATAAGTAGTATACTTTGATGCAGTATATGTGATGCAGTATAATGTGATGCAGTGGTTTTTTTACATGTTTTACATGGCTTTACTGTAACAGCATAGCAATGGAGATATCTCATCAAGAGACGAATTTAACATGGACGGGCGCGATCCTAGTTCTTTTGATGAAGTCACATTAGCAGAAACCCCGTCAAAAGTAAGTCTGTCCCCGTAGCTTTGAAAAAACAAAACGTTACAAAAGCTGCCATTATTTTTGTTCAATAATTCATCTTTACACAATGCAGTTAGTGGTACTCATGCACACATTAAGATATTAATTATGTCTGGAAGAGTACCTGAGGAAATGAACTAGCGCGGGACATTCTTATCAACCATTCGTACCGCGTGCGCCGAAAATCAGAAAAACAGTAAATACTATTTATGAAATATATCCGATTGCGGATGTTTGTAACTTTATCGTTTGCATCTGAGCTTGACTCACAGTCCGAGTATAGACAGCTCAGACTCGTTCATAAACGTTCACTTTGTTGTAAAGTTGATTTTACAAACTGCCCCGTCGAGTTAGGCCTTTTGGAATCCCCAACAAAGAAAACAATAAGGAGGGCGTAACCTTGAAATCCACCCGGAGGGGGGTTCATTCGGCTTTCTCGGTTGGCTGTTGCCGGTGGCTAATCTCTAGCGCACTGCAAGTCCTAACTTAGGGCTAAGACCGCCAATCGGGAGCGGACTGATGGTGTCCTCGCAGTCCACGTGTAACTCACTGGCTCAGATATGACAGTTGCTTATAAGTGATTGTCGAGCGCATTCGTTTGTGGCATGACTGGGTGCGTTGGGCTAAGGTCAGCTACTGTGGCGCACCCAAGTGGTCCTTGAGAATCTGTGACTAGTTGGGCACGCGTGTAGGCTCACGTGCCTGTGTCTGCGCTCCAGCCTGTAAGGTCATAAAGTGGAAGTGGTCAGATCCAATAGAACAAAGACGTTGCGGCAGTCCACATTGACAAAGGAATCATTGTGGCAGTCGGTGGCAGACACGACGCCTGGCATGTAGTAGCGCTGCACTTCAAGAACCTCTGACCGCTAACGGGACTCATCCGCCCCGTCATCTGCCTTGGGCCCCGCCAGACAGCCGTCTTACAGCCGTAACAGCTGGTATTATGGGCAGATAGTATTGCCCCACTCGAGCCTCGAACTGTCAGGGCCGCTGGCGAGACCCATGACAGAGCGGGGCAGATGAGCCCCGTTAGCGGTCAGGTGAACTTTCATTGATGGGTGTCAATGGCCCGAAAATGGACGAGTCAACGAGCACGTAGCTCAATGGTAAGGGTGTTTGGCTCTGATCAAAAAGGTTGCAAATTCGAGGCTCGAGTGGGGCATGCATGACTGATGATGACTAATAAAGCAGAAATGGCCATTCCAGTATTTCTTGTCTTTGCCTGCAATACTATCTCCCTCTAGTTCAAATTGTCTTGTCACAGAGCGTATTAATAGCTACTAGTCGGAGATTCTATTGATGGAATGCCGACAAAGAAAAGGAAAAGAAGCAGATGCGATCGCTGGGACAAGACTTTTATTTGCCTGACGTTTTGAAATCCGTCGTGGATTCATCGTATGAGACAATAGCAGAAGCCTTAATGTCTCTGAGGATGGAGCGAGGAAGCTGTCAAAAGGATTGTTAGGTGACTGCAGAAAGTTCCCCAAGTCAGAAGTTAGCAAGACAAATTTGTTAGGACAGTAGACTGTAGCGGAAGGAGCTAACAAAAGGCTCTACAGAAACAAGCTGCTCACAGTAGACGAAGCAGTTGTTGTGTTCGTGCATTCTGTGTTCCGCGCAGGGCTGGAAGCGATCCCTGACCCCTGTGCTACAATCAATCAGGAAATGGGTCAAGCTGATTCGGGGATGGCATTCACGGCTGGTCGAACAAGCGCCTCCAGGATAGATGCGAGCACGCAGGACTTACAGGCTTCGCGGCGAATACACGATGAGTTACGGACAGTCACATGCGGGTCTGAAGCCTGGCAGGGTAGGAAGGGTGTTAGTGCAGGGTTTATCACGAGAGCGCTACAAAGCGTTAGGTGACTAAAATTCTTAAACCAGTGCTCATATCTGCTTCTTCTCACTTACTTCCCGGGACTCGCATTTCTACTTGTATTGGCCAGACACGGAAAACTGGGCGACCGTTTCTAGCCCATCTATGTGCTGCCATGAGCCAGTCATACGCCAAACCTACTTCGAAACTGAGAGTTCGATTCAGGCTCTGGCTGTTTGAGCCAAAATAGATGTTTCTGTCAGCTTCATTTGGGAGGAGGAGTCGAATTCGCCGGAAATCGGGACCAAGAGGAAGGTGCTCATTTTATACGTTATCCTAAATGCTCCATGAAAATCTACACCTTTTTTCAATTCCTCAGCTTTCCCAATCCGAGAAAGTGACATAAATTGGGTGCCGACAACGACTTATAAGTGAGAAATAGACCTTTGAACTAGGTGGTCCCTTTCGTTATTCCTGGCGCAGTACAAGTGTTCGACTTTCGACAGGTCGCTTTTCTGCACTCCTAAGGTAGGCCATTTTGACAATCAATTTAACCGATGAGGGCCGACTACACAGCGAGTCAGTTGATTAATGGTAGGTTGTTGGAAAACCAGGCGCTCGATTACCAAAGAACTCGCTTTCTGCTCCAAAGTCATCCCAGTATACCCTGTCATTGTCAGTACTTCTTATCTGCGTATTCTACCGATCGCTCAGTGACTGCCTGCAAGGACCCTGTGTTAAACGCCACTGACTAGCAGAACGATTATGTCCTGTAATCCAATCGATGATCGCTCTAAGATATACTGTTTATACTACTCGTGCTAAGGAAGTAGTCATATTTTATTACGATTTCAACATGAACATGTTGAGGCTCTTCGCTTGCAAGCATGTAATTGAAGTATCTTTTTCTATTTGTCTTTTGTATTCGTGCATTTTTAGCCACCTTGTCACCAGAAGGGAGCTCAGAGGCATTCGTTTATCTCGTTCTCTCAGTAAACTGATACTGATCTATATATATATATTCACCCGTAGACGTTTTGCAGAAGGCCAACCCGCAATTTGTGGAGCGGCATCGAAAGAGGAGGAGATGAGGAATACGCCGCTTTCATGATGAAGTTTTCTAGCAATTTTTTCGTTCCTCCCTCCCTCCTCTTTGGATACGGAAGGGACATCTTTGCAGTGGGTCTAATTTCATGTCATCTACTAACTTATTCTGTTTTGCTTGTTTTAGAGGTCGAGTGGTGGATCCAGAGCTTCAACTGAGAGTGGAGCATCTACAGGGACAGATAAGCACAGTGTAAGTTTCGCCTTCTCTCGTTCTACTTTCAAAAAAGGACATTTTGCACCTATGAAAGCCAGGATGTGCCTTTGCTGTGCCACCAGTTTGAAAGGCGTGGTATTGCCGCTGAATAGGGTATCTGTAAAAAATTAATTGTAAAATTATGTCCACTATCGCAGGGGGTTAAGTGAGTTTAACCCAGCAACTGTGACCTTCAGACCATGGTTACTTATTTGAGAAGAAGTCCGTGTAGGCCAAAATAGAAGGAAGTGCGTATTGTGTACACAGGAACGGAGAAAAGATAAAAGAATATTGACTTAAGAGAACAGGTCCGCTCAGGAGCTTGACCGGGTCCCAAGTGTGGTTTTAATAGCAGTCAGGACAGAAGACAGCGAGAGAGCGCGTTAATTGGCTAGGTCGACCTGTGATTGGTTAGACGGCGTGTTGGATGGTCCACGTCACGCGCGCTAGTAAGTCTGGCGATTGCAACGTCCTTGAGCTCCAGACAGATTGAGGCCACCACGGGTAAGGCCAGACATCGGCAGGCAACGACCCACTACAAGTACTCTCCCTCGAGACCGTAACGAGGATACGAGGTGAGGTTGCAGAACAGCGTGGGCTGTTGTGGCTGGAATGAGCCAGGATGCAGGGGCGGCTGAAGAAAGCCGCCGGTCCGGTAAAATGTCAACAGCAAATCAGTATGCCATATCAGTGTGAGTTGAACCAGAAGAATTTTTGGCAGTAGAAGAAAAGTTGGAGATTGGGAAGGAGATCTGGGTGCTTGCACTCATAAGGGGACATCTATGTTGGATTAGGAAGTAATCATGGCCTGCGCTGAATGGGCTATCGGCAGTAAGTCGCGAATGCCAATCACCAAATACGCAGGGACAAGTCCGTAAATCGCCAAATTCGTAGAGAATACGCTGGGACAGGTCGAGAAGTCAGCAACTAGGCAGGGATGGCAGGCCAAACCAGAAGTTGAGTGTTAAATCATGTCCAGTGTTGCCTGATAGGGATCTCAATGAGGCCAAGAACAACTCGAAGAGGGAGCCACAGTTGATGGATCAATAGAAGTCCAAGCTGTTGGTTTGTGCTCAGAGTAATCCAATTATGACGCCTAGAACCGTATAGGAAGAGAGGAAGTAAGACTAATACGAGTTGTTAATTGTACACAGAAAGTCAGGGGTGGTGTGAACCCGCGACGCGCGGCAGACCCAGGCCCTGCCCGCGCATCTGTCTGCTAGCTTGCTGTGGGCGTGAGTCATTGGCCGCTGGAACAACTGCTAGGCCAATAGCAGTCTATGGCACCTGTTATTGGCTGTCCCAGAGGCAGATAGAGGACTGCAATCCTGTGAGGGCTTGAAGGCTTGGCGCCAGTGGTGCTGGACGGCACTACAGATCAGAAGCCTTACGAGCCTTACGTTTTTGGATTCTCGCTCGAATTCCTTACTGGAAACAAAAATATGAAAGGTTACTGTGTCACACTGATGGGTTGCATTTCCATACAGGCCTATCAAGTTGGCAGGTACCGTAGATGAAGTCAAACTCCTTGCGAGCAATGTGGTATCCGCGTGAACCGCGAAATGCTTGAGACATGGTTTTTCGATTAATTATCTCTCCCCGGTCCACAGCCACCGCGGAAAATTTGCCTAGGTCATGTGGTTAGTCATGTGGAGAACGCGTGCGCTCCAACATCAGTAAGGTGAATGACCGAAGAACTCACATTGCTGCTGAAATTTCAGCAAGTAGAAACTGGGAACCTCAGACAATAAAATAAATAAGGATAGGAAAAAGAAAAAGAAGAAGAAGAAGAAGCAGAAGGCGTGTTGATCAACGGAATCATTATTATATTCGCCTAAGCTTTCGAGATCTGATTTGAGTCCAGCGTCGGATATAAAAGAATCAATGAAAAGAAAGCAACAGTTATAGGGGGGAGGGGCCAATCAAACACCAGTGTAGAAATACCTGCGCAGGGTGATGTATGCCGGCACCAGATCGATAAATTGATTGACTGCCCTTTAATTCGACGTTCAGGCTTACATTAAAGCTTTCGAACACCACGCAGCTCCTCAATTCTCACAGCATCGTGCAAACACTGTTCAAAAGAATTCAGACAAACTGCAGTCATCCCAAAGAAAAAGCACTTGAGGCCCGATACCTCCGTGATCGGTTCATGCAGAGCGGCTATCCGAAGACCTTCATAAGCCGATTCCTATGTGATCGCCCTCTGAGGATTCAACAAGAACAAAACCGTTCGATATGGCATGCGTTGTCATACATGGTGGACGTGTCGGAAGCGACCATGGGTTTTGCTGTGGTACAAGGCGTTGGAATCGCACACCACCCCAAGGCTACCAGGCGCAGCTGAGGGATAAAAATCAAGGACCGATAAAATTCCTGTGAGCGGTCGGGTGAAGTGTATCCCATGTCATGCCTAAACTGTCCTCGAAATTACACAGGACAGACTGGATGCATGTTTGGTTCGCGCATACAAAAAGATAACTTGGCTGTCAGATGGGGTGACGCATTTTCACAATTGGCTGCCAACACCTAGCAGAAGGGTCGCGAGCTTAACTTTGCAGCCACAAAGGTAATCGTGCACAGCAGAAGCAAGAAGCCTGAGCCTCGCCTGATAACTCAATCAATCGATTTATCAACCTGAGGCTGGCATATGTCGCCTTGTGCAGGTATTTTCGGACTGACGTCACTGGTGGTTAATTAGCCCCTGCCACCTATAAATATTGCTTGTTTTTTTCGTTCACACTTTTATCTTTGATGATGCACTCCAGTAAGACTTCGAAAGCTCAGACGAATCAAACCATAATTCCGGTTATCCCCATGCCCTCTTCTTCTCTACCTATACATTCACCTAGGATGCGAATATCCTCCTCAATTCATAAATAAGTATTTCTTTAAAAAAGTAAGACTTGGTGGGGCCCCCACCCAACTATCACAAAGGTTAAATACCGGGGATTCGCTCTCGGCATGTACATTTATTTCTTGGAAAATGTACAAATCCACATTCTTCTGTCGTTTAGCCTGACCGGACATGACATTGGTGTTAATCGGGTAAGGATGTCGCAGATTATAGCGTCGACCATGAAATGCTTCCCCAAATCAAAGCAGGCAAGACAGAGTTGATGGGCCAGCTCCTGTACTTAGCAAGAAGTCATTGTACAAGCTGAATCGGGATCCAAGTGCTTGCTGCGTCCGTTCACTAGGCCTCAGATGTGAAGTGTGGAGTTTGTTTCTGCCAGCGCTGACCACAAATCCGGCGCATACCAGTAATCAGCGGTACGCAAAATCGATTAACTGATTGACTGAGTTGACGGCCAATTCACGCTTAGTAGATCAGTCATCACAAATGGTGAGTCAAGTCCAGTGTGAACCAGTAATCAGCGATGCGCCCCAAAAATCGATTGACTGGCCACGTTAACAGAGCCGGCAGAATGAGTGATCATGGCAGCGCTGGGGGGGGGGCAGGCTCCTAAAAAGAGTACTTATGTAGTCCACTTTGCAGGGTACGGGAATAGGAACGCCAAATTGAAGTCATGGAGTTGGTCCTGCGCATGATTTAAGGAAGGGTGAATATTTC
>JAYGXS010000008.1:9638679-9650427 GCA_036362985.1 Ligula intestinalis
AAAGGCATGATACATGGTTTTAAAATGGTTCACAGTGACAAAATGAACTAGGCTAAATCAGATTTATTCATATATGTATAAGTTGTTTGACCGTTTGTAGAAGGCGGTGATTAAGTAAATAAATTGTTTACTTTTTATCTCATAGGGTTGTTGGAGAGGGTTTGGTGGAAGCTCGGTAGGTCGTTCTTGCATGAAATCTCTGTCAATCCTCCTTTATGCACATTTCACCTGGATATAACATTCTCACCTAATGCTTTTATCTGAATTCCGGTCAAACCTCAAACTGCTGGCAATGGTGACCATGAAAAAGCAAATCCAGAAAGGAGGCAGCATGAATGTAACTGCCTATCATCTTCTATTTCTTGATAAAAATTCACTTCAGAATATGTCCACAAGTTACTACGCATACGTTAATGGCATTCACTAGCTAAAACCATCTGAGAAAAAAGTCAAACGCTACCAAAACTGTGAAAATAAGAGTTTGGAGACAGCCATTTAATGTCATGGAAAACACTGCTCGAGACTCTATCACCGCACATTGAACACATTTTCCCACAGCATGCTACCGAAACTCGTCCACCAAGAGAAAAAATAACAAGCAGAAGTAGTTAAGGTCCCAACGAGATGTCGGAGAAATCTTACGAAACTTTGTTTGCTAAACTGGCATTTTGAGACATGTCATATTGCCGGCAAAGAGAAGAGAACCAGGAGCAGCCATTTCTGAGTTATTAGCCCTCATCAGCTAGTCATACTCAACCCTTACTGGTGTAGCACCCGCAGCTCGAACTCTCTTGAGCCGCAAACTCTTAAATGTTGCCTGTTTAGATCGGGTGACACTAACACTTATTAATTAATGTTCACCGACCGCTAACGGGACTCACTTGGGTCGCTATGAACATTTACCAAAGCATTTCAAGATCACTCGACTTAAACCGTCAAGACAACGAGCTCGTGCCTCAATGGTTGGAGCGCTATACGTTTATCGCAGAGGTCGCGAGTTCAAACCTCGGCTGGTACACTTTTTGGGGTTGGACATGACTAACTAACGACGGCTAATAAGCCAAATATGGCGATCTCAGACTCCCTTGTTCTGGCTGAAAATACTATCTGCATTAGTAGGTTCGATTAAACCTCACAGAAAAGCCGCTCACCGGCGTTCTGATGAGCCCTGTTGCGTCGAGATGAAATAAGCCCTGTAAGTCAACGCACTCAAACCATAGTGGCGGAGGATGGCCCGTTCTATCATAACAGGGATTGCACAGTTCGATCTCCGATCAGAAAAGCCAGACTGATAGTTTGCACATTCGCTCTGGTCCTCATTGATTTACAAATTGAACTGTGGTGATGGCGCATTATGCTGCGCTAAGCTCAGTTAGTTTGTCTGTATACTTGCTTGTGTACTAATATGTTTGGAAAAAGAAAATTATAAACCATGTGAAATAGTTGTTTAAGTATTTTGATGCTGTGGGGATGTTAAAATGAAAAAAAATTTACTACGATATTTTGGTGTCTAAAGTTTTATCAGCGGCATGTTCTGCTCAAGCGGATGCCAAAAAGCTGACGCATCGGTGTTGTTTTCCCGCGACTTAATGTCAAACTGCTGTTGTTCTGGGCCCCTAGTAAACAAATAGTCCTGCAGTCTACAAAGCCATTCTCTGGAGTGTTCACAAATAGCGCCAGTAGTGTCTTACTAAGTACGTCTACCTGTTGCAAGCTTAATGCCTGGGCTCATCCAAAGCATTTTTGAACTCAACCAAGAGAAGATTATATCATGGAAACATGGTATTCATCTCCCATTAACACGAGACGGGAAGGTCGAGGAAAGCCGACCTATTGTTCTATAATAAAAAATAGTGAAAGATAGTAATGGTATTGGCATAATAGAACCTTGTTTTGTATTACATTTGCATTTGTCTTTCAGAAAGCAAAAACTGCACCAGCACCAAATCCAGCCAAAAAGCCCAGCGCTGCAGTAAGTTCACTCTTCATGATTATAAAGATACAATACTGTTTGATGTTATAAAAGTGACAAAACGGCACCTGATTTTTATACTTCATTTGCATTTGTCTTCTAGAATGTACGAACTTCGCAGACACCCAGTATTACAGTAAGTCCCCTTTCCATATATACATATATATTCACTCAGGAATGTGCGAACACCGATCGAATAGGCTTCCGAACCAAACAAAGTTCATGTGATGGTCAGAGGTCCCCAACGGGTGACCGCCTGCCAGGCCGATTCCGGCCAAGTCATAATAGCAGTAAGGGGGGTATGACAGCGTCTGGGGGTAACCTGATACAGAACTGTTTCGGGCTTATTAGCCTTCATCAGCCAAGCATAACCCTGAACACCAGCTGGTCGGACAACACAAACAAACGCACTCACAGACCGCGCAGTTGGTCCACCACTGGTGTCTATCAGATGGGTCATGAGCACTTCATCGAACCGCAGTTCATCAGCGCCTCGCCACCTGCCATTTGCTGTCACTGCTGATCGGGTATATATATATATATATATATATATATATATATATATATATATATATTTATCGAGTGTATCGTCTCCCAAAGAAGAGGAAGAAGAAGAAGGGGCGGGTTCGTGGACCAAATTGGTCCAGTTGTGTGTGTTTAAGTAAACATGAAGAAGCCTCATCGCTCGCCAGCATTATGGCTTTCGATCTCTTACTGGAGTCCATCGTCAGAGATAAAAGCAGCAATGAATAATTACTAGCGGTTTTCGAGGACATGGGCCAATCGACAAAAAGGCACGTCACCATGTATGACCGACTGCGAACTCTCTAGATCAGTGCCTCGGAAACAATTTCTAAAAAATGTGTGTTCATCGAAACTCTCTTTTTATCGAGCGAACTATTTTTTTCAACTCATTGAATTAATCTAGCAGCAACTTGAACGGGTATTTTCAAAAGACCTGGAAGGGTTAGTCGAGTGTTTATTATTCCTAGTGAATAAGCGGACGTTTGATTGTAGGGTTCAATAACTCGGTATATGGTTTGAATTTTAATCTTTCATTTGTCTTACTTATTTTACTGTGTATATGATATTAAAAAGCAAACAAAACTGTTCACAGCTTTAGCCTTCAAAGTAAGGGTAAAGGGCTTTTATCAGGTACCTTATTGCGAAACAGGGAACGTTTATAAGGACATAGTTGATTAAGGGAGCCCACTCAGTAGTTCACCAATAAGTCCAGATCTTTTAAAGATCTTTGGTGTCGAAAGCTTGTGAGGTAGCCGAAGATACTCTTTGCCAAAATGTGTTTAACCGAATACGCCAGGAAAGTGATGGCTGCGTGGATTTAGCCTAATGACTAAAACGTTTCTTCCTTTTAGAGCGAACAATCATCGGGCAAAGTTAAGGTTTCTGTACAATTCAATGTTTCGGTACGTTTCGTTTTTGTTTTTTTAGACTAGGTTGATTTTTTTAAAAACATGCAAGAAAACGTTCGAAAAAGACGCAGTGACCCTTTCTTTTCTCTCCTAATTTTTGATTATCAAAAGGTGCCAGTAGTCTCCTCATATGTCCCCTCAGCACCCAATTAGGCCTATTGACTTTGAGTCGCACATATAAAGGCCTGATGTGAACTTTGCAGGATGATTTCCTTTCAGTGCGAAAAATGCAGAATTCCTCGACAAATCATATTTTTTCAGGGTAGTAGGCCGCAACCATATCAAGCTCACAGTTACAGTACTTAAGGTATCCGATGAAGGTAAACCTTCCTTCCTGTGCTAATCAACATCCATCTTTGGACGGAAAACATGCCAAACCCACAAACCCTATCTACGAAGTTACTGCGACAACTACACACGCAATAATATCTCCGTTTTCATAAAATGGTTTGGTTTAGATTTTATTGGACATTCTGCTGAATTTTCCATAGGAAACAAGTAATCAAATGCATTGAGTTCTGTTATTTTAGGAATTATGCACTGTTTTGATTCTTTAAGTTAACTTCACTAAACCTACATATATAACTTTGGGACTTATCTTCTTTTAATGAAGAACTGCAATCTCTTCAAATGGAATTTTTTAAGGGCTTCTGGTGTTTGCTTTAAATACAACGACTGATTGATGTCGATTATGTGATTTAACATAAATAATGTATAAAAAATACGAACAGTGGGACAGCGGAACTAACGCTTTACAAATTTGAAGTTTGTGCTTTTGAGGCGATGGCTTCAACCGAACCATTCATGTGTTACTTTTAAACTGTATGCGCCCAGTGATTCTACCCTATCCACTGTTAGAATATTAGCCAGACCAAATGCTAGCAAAATTTTGGAGGCTTTCCTGAGGCGTCGAGCCTAGCCAAATGCCTTTGTTTGTTAGCTCTGAATGCAAATGCGTGATGATTGTCCACACACAATGACCTTAGACCGGAAACACACGCACGCGAGCCTACGCAAGACACAACTGGTCGCTGTTCCCCGAGGTTCAACTGGTCGCGGGACGTTATCCCAATGCGGCCAATCAGGCCACATTCCCTTTTAAGCCACTGTCCCTAGTAGACAGGCAGTTGCATCACACGCGGACTACGAGGACACCGCAGTGTGCCTCCAATGCCCGGACTTGCCCCGAGGCGGGGACATCAGCACGCTGGAGATAAACCAGTGGCAACAGCCAACCAAGACAGCAACTCTGGGTTTTGTACACAATAAACCCTCCTCGGGTCGAATTCCAGAAGTATGCCCTTCTTATTGTGTTCTTCCTTGGAGATTTCAACAGGCCGTAATTCAACCGTGGCACACGGCAGATGCCACGGTTACAACACTGGTGACGCAGAACCCGTCGTTATAACATCCACATCACAAATAACATAATAAGCTCAAGTGGAATGCCCACTCTAGGGCGGTCAAGTAAGTTGAACCCTAGCAACCGCGATCTTCGTGCCCGCTTCCTTATGACAAAAGGAAAAGGGTGCATAGGCAAGTGGAAGAAACGGTTTCTTCTGTACATAGGGATGTGGAGAATAGCTAGGAGGATTTTTTTCTGTCGGAGTGCGCGTCATTCCGTTAGGCGGTCTGGTCTGAAGTGCGAACCTGACGACAGTCATCCCAGCGGCCACATGGAGCGGTCTTTGTGTGAGTCGGCCTTGAAGGGTGCTTGGCCAGATGGTCAGTGCATGCGCACTCGTTGGCAGCGGTGACGCGTGTGCGCGGGTTAGCAGCGTAAGCACCTAGAGGTGTGAGTCACCACATGCCCATCGAGACAGTAAAAGCTGCTACCTCAACGTCCGGGCTGTTTATCAAGTTAGGTGCAACCGACTTTTGCTCTCCTATTAATCGACTTTGCAGCCGTTTTCCAATATTTCTTCCCAGAGCGCTCGCAACTCTTTGAACGAAGAGCCATCGCACTCCTCCTCCAGCGCCTCCTCCTCCGTACCAACTATCCTCGTAAGTTTTTATCACGGACATTATTTTGGAGCTACTAATTTATTTAAAGGAAAGACCTTCTTTGGTTAAACAAGGGATATTTACTCGGTAATTTTTTTTTCGACGCTGAATCCCCAGATCGTAAAAAGTTATGACCGGCTGAACATTAAAAACAGCGTACAAATGTCAAATGATCATAGGTACTTTCGTAACTCATGGCCATGACAAATAAATGTAGTTGTTTCAAGTTTTGCAGAAATAAGTAGCATCGCCCAAACGGTGAAAATTAATATAAAGGATACACCTACCAGAGTAGAACTTGCAAAAGAGTGATGTACGTTCTCGTGACGATTTGCTTACAAACTCTAACAACTTCGGTTCTTGATAAGGGACCCAGTAAGGCACAGAAATAGGAATTTCCGCCAATTTATACAAGTGGTTCTAAGCCTAATCTTCACCTCAACTTTGACACAAACCACCCTGAACACCTACACTTTTCTCCCTGGAAAAGGCCTCCAAGAGAAGGGGGCGTCCTTATTCCCATGTCTTTGCACTGACTCAACACTGTAGTTTTGTTGCCGAGTATTAGGGCCTCACTTAAGTAATATGTTCTTCTTGATAAAATGTTTAGGCAGCTTGATCAGTACATCAAATATAGTCAGACACAGAGCATTTCAAGAAGAGTCGTTGATCACTGAAACAAGAAAGTTATTTTTTTGGCGTTCCACTCCAATCTATCATAAATGCAGAAGGGTGAAGGGGTTAGCTGTCTTACCGTTTTCACATTTTGTGTTTATCTCCATCTACTTAACTTCCTTTGCAGGGTGAAATTCTCAAAGAACCCCTCAGAAATACGGTCCGTTCTTTCCGTCTTGTAAGTGATTTTCTTTGGAGCGGGTCAACTGGTGTCATTTTTTGACCATTGTTGTGATCTGTTCACTTCAGCCGAACCCGAAGACACTGTTTATCCTGTCGCGGGGTCCATTGCTTATTTTCACGATTACGTCATTTCGCCTTCATCCCGGTTTCATGGCATGTTTTTTTAATTAGTCATGGGTCGCCGGTGTAACTCTTGCTCAAAATTGACTTGTGTGGTTTATGTACTCAAACATTTACACAATGATAAGTAGGAAACATTTTTGGGGCCCACATTAACTGTCGGTCTGCTCTCTGCTGCGATAATTTTGAGTTATTCTAACTGAAGATGGAACTGAGTGATATTTTTCAAAACTTTTTAAGAGTTAAAAAACTTTAAACTTCACCGATTAAACGTGAAACAGTATTTAAAATAAATTAGACACGTAGTTTAGAAGAAATGGATGCGATCCCTGGGACAACACTTTTAATCGCCTGACGTTTCGACAGCCCTCGTGGCTTCTTCATCAGCTACGTCAGCAGAAAACAGAACTAGAAACGGGTAATATTTGCACAGGAAAGTGCAGTATTTATTGGCTACTGTGAGGACCGCCCAGGCCACCGCGTCATCTTACGTCAACACCGAGGAACCAGACGGTTGAGCAATCATCACGTCCAATTCCATCGCATGTGATGAAAGTTCAGCAGGCCATTCATCATGTAAGTCTCTGATGAAGAATTCGCGATGGATATCGAAACATCAGGCGCATAAGAGTCTTGTCCTGTCGATCACATATTTTTATTTTCAACTAATGAGACTGTTCCCTTGTATTGGCAAACAGTTATTATTTTACAGTGTTATAGACTAGGAAAATGAGTACTTCAGACGGACAAAAGTGTTTGTACTGCAAAGAATTTAAACTGCTTGAACCTCGGTCGCGTTCTATGCCTTGGCTTAAGATTGCTGGTTGAATAACTTCAGTATTTAGATGGTTCTTAATGGCAGACACCTTGCATCTTGATGACAATCGAAGCCCACACTTTTCCCGCGCATTTCACAGAGGGGCACAGCAAATTTTGCGGTCCCTTCTCTGGTTGGCTCTAGGTGCAAGACACTCGGCAAAGAAGGCACCTAGTTCCTTCAAAATCAGCAGCGTATGTACGCAAACGTTGCAGAAGAACCAGGTTTTACCTGTCTTCTGCCAGCAAACGTCAGCGTTCTCAACTGTAGATGAGAATGGACCAGCTTAATATACGGTTTGGCAGACCACTATGGCGACTGGGCTAATTCGAGAGATCAATGCATTGCTTTGACGACTTACAAGAACCTCATTCATTGTCAACACCCTGTGCATTTGGCAGTAACGTTGCCCAAAACCGCTTAAACAATCAACAGCCTTAAGCGAATATCCAGCAGTCGCAAGGAACCCTTTCACCTGCTAATTTCTATATTGTAGGCGTATTTAAGTTTTTAAATTTACGGAAAAGTCCATAGAAATATTCAGATAATTATTTGTTGCTTTCGACAAATTCTCGTCGAGCCAGTAAATCTACATGATCACGCTCTCCTTCAAAACATGTGGGTGATAAAGGAAATTAATTAATTAGCATATTAGGCGGCTTTAATGAATAAACCTACCAACTGGATGTCCTTCTTCAAATAAAACCTAGGTTTTAACCATCATATTTCGACGTTAATCGAGGAGGACAGGTCGGTTTACCAGTCAGCAACGCTCACAGAACTGCTTTGCTCACAGACCTGGCGACGATCCGTTTTTCTGTTCTAGAACATTTGTGTAGTCATATTACTCCCCCTGCACAAGCATTGAGCTGTCAACTTTTGAAAACTAGCAATTCGTCGACATTTCAACTAGCGCTGCCGGTTTATGTCGGGAGTTATTGGCACATGTTGGTGAGCGTTCCCAGACAGCCGTCAGGGTCTATGTCGAGGCCCATGGCAGAGTGGGACAGATGAGTTCCGTTAACGGCCAGTGAGGGCTTATCAACGAAGTTTAACTAGATTGTTACGACACAATGGGTCTGTAGTGGCCTTGTTGCAACCCAAGACCAATCGCTGACGCATGGCGCCTATAGCCTGCCTGTGCGCCCACTGCTAGGCTAGGCGCTAACTGTCCTTGACTGACGCGCACACACTCCTCAGCGAGAACGCGCGCTCAGGCTAGCCAGCGTTAGCCAACCTCAAGGTCGTGCGCACGCGCTAGTCTAGACATCAGCAACCACATTAGCCCCCGGGACAAAGCATTCGCCGGCGGTTCCTGATGCTCTAGTCACTCCATAATTGACGCCCTAGCAGCCGGACTGCGGTCATCCGCTAGTCAACACTCTTTCCATCTATTCTCCGTCCTTTGTACACAAAAAGCTTTTCCTTCTACTCTTGCCTTCCCAAGACTTCTCCTATCGCCGAAGGTACCGTGCCTCGAAGATTGTAGGTGTTAGGGTTAACCGTCTTAGCCTTAACTGCTTTAGGTCTGTATGCTATCTCCTATCTCTGACCATTTAATCTTAGGTATTTCTACTCCTTTTACACTGTCTATTGCTTTAGATGCAAGGAGTCCCTGACTATCTGAGTCTCCCTAGAACCCCGCCGTGTTCGGTACGTACAGATGAGTAATGAAGTTACCGTCAGCACTTCCCAAATTGTAGGAAATTGTGCGTTAAAAGTTAAAATAAATAAATAGCATGAAATAAATAAATTGCACCATGAATTGCATAGCTTACATGCAAAGCTCGTTAATGCACTGACCGCCCAGACGCAGATGGCTGTTCCACTCTCCTCACCGACTGATGCTACACTACTTGTACCTCCTGAATTAGGGTATACCAACTTGACAAGTTACTGGTTGTGGTTGGAGTCTTGTTCGATCCGATTCGCTCCGGCCGCTAGCTGGGATGCTGACAAATAACCAGTAATGTGCTAAAGGGCACCTACCCCAACGTTTGTTTGAAGAACCAATAAATCGGGAATTAAGCATGTTTTAACGTTACAAACGCCGACGTGTAACCGTCTAATTACGCTCTGTTTGAATCCCTCAAGGAAGAACACAGCAAGAGGGGCGCAAAAGTAGAAGTCTCCTTGCGTATTTAGTTCAGGGCATTTAAAGCAATCAGCGAATTTACAGGCGGGTGCATTCGGACCAATGAGATTGTGTCCTTGAGAGGTAATATGCCGGGTGGCTTCCCGACTCGCCAGAGTGAGCACTTATCCCGGACGGCGGCTAGCGCGATCTCATCACGTGCACAGCTTGTGCCGATTAAAAGTGCACCGTGGAATAGCTCATCAGGGCAGCGTGATAACTAATATGTTAGACCTCCTCCTAACAAAGTACAGTGCTGTTTGAAAAGTACACCGCATGCCAAGCGCTTTGAGTAGGGTGAGGACAAGTGCAATGAAGGAAAAACCCCAAAATAGAAAAATCTAGCAGTTTGAGGACTCATTGTCTTTCAATATAATCAGGTTATACAGTATATAGTTATTTGAAGCTAGTTCAGAACTAAGTAAGTAAGTAAGTTCACTCAAAGCATATGAACAGAAAGACATTTTTCATTATACCGGCGTAGATAATTGCAACGTAGTATAGCTTTTTTGGGCTGTTATCAGAGAAATATGTCATTCACCAACGATTTAAGAAGCAGAGGTTTTGTGGCGTGATATCTGTTGTAGCTACCAGCTTGACTACCCACTTCCGCATTGCATACTCTTAAGCGTTTTGTTGCGAACTTAGCTATCGCGAGATTTTTAATTGTATGGGATTTTCCTTGCACGAACAAGGACTTGTTGGTGTTTCAGCTTCGGCAGGCCACTAATATTCCACACACTTAAGGACGCTTTAATATGTGAGAAGAAAATCAAGCTGTCTTATGCAGCTTCCAAGCGTCTCTAAACCAAACTGTTTACTCTGTCGAACAGGGATTTTCAAATTAGCATCTATAGCCAATAAATAGTCATAATGAACTGATTCTTATGAACTTTTTTATCACAAAAACACGTAAGAGAGAGAAAATTATTGGAAATACTTTACGAAAATGTTTATTTTGGGTAATTCATGCATATTACTTGTTACATTCCCCAACGAGAGCAAAAGTATAGTTGCAAAAATAGGTCCTTTAGCGGATGTACAGATCTAAGTAGGCCCAACAAAGCTTTTCGTTAAATAATCACTTATCATTGGGTAGTGGGTGATAAGATGTTTAATTATTTTAATAACGATTAACAATTTCGAAATGGTGCCTTTCAACACGATTATCGGTGCGCTGTCTGATAGACATTGATAACGCCCTTCGCACGCTAATTTTAAACTTAAAATTTTCAGCTTTTCTTGTTGACGTAAACTGAGAGAAGTGTTTTTGTTCATTGTAGGTGGAAAGGCGGAACTATAACACGCCCAGTTTCCTGGAGGTTCCTCATAATGTAAGCCTTTTTATGTTACAAACAGCTGCGACTGAAATACAGTCAGTAGATCTATAAGCTGTGTTTTTATTTGTTCCACCGCTGCCTGAAACTGTCTTTGTTTAATGTATTCAAGTCCCGCGCCTCCTCTCCAAATTCTTCCTCGGCCGAGAGTTCAGCTCCTCCATCCTACAGTGTAAGTTAAATTGTGTTGGCTTGCGGTAACTTATCAAGGGTGTTCATTATGGTTCAATACATTTCCCACGACGTGGCTTGTTATAGAAACACTACTTTAGGTCAAAGTCCCCTCCTTTACCAGTAGGTAAACCTTGGTTACAGTCCTCATTGAATAACTAGGTTCGGCTCTACAGTTTCTGAAATTATTTTTATCGAATGAATGAACCTGAGTGGAGTGAATGCGAAATATCCCAACGCGCTACATGACCGGTCGTATGATTGGTGAGTACTGCGTAGTAAAACCATAAAATAAACGGTCCTGTTCAGCGGAGTTCAAACTGCTACCGAGGCCGCAGAGTTTTCCACACCTGGGTCAATATAATTGTAGGTGTGCTCACATTAAGTCCTAAGTCATGTTTTTATAACGGTAGTGTTGCAAGATGAATGGTAAATAATTTTATGACGTTTTAGGGTGATAGTTTAGGGTCGATTGGGCGTCTGAACAGTAAAAAGGTACATAAGAGGATTTTTAATGGGCAAGAATTATTAAAAGATCTCATATATTCACAGGTAACTGTGAATTACAATCTGAGACAATATCAGTGTCAATTTATTTGAGAATGAAGCTCGGAAGAGCATTACTTAGACCCCCCTCCTATGTTTTCTTATTCCTACAGGATATAAGCTTACGATTTTCGAAGAAAACGGGCGGGCAATCGAGTGAAAACTCAGTAAGTTAAAACAAATTTCCGATAATCCATTTTGGGTTATATCTTATCCCCTTGTGCCTTTGTTTGTAAACAAAATAATTAGCCTAAACTGACAAAACAAAATAATGTTATATGTCCATTCTTTTATTCGGCCACGGCATTAGAAGGATTTGGATTATATTTGGGTAAATTATGCCGAGTAAATGGAGC
>JAYGXS010000008.1:9650437-9673523 GCA_036362985.1 Ligula intestinalis
AGCTGAGAATGAGATGAATTTTCATCGACTAATGACGACGAAATTGTTAAAGTGCTCCTTTGGATGGTTTTATTCCCCGGGACCGGTAACACCTCTCCGGATTTGTTTCAAATAGTCCTGTGGCTACCTTCACAAGCACTGGATTACCAGTATCGCTAGGCCCGCACAAGCAAGAAGCGATTAAGTTGTGAAATTCAGAGGTCGTCGTGAGTATAATGCTGAACAGCGTTGACTCGAACTGGGAATGTGGGTTGCACTGAGTCGTACAGAACAAGAACAGTTCACAAACCTTGGCAAATTTACCATTTGCTGCAAAAATATGATTGTTGAGTCTTTTCGCATACAGCAGGACTACGACCGGATAGAGTCATTCTCCCTGCTTTCCTGGGGGGCATTTTTCGCTTTTTTGATACCTTACACTTGGATAGGCTCTTTACCGTGAGTATCCGGACAAACATTTTTACTGGCAGCGCCCTGAAGTCGCATGGTTGCACAGGGGGAGCTGGGAGTCGCCATCATCTCTGCCAGACAACAGGTTTTTCTGATAAATGCATTTTAATTATGCCCGCCCCTTGGCTGTACAAGGATTTCTCACTTACTACCTATCTCCCCGCCCACAATTCCACTTTTCAAACCCAATTTTTCGTTCCTTGTAGTATCTACCCTATGTACGCTTGTTTATTGTTTTCAGCCAATCAACGCAGATCGTGCGAAGAATCTTGACGCCGAACCCATCGGACTATCGGTGCGTAGTGTTTTGACCTGGTGACCACTTCTCAGTTGTGTCCACAAACTGAAACTATCGGTTTATTACTATCAATTTGCTCCCGGACACATCCACTTGTGGGCGGGGGGACGAAGCCTATGCTGTAACAATTAGCTGCCAAGAAAACTTCGGAATGCTATGCACCTTCGGATAAATTTAAATCATACATTTATATTTTATCGTTACTTTCCCGCAAGCTAAGTGGATACTGTCAGGTGTGAGGGGACATTTGGACGAAAATTGCTGGTAAAATTAGCTCGAGCACGCCTTTAAATTCCTGAAATCTAACTATAGCAAAAAAGGACTTCTACAAACATTGATCCTGAAAAGAAGGGGTCCACGTCGCCAGTTGGGATACAGGTCTGTAACAAACAAAGCTAAGATTCTCAGTAGGTAGGGCATTCGCGTAGATTAAAACCTGGTGAACTATAAAGCTATTAGACTTCCATGCGGGGTGGAAATTTGTTTTGTACGTGATTAACTCTTCTTGCCTAGTGTTATTAGACCACCCGGCGAACCTCACTTATATGCTCCGGATCCGAATTATAACTCAAACGTCTTTAAGGCATGAAGGTTAAGAAGGATATCAACTAAGAATTGAAAGCCAAAAGCGAACATGTCCTCTATTAAAGCCCTCAATACAGCACTTTTACTCATGATTAGTTAACTGTTTACTCTATAGAGCTTGCATCGTTCATTTGTCTTCGAAAAAAATTCTGCAGGGGATATCCGCGTATTTGGCGTTATACTCAGTGACTGTTGAAAGATACGTTTCGCTGCCCTATAAAATGTTCAGAAGTATACCGGCTAGAAGAGCATGCTGTGTTATAGTCCAGCTTACTCTGACCCAACTTGTAGGTAGAAGAAGCCAAGAGAGTGGTTCGGATAGGCAAAGGCTGTACTTAACAGTATACAAAGACTGTGTGGCTTGCGGGGTTTGCTGAGTCGTCGGAGTCGTCCTTTAGCTTGTCCCCACCGGCCTATTTATATTGCTCCGGTCTTTCCAGAATGGTCCTAGCGTATAGTATGCGAGCAGACATTCTATACTCATCTCGACTACGACCACTGCCCCCGCTATGTGGGTGGTCGTCTGGTTTGCTCGAAGCACGGGGCGGGCGCACGGCGCATGCTGCATTTGGAACACTATTTCGTTGCGTTGATCAGTCTTCGGTGGTATGCGAGGCTGTTATTTTTGCTGTCAGTGTGAAAGGCACTCTCCCCCCCCCCCACTTGCCAACAAGTGTTTGTTTATAAAACCAATTGCCAGCTGGTTATGGCCGCTGGCCTGGCAAGAAGTTCGGTCTTTACCTTACCCAAGCCATTCGATCTCTCCTTACAGCTGCAAAGAGACACGCCTGTAAAGACCTTCAAACTTACGCGGACGACCGTAGACACCGTAAGTGTTCCCGTTGCCTCTCCCCCCTTCGCCCTTACCTGCACAGGCTCAGAGCAAATTTCATGGGGAATCCGGGGTTTCCTAGTGGATCTTTTCCCAGATTCCTAAACAGACAAGGTGTCAAAAACGTTTCTTGTAGGGGAGAAGCAGACCCCAACTTCACTCCCTGATGAAAATTCTGCGGATATGCTCTTGCATTTTCGTCCGACGAATCAGAAGTATATGTTCTACTTTTGTTGAACATGTCTCAAACAGAGAGAGGGAACAGGATGTCTGAACGCTCTTTCCTGTTTTCCTATGATTCACGGAGAGAATTGGAAAGGACGTTAGACCTGGCATTTTTATAAGCTCTTTTATTAAAACCAGTATTTACCGTGTTTGAGATCAACCAATTTTAAGCGACAAATTGATCTGGACATAAGTTTTTTCCCAGGCTCTAACACTGGGAGGAGATAGAGGTGATTTTGAGAATTTTTCAGAGTGAGAGCTCATTTATTTATAGCACTATGCCCTAGTCGGTAATTGCAGCCTGATAGGCCAATTCAGTTCACGAATCATGCCTCACAGAAAGTAAACTGCTTAGTTAATGCTAATCCTGACCCCAAGCTCAGGAACTAAACGTTAATAGTCACAGTAACTCGATAAACTAACAAAAACCTAAAATATGTAGTGAACCACTAACATTATCTCTAGAGCTAACTTCCACCCCCTTAACACAAGGCAGACTGATTGAACTCTTGGATTATTTATGTTCAGCGATGATAACTCTGTAACCATTCAGGAAATTGTTTTAATCGAACGAGCGTTTTCAATTAATTCACCATCATCAGGCATGTACAATAAGATAAGGGAGATTAGAGTTAACAAACGTTTAAGCAACCAATCAATGGTAATGAGGGGGAGGGGGAGTGTTAGGGAATCAAAAGGAGTCAGTTTATAATCACAATTAGGGACCACAGAGGAGAAAAAGGGGGAATGAGTCCGACAATTTCTTTATGTTGACCCATCGTCCTTGGCTCGCGTTTTGTTGGGAGGCGTGTGGGCGCGAGGGGTCATCATCTTGTGACGGTGTGGGTGGCCTGCGGATGCTTGCTGTCGCTATCTCCTCCCCGTTTCGCGGTGTGAGTAAACCTTCTGTCACTGCTTCTTCACCATTTCGCAGCGTGTTATGAAGCGTGCTGACGGATTTTGAATTGGTAGTCGGCCATGGGAGCTTAAATGTCTGTACAAACACCTGCACGCATAAATAAGGGTTTGCTAGCTGTATGGCAGCCACTTCTGCCGCCGAAAGTATCCGCTGACACAGGAACTTGGAAATCTTGGTTAACGCCTACTCGATGACCACTGTCAACCAAGTGAGCCAAAATTGCAGAAGATATTGACTCTACCTCGTCTCTATTAAACCAAACAGGATAATTTTATCGCATGAGCTTGGATAGCGGCACAGTTGTTTGACCAGTATAACCTGCCTTACAGGAGCATGTAAAGGCGTAGGTACACATCAAAGAGGTCTGGAACGGGAGTCTATCGCTCCTTTAATGTGGAGTGTTTCCAAGTACTAATATTATATTAGCTGCTCGGTGAGTGCACGCGATTGCAGCGCTCAAGCGAAGCTGCAGACATTCGCTTGCTGGATCCCATCGAAAAGGTAATGTAAGAAATAGGGTTTTCTTCTCTGTCGTTGGCCATTCCGAGTTCGGTGGACTTTCCTCCATAAATTTATTGATAAATTTATCGCGCAAGCCAGTTTCTTTCATGCTGTTTTGAATGAAGAGTATTTTCTCTAGTGTCTCTGGAGAACATATTCTCCTAGCTCCGTTAGTGAGGCTTGCCTGTTCGAGGAAATCCAGCAAGCGAATTTCTGCAGCTTTGCTTGACCGCTGCAACGTCGATTCGCCTCGCTGGTGCCAAGAAAACTGCGGGGATAGCAAACGGGCACTGTGAAATCCTGTGAAAATAACTTAGGAATTCCATTCGATAGCTGCAATGCACGTTAGTAAACGTGCATACTTTAAAATGTGAAAATGATTAGAACCAGTTCCTTTAAACTTTTTTGCCTGTAATGTTGCTCACTGACTAATGCAGTTTTAAATGTAAACTTTCCCATAGGTCAGAAAAGCTGGCTCCTCGAATCTTGCATTGAAATTTTCCGCGCAGGAGGTAAGACCAAAAGTCTTTCTGTTATTGCTGATTATTTTTAGTGCACTTCTGAGAAAACAATATTGCCTGCCATTTTGTCCCCTTAACTGCTATTTTTGCACAATCCTCTTTGCCCAATGTTTTGTCTTTTCGCTCACCGTTGACCATTCCAGACTGTTGAACTTGAACACATCAAAACAAAATCTGTGAGCACATTGACCTTTTCACCTGCCTTTTTAACGTTTCACATTTTTGCGATGGTTAAATGACATCGTAGTACTCAGAAAGATTCTCTTGAAAACGCTTAACTTAAAATGAGGATTTGTTGGTAAGTATAGGTCAACGGACCCACATCTTAACACTGGAAGGAGAAAGGAATGATTTTGTGTTTTTATCAGGGCGAAAAACCATTCATTTACAGCTAGACATGAGCAAAACCTTAAGCACTATGTCCACGGAGATAATTGGCAATGTGATATCCCAATTCAGTTCAAGAATCAACATGCAATTCGAAAAATGGCACACAGAAAGTAGACTGCTTAGTTGATGCTAATCCTGACCATAAAACAAACCCAAAATACAGGACGTAAACCATAACAGTTACCGCAATCCGGTATACTAACAAAAAGCTTAAATATTTAGTGAACCACTAACCTTATCTCTAGAACTAACCGCCACCACAAGCTCAGAAGCTTAACAGTAACACCGCGATAACATAAAGCCGACTGGTCAAATTCTAACACCTGTATTGCATGCCTACCTTAATCATATAGGTAACCATGGTCGTGTAAATTATAGCGTGGTGAAACCGATCAGAACATTTGCGTGGTTTCTAGCATGTGTACCAACTAGAGCCGTTCAAACTTCCGTTTCCATAAAAACAATTGTAGTAACGCTCACTGGTCTTGCACGGATGCGTATGTGTGTGTGTTCGACCATCGATTTCCATGAAGTCCAACAAGTGCACCGTCAGGTTGGTACAGAATGTGACAGTTTCAGGTGTTAGCTTTAAAGTGATGGAGGACGTAGTTAGCGGCTCCGCACTCTTCACCTTAACCCGCAGTCTCGAAGACTTAACAGGTTCCAGCGTAGGCTGCTTTCCGCATGCAGGCCTAGACACCGCCTAATTCAGTCTTAAGTGGCAGTAGACTTTGCGCGAGTACTACTACACTATCTACCCTCAGTCACCCTTAGAAGTTGTGAAGACCAACCCAATGAGGCCGAGACTGATACGGTTTCTACTGTTTCTACTAATACTGACTATCAATGAAGCCGAGTCTTTGTAGTACTGGTACTATTTCTGACGCTTACATTTGCCAGAAGTGACGCTGATTTGGAATCAACGCTGAGGCTTATACCTCCTTTGTTCCCAACAAGGAGTAGGTAATCGGGGTTTATGCTATTTCGAGTAACTACATGCTTAAGACCCTGAGCACATCAGGGCTTGCCTTGTATTCCGCTCTCTCAACTTTATCCTCCCAGGCTGTGTCCGTTCCAAATAGGAGCTGGACTACGAGGACTAGGATACTGCTGCTTTAAGTACTTGCCTATGCTAAAGTGCTTATTCTAGTAACCATGCTTTACTAGGCCAGTAAATAGTATACTATAATATAGCCTGTGTGCTTTTTCAGAAGACAGTACGCAGTATGCACTCCCAATTTGTGTTAGGTAAAGTGATTAGCATTTAGCTAATAATAGACCGTTTGTAAATAAAAGCACGAGTTCTATCATGCCCTTATGTCGTGAAGTTTGTCGTCTATTGACTACCTATAGGTCCACTGCAACATCTATCTGTAACTTTGACTTTACAGGACGTCTGCTCAGGGCGTGTGAATCTAGTTTAAAACTATTCCAAGTAAATAGCCACCTTCAGTTGCTGTCAGGCCAGAGTTATGTTAACCAAGGCTAGCACGGATGCGTAGAAGTGAGATGGCCGACAAGATGAAGATTCCCAAGTCAAACCTCATGGGCTGTTAGTTTGGCAGACTTCACTTAAGCGTACTCGCGACTCAGCAGGCAGAAGCAGAAACTCTTATCTTCAGGCGAATGACAGCCTTTTAAGTTCTTAGTCTCGACGCAAAGTGCGTGTGTAACGCTTGTGCCAAGCCCAAAAACCGTCACGTGACTGCGCTCCTCTATCGGCACCCGGGAAGCCATTCTCATGTGCCATAGGCTGCTATTGGGCAAGCAGTTGATCGAGCGGTCAGCGACTCACTCCCGCATGACGTTTATGCATTCACGCCCACACCACGCTAACGAACAGTTGCGCGCGCAGGGCACGGACCTGCCACGTGTCGGGGCTTCAGATAACCACTGGCTTCCTGGGCGTGAACATTGAAGTGCTCTGAGGAAACTTATGGCTTAGACTCCTACATGTTAGCGCGCCTCGGCTTTGTCTGCCTGCACATATTCAGTAAAGGGCACAGCACCGATTCACCGCGCTGGTGCCAAGCCACCGCGGAGCTAGCGAACGGGCAGTATGAAATCCTGTGAGAGTTACTTAGGAATCCCAGTCGACAGTTTTAATGCTTGTTAGTGAACGTACATTCTTTAAAATTTAAAAATGATAAGAACCAATTTCTTGAAACTGATTTACCTGCATTGCAGCTCACTAACTAATGCACATTTGAACATGCACTTTTTCATAGATCGAAACAGCTAGCTCATCGAAGCAGGAGGTAAGGCTTGAAATCTTTTCTGTTATTGCTGATTATTGTGGGTTTACTTTTTTGGATTGGGTGTTTAATGTAAGTCAACGGACCTGATATTGCTCACTTTTGTCGGAGCCTGGAAAAGCTTCTCGCATGCGTTTCATTCGCGTTTAAATATATCTTAATGCCCGGCACCTATCGAGTTTAAAGAAATAAGAACAGCTAGGAAAGTTACACACAGTGCAACTATTCTTTCCTCAATAAACTGATACTGATAAATCTGCAACTTAGTGTTCAAGGAATCACTGCACCTTTATTGGATTCATGCTTACCAGCTTAGCTTACCGCGATTTAACTTTATAAAAGGCATAATATGCCAGCTATTGGTCAATTAATTATCGATGTTCAAACTTTGTCACGAATTTAGGAGACTGGCTTTTATATTTGACATTTCGGCCACCAGACGACCACGCAGCGCGTCGCCTCCCGAGGACACCGTAGCAGTATTGAGATCCCTGATATTTGTATTGTCCGCGAAGTTTCTTAGGGATATTGTTACATATGACGTCCCCGGTGTTTTCTGACATTGCCCTCCGTTAGCCGGGAGTATATCCACGTTGCCCGCGAACCACCAGCGTCGAGGCCGAGGCTTTGATTTAGGTTCGCGTCAATCAGTTTAGCTAAAATTTCGACGATTTTACATATATATCGTAAGAATAAAGAACTTGGTAACTTCTAGCGCTGGCGGGTTGTTAGCACAAAACATCTTAGTATTCTATCAGGTAATACAAACAACCAGTTAACGGCTGGCTCATAGCAATAATTTTTTTCTCCCAGTGTGTCACTGACTGAATGTGAAATGATATACGAGTCCTACTTCGCTTCGGAAGTTCTACACAACATTTTCTCACACTATACCTGGGGAGGATTGTGGTATGAAGGAGATAGAGTGGCAGATTCGGAAAGCTGCTCCTTCGCGCGAGAAGTCAGAATTGCGTTTTAGAAAGCCAGCCAAATTTACACTCATTACAATCCCGCGAATTGATCACCAGGGGGTTATTTCTGTGGTGCATACTAAAGCAGAACGTTTAAATTATCGGACACCTCTAAAACCAAAAGAGAGGGAACATTAACTGATTTCGTGTGGATGTTTGCACCCATTGAGCAAAGGAGACAGCGCCGCAAACGGGCAGCATGAAATCCAGTGAGAATTACTTTCGAATCGATTGCTGTAATGCACGTTAGTAAACGTGAATACATAAAAGTTTGAAACTGATAATAATTAGTTCCTTTAAATTGTTTTGTCTGTATTTTTGCTCACAGAATAGTGCCCATTTAAACATGACCTTTTACAAGGGTCAAAAAAGCTAGCACCCCGAAGCTGAAATTGAAACTTTCCAAGCAAGATGCAAGATTAAAAACTTTTTTTATTTTATTGCTGATGATTAAAGGTGCACTTCTTTTGAAACACTATTGCCTGTCGTTTTCTCCGCTTAACTGCTAACTTTTCATGGTACTCTTTGCCTGATGTTACGTCTTTTCTCCCACCGTTGACCATTCCAGATTGTAGAACTTGAAAACATCGGAACAAAATCTGTGAGCACATTGACCTTTTCACCTGCATCGTTAATGTTGTACATGCCTGCGAAGGTTAACTGAAATCGAAGTGCCCAGAAAGTTTCTCTCGAAAACATTTAAATTTAAATGAGGATTTGGTGGTTAATGAAGGTCAACGGATCTGATGTTGCTCACTTGCGTCGGAGCTTCGAAAAGCTCCTTGCCTGCCTAGCATTCGCATTTCAATATCCATTAATATCCGGCAGCTATCGAGTTTAAGCAGGAAATGGTGTTTCACCAAGTAAACGTTTGAGGGAATGAGAGTAGCTAGGCGAGTTCAACACAGTGCAACTATTCTCCTTCAAAAATATGCAAATTAGCATTAAAAGTATCATTGCAGCCTCCCTGAACTCGTGGTTACCGGCGTAGTTTACCGCGATGAACCTTTCTAAAAGGCACAATATGCCTATTATCGGTCAAATAACTAATAGTTACATCAGTCTACCTAAAATATCAACTTAATTGTTCCTTGACTAGATCGGTGAAACACCTGCATTCATTCATCATATTCCCGATCACAACTGACAAAGCAGGGGACCCGTGGACTAGAGGCGGTGTCTCAAACAATGACCGAAGGTCCCGGGTTCAAAGCTCGGGGGTGCCAACCCTCGAGATTGGGTATGACTGGCTGATGACAGCTTATAAGCTTGAAATGGCCATTCCGGTCTTTCTTTGCTTTCTCGGATCCACTTCTTGATATATATCACGATGGAGACCGAGAACGACAATCAACTGCCGTTTCTAGACGTACTCGTGCATCGAAAACCGAATGGGAATCTCAGAACGAAGGTGGATAGGAAGGCCATGAATACGCGCCAAATCCTGAGTTTCCACAGCAAGCACCCAGCATGCCACAAACGCAGTTGCGTGCGAACGCTGAACAAACGGGCAGAAACACACTGCAGCGAGCCGCATCACCGGAAATCAGAAATGCAATACCTCCAACGCCTTTTCATGGCCATCGGTTACCCCCGAAACTTTATCAAACGCGGCAGACAGTCTCGACCGAACCGAAGTCCAGCAGCCGATCAACCAACAGTATGGCGTGCGCTGCCTTAAATTGCTGGAGTGTTAGAGGCAGTCTCCCGTCTACTGAAACTCCTGGGTGTTGGCATCGCCCACCGACCAGAGGCAACAGTACGACATGTGATTATGCGCCCGAAGGACCTCCTGCCCCGAGGTGAAGCCGCCAACGTCGTTTGCCGGATCAAATGCGATTCGTGTGTGGGTGACTATGTCGGAGAGACGGGGAAGCGACTGCAAACGCGAATGGCAGAACACAACGGAGCAGTAAACAGGATGGACGATCGATCGTTGGTGGCGGAACACTGCGCGAATTCCAAACACAAATTCTCCTTCCAGAATGCCGAAATTCTGTGTCGAGGAAATGACCGCGTGGTCAGCGAAACAATCGAGGCCTAGCACATAGGGACGACCTCAATCAACCGTTGTGTTATACTTCCCATAGCCTACCAAGCTCTTCGAACGCATCTTAATGAAAAAATGAGCAAACGATACCATAGACGGAACGCGAACCTGCATACTCACGAGCCGAGCTGAGCCACAAGCGGAAGTGGCAATCATCAGCTCAGCCAGTTCATTCGGTCAGTCTGCGAGTGTGAAACCGGATGGACGCATGAGCGCAAATAGGATTACCGGCCTAGGACGAATTCTTCGATCGATGACAGCTCGCGAGCCGATGGTGAAAACACACGCAGCTGAGCCACAACCGAAAGTGGCAATCATCAGCTCAGCCAGCTCATCCGGCCAGCCTGCAAGTGTGAAACCGGGTGGACGTAGGGGCATAAGCAGGATTCCCGGCCTACGAAAACAGCTTCGGTCAATGACGGCTGCACAAACGCGAACACCGGAAGTTGACGGGAGACCCCTTGACTGAGGTTATTACTCTTCACAGGGCAGGCTGATTGAATATTCCGTCTAACCCCCTCCTCCTTCCTCCTGTATTGGTTAAACCCTATTGACTACGACTGCCAACACCTATAAATACCTCTGATGACGGAAGCCTGTACGCTTTTGAAACTTCAGGACGATAAAACAATGATTCTCGAGATCGCCTTATCTTCTCATATATATAGATATATATATAGCAGTAAAGGGGGTATGACAGCGTCTGGGGGTAACTTGATACAGAACTGTTTTGGGCTTATTAGCCTTCATCAGCCAAGCATAACCCTGAACACCAGCTGGTCAGACAACACAAACAAACGCACTCACAGACGGCGCAGTTGGTCCACCACTGGTGCCTATCAGATGGGTCATAAGCACTTCATCAAACCGCACTTCATCAGCGCCCCGCAACCTGCCATATATATATATATATATATCGTAAGAATAAAGAATGTGATAACTTCTAGTGCTGGCAGTCTGTTAGCACAAAATATTTTAAAATACTATCAAGTTAAACAAACGTTCAGTAAACAGCTAGCTTATAGCAATACGTTTCTTCCTTCTGTGTGTCACTGTTTGAAAGTTAAATGAGCTACAACCCCTATTTCGCCTCAGAATTTATACACAACATCTCGCATTATTAAGCAAACCAATACGTTTGAAAAATAATCAAATCAAGCAATTGTATCACTGACTTGAGCCACGATTGGAACTACGACTGCCATTAACTGCGTCAAAATGTGATACGTAGGAAAGATTGTGGCATGCGGAGGTAATGTGGCAGATTCGGGAAGCTGCTCTTTCACGCAGAAGGTCCGAATGGCGTATAAGAAAGCAAGCCACATTCCCACTCGTTACAATTCCGTGAAGTGATCACAGGAGGTTCATTTCTGTACTATATACTAAAATGGATCTTAAGCTATTCAGGCACCCCTAAAACCGAGAGAAGAAACGTTCACTAATTTTTTATGAATGTCTGAGGATTGCGATTGGTTTAGGCAACTAAAAGTAGGTCATTCGAAGAGTAATAAGGTTAACAAGTTTAACCTTGTCTCTGCAACCTTCACGTCCGGTTCGTTGCGAGAATAAAAAGTAATGGTAAAGTCCAGAGTGATAGGAAGAGTTTATACTGTACAGAAGGATGGGAAGAGATCTGACTCTCGGGCGATTGCAGTCCACTCCCTAGTCAGGTTGGGTCCAAAGTGATATCTGGCGGCATTCACCGTATTGAGGTCCTTCTCAAGAGGAATTGAAACCAACCAACTTATTGAGGCTAGTCTACTTACACGGAAATTCCATTGGATGGATTGAGGTCAAGCCAAAACGGCGAGGCACAGTGCGCATGTCCGACAGCGTCAGTTTGCGCCTTGCATGCCGCGAACTGCCTTCGCGCGAGGTCCTATGCGCGAAGTGACCTCGTCGGTGGGCGTCACGAGTAAGGAGGCGGTCAGGCTTCAGAGCCATTACTGGTCTTCCAAATGGGCAGCATGACACTTTTCAGGATTTAACTAGGAACCCTTGTCAGTAGCTTCGGTGATAGCCAGTCAACGCACATAATTTAAAAGTAGGAATAATATAGGGCCTTGTTCTTTTAAATGTTTTTGTGTGATCTTTGGTTCACTGACTAACGTACCCTTCTATAGGCCGAAAGAGCAAGCTCCCCAAGGCTGAAATTGAATATTTGCGAACAAGATGTAAGACAAAAAAAGTCCTTCTGTTAATAGTGATGCATGTATGTGCACTCTTTTTGATGTACTGTATCCTATCAGTTTCTCCTCTAAAGGTCTTATCCTACACTGTAAATTTAACTTGCTTTTATGTCCTTCCTCCCGCCGTCAGTCATACCAGACTGTGGAATTTGAACACATCGAAATTAAACCAGTGAGTCCATGGGTATTTTCACCTGTATTGATTATATTTATCTTTTTGGTGAACGTCCGTCTGACTGCTAACGGAAACGATCTGTTCCGCTCTGCCTTCGATATCGACAGAGGTCCTGATAGCCATGACAGCGGGCAGTATTGGCAGATATTATTGCAGGCAAAGATAAGAGAGGGAACTGGAATGCGGCCATTTCTGGCTTATTAGACGTCATCAGCCAGCCATACCCAGACCCGAGTGGTGCCCCACCCGAGCGTCGCACTGGCAAGCCTGTTGATTGGTGTCGAACGCCCTTACCATTGGGGCACCACGAGCTCGTTGCCTTGCCGGTTTTGGTCGGGGGATACTGACACCCGTTGATGAACATTCATCTGACCGCTAACGGAACTCACCTGTCCCGTCCTGCGTTAGGCCACCACAGAAGTCCTGGCAGACGTAGCAGCTAGTAGTATAGGTAGATAGGATTGGCGGCAAAGAGACGGGAGGCTGAAATAGCCATGTCTAGCTTATTAGCACTACTGTCTGCCTCAAGGCCAAAGACAGAGCAGGACCCACGAGTTCCGTTAGCGGTCGTTGAAAGTTTATCAAGGAATTGCGATTAGTTTAGCTAACTCGAGCTAGCTTCTCCTAACGGACAGCATAACAGGATATAACTGGGAACCCTTGTTGGAGCTCCGGAAATTGCCAGACAAGGCACATCATTTAAAATAAGAAACATAATAACAGCCTTTTTGTTTAACCTTTTTGTGTGAAACTTTGTTCACTGAATAATGTGCCTTTCTACAGGCCGAAAAAGCAAGCCCCCGAAGGCTGAAACTGACTATTTCCGAGCAAGATGTAAGACAAAAAACTCTTTCTGTTAATACTGAAATGTGTTGGTGCGCTCCTTTTAATTTGTTATATCTTATCAGTTTCTTGTCAATGGCTAATTTTACTCTGTAAAATTTACTTGTTCTTGTGTATTTTCTTCCGCTGTCAATCATTCCAGGCTGCAGAACTGGAAAACACAGAAACGAAACCAGTGAGTGGAAGGGTTTTTTGTACCTGTATTGATTACCTTTTGTCTGTCTGGAAGTGTGTATCAAGAAGACAAGGCAAACCTCACAGCTGCCATCTTCAGGCCCGATTTCTTAGGAGAAGTGCAGTCACGGGAGACCCGAGTGGTAGGAACAGTGTGTTCTGTACAGAAGGAGTTGGAGGAAATTGACTCTCGGATAGGTGCAGTTCGTTCCTTAGTGGGGTGGCCTGGTGTGACCCTGGTGGTAGTCGTACCAGTTAGCCCCCTGTATCAGTTGACTTTGAAGGCGAATGACCACACATTCTCAGTTCAGTTCAGTTGGGTATCACTAGCCGATGACGCCTAACAAGGCAGTAAAGGCCTTCCTAGTGTCCCCTGTCTTTTTTGGTAATGTCTTTCTGCCTATAACTCCGATTGTATACAGAATGTACTCTAATACAAGCGAACATCCGTGTCCCAGGAAGCAATTGAGAAGAAGAAGAAGACTCGATCGCTGGGACAATATGTTTATTCGCCTGACGTTTCGATATCCGTCACGGATTCGTCATCAGAGACATGAGTAGCAGAAAGGTTAAGTATGCACAGACGTTTTGCAGTATTTATAGGACACAGTCATTACTGCAAGCATACACCGACAATTAACGTTAATTGCCTTCTTGTGCGTGGACTGCTTGTGGGACGGCACGCGGGCTCTGACCTGTTGAACTTTCGTCACGGGCGGTGAGCTCGGGCGTGATGATTGCTCGGCCGTCTGGCTTCCCGGTGTTGGCGTACGATGAGGCGGTGGCCTGCCCATTCCTCAAGTGACGGCTTGCTTTGGCCACATTGAATCTTAGGATTGAATATGGATTGGGCAAATCGTTGCACTTGTTAATGGATTGGGGACCCGTGAACCCTGACTCAAGTAATCCGCGACTCACACGATTGTCACCTTTTGCGAGAATCTCGGCTGTCTCAACTTTAAATGTGTGGCCGGGTCTTGTCGGATGAGCCGCAACTTGAGAATTGGCATCATTTCGCTGCACTGCTGCCATGTGTTTGGCCATTCGCGTCTTCAGAAATCTTCCAGTTTCCTCGACGTAGTTGCTTTGACCGCAATTGCACCAGATCCTATAAACGACTCCGGACGTTTCTTGCCGTGGCAGGTGTTTTGGCCCCAACTGCAGCAGGCCCTAATTGAAATGCATAGCCGAGTCTCACTGAATGAGCCACCCATTGATAATTGGCATCAATTCTTTTCACTACTGCCGCGTGTTCGATAATTCGCGTCTTCAGAAATCTTCCAGTTTCTCACAAGTAGTTGCTTTGTTCGCAACTGAACCAGATCCCACAGACAACAGCAGCATTTATAAGGTACAGTCATTTCTGCAAACATACAACGGCAATTAACGATAATTGCCTTCTTGCATGTTGATAGTTTGTTGAACAGCATGCGGGCTCTGACCTACTGAACTTTCCTCACGCGTGGTGGACTCAGGCTTGATGATTGTCCGGCCATCTGGCCCTCCGCTGTTGGTGTAAGATGACGCGGTAGCTTGTTCTTTGACCAAATTGAGCCTCAGCACCGAATATGGGTTGGGCAATCGTTACACTTGTTTATAGATTGGGGGCCCGTAAACCATGACTCAAGTAGTTCTCGGCTCACCCGATTGTCACCTCGTGCGAGAATTTCGGCCTCATCAAATTTAAACGTATAGACGGGTCTCGTCGAACGAGTCGCAACTTGAGAATTGGCATCATTTCGCTGCACTGCTGCCATGTGTTTGGCCATTCGCGTCTTCAGAAATCTTCCAGTTTCCTCGACGTAGTTGCTTTGACCGCAACTGCACCAGATCCTATAAACGACTCCGGACGTTTCTTGCTGTGGCAGTGGGTCTTTCGGCTTCATTATCTGACGCCTTATGGTTGCCTCCGGTCTGTGCGCGACTCCAACTCCAATTGGTGCAAGAAGGCGGCCGCCGGCCTACGAGAGGTTTCTGCTACTGTTCTGTGAGTATGTCTCTGATGAAGTATCCGCGATGGGTGTCGAAACATCAGGCGAATAAAAGTATTGTCCCAGCGATCGTATATTCCTCTTCTCAATTACTACCTGGGACTCGCCTTTTTGTTTGCATTGGAACTTTACTACTACCTTCGAAATGTATAAGTGGAAGTTCCTTAAAATCTTTACTGTGCTATGGCTTGTTGAATAAAGCACACATAAACGTGAACCTTTCCAAAGGTTAAAAAAGCAAGCTCCTCGAGACTGAAGTTGAAAATTCCTAGCACTGATTATTGTGGGTGCACTTGTTTAAAAGTAGAGTTTCCTGTCGATTTCTCTTCTTAACAGTTATTTTTCCCCTGCACACTTTGCCTACCCTTATATCTTTTCTCCCGCCATTGATTATTCCAGGTTGGAAAACCCGAAGAAACCGAAGCAAAATCAGTGAGTACATGGGTATATTAGCCCGTGCTGATTATCGTTTACCTGTCTGGGCAAAAACCTTACCATTTCTACTCGCAAAACTGAAAAATTCTGCAAATATTCCCATGGTTAACTTGAAAAGTTCACTCGGCAAACATAATTTTTCAGCAATTTATCATCAGGCCAGTAAAACTGTAGGGATAATACAAATCGTACAGTTTGACGGGGTAAGTAAGTTCTTATGACTACAACTCATCGTTTTCACGCCGCCTGTATAGCGAGATTGGCGTGTAGAGGACCTTGCGCTAGAGAAGGGTGGAAGGGGAGGAGATAAGGATAGGTCGTGAACATTAGTCATAGGTTGAATACGCAGAATGATAATTACTGTCATTTGCATGGTGTGAACAACTGTCACCTAAAGGATACGCACGGCCTACTGGTATCTTCCGTCTTCTCCTGTAACACAGTATTTGGTCATGTTTATTCTGGTGGCTAACACGCATTTAATATATCGAGGAAAGGCGTCCTTTGAGAAAATGAGAAAGTCATTCAGTAAATTTTCGACACTGGATCCCCAGGTCGTCGTCAGACTTAAGAGTAATGTGTAAAAAACAGTCAGCATTTCTGAGTGCTGATACAGTTATACAGTCATCTTGGGTTGGCGTTAATTGGGAGTTAGTTGGGAGTAACAATTTGCGTCACATCATGGTGGACATAATTAGCAGTTGCAATGGCGTAATGGCTAATTGGCAACTGTAATTTGAGTCAGTCCGGGGTCAGTTCAAGTCATCCGATTTGGACGCTAACTGCGGTTCATGTTGGTCCATGTTTGTCGGCTGCAGTCTCTTCCACCATTCTTTGAGGTGTTTGTACACTCCATCTGACTCGAAACGCTGGTTGATGCATGAATCGTCGGAGTGCATGGTCTCAAGAAATCCTCGGCCTTTTTGGAGGGTCAAACTTCGGCGATGCGTGTTTTGTCCCATGTAAAGGTATTTCCTGTGTCAAGGCAATGCATAGCAACTTCGAAAAAACGTTCATGTCTCTTCGCTGCCCATTGGTGCTCGCGGATGCGCGTGGAGGCGGATCTTCCTGTTTGGCCACAGTATACGGTGACACAAGCTTCACACGGGATTTCTCTCTTCTTGGCATGCCTGCCTTTTCTTTTATGATGCATTTCATATCCGAACGGCTACAAATTATGTTCCTAATCAATTAACTGCCTAAATTTATGTACCTGTAAGTAGATAGTATTGCCGGCAAGGACAAGGGTACTGAAAAGGCCGATTCAAGATTATTAGCCGTCATCAGCCAGTCATACCCAGACCCAAATGGTGTCCCACCAGAGGTTTGAACCCGCAACCTTGTTTGTTAGAAGTCCAACGCTCTACCCACTACCCCACAGGCTCGTTGTCTTGCCGGGTGATGGCTTATAAGCTAGAAATTGCCATTAAAGTCTCCCTTGTCTTTACCGGCAATACTATCTGCCAAAACTTCTAGCTGCTGCAGCTTTCATGGCCTCTGTCGACGACCAAGGTAGAGCAGGACTGATGAGTTCTGTTTGTGGTTGGTGAACGTTCATCAACGAATACCTATAAGTGTTTCGATCTGGGTTAAGGAATTCTCTAAGTGTTCGCTTCACCACAGTTGGTGATGGGATACCTAGCGGCACAAATAGGCCCTATACTTGCTTCGTTGTATGTAAGTTGAAACTACGCTTGCTTAAACATGAATCGATTTGGTGACTGAAAGAAACCACTCCTTCTCCCAGGAGATGCCTTCCGCACTGGCCACGGAACAGCATACTGGCGACACACCGCCCCAGGTTCGTTCAATCTCTTTTGTTATTCCTCTAGGACGGGTTTTTAATATATGCATCTCTCACCCATTATTGATTACTTTTTCATTTGAATAAATTAAAAATTAGAAGTTGGTTTTTATTTTACACCGAATCTTATCTGAAGGTCCATCATGTTCCCGTCTATCGATCGCCTTTTACATAATTAGGGCCGGAAGCTCGGACATAATATTTGCTTCTGGGAAGGAAAAGCAAGCTGGGATCACCTGTCTCCATATACCTCGGGCTAGTTTGGTCGCAAGCGTAGAAAACTTCATTCGATCATTGAGATAAGTTTCAGCGCTCCGAGCTATCTAGAATTAACCACTAGAAATGCGCCTTATTTCATGTCTGATGTAGACGCTAATATCTGTTGGATTCCTTCCCTGGCGGCAATACAAAAACAAACTTATTCCTGTAATTTGCCGAGGCACAGATGACTGGCTAGTAGCTCCACAAGAAAAATTTCGAGATATTTTTTGGAATAGAATGGCCGGAGAATTGTCCAGCGTGGCTGCCGTCCCTGCTTCTGTGTGAACCTAGAAACTGATGGTAGATAGACCTATACGTCTGTTTCCTGTTACCCTTCGGCTTTGGAGCCCATTCATTTAGGCTGGAATGATGCTACTTAATAAGTATTTGGTGCTTATTATTTTATTCAATACGACGATGCAGGTTCTCCCTCGTGGAACAAAATTTCTTGGCAATTATCGAAACCTAGAGACGCTGCTTAAATACCACAGGTTTCCAAATGAGTCCTAGTGGATGAAGTAAAGGCAATGAACCTCCAATTGGTGAAAGCTTGTGAAGGTAACTATTTCGATGTTATACGTGTTTTGTGACCATTTGCTGAATTTGTTATTGGTGATAGAGAACGCTAACCCACCTCACCTTACTTCGCGACTACCTATACTCAATCTTCTATTCTTTAGGCATTACTGCATCACTCTCAAGACTCCATGTTGACACAGCCGAGAGGAACATCAGGGAGCACAGGACATTGTTTTTGTGTGTGAATGAAAATGACAGGACAAGACAAGACAACGCCAGACCACGAGGATGACAACCCAAGACTTCAATTACCCCTTTTATTTCCTATTTCAGTTTGACATTATTTTTATGTTTCTGCTCGGTTTCTTATTTCGATTCATTCAATCATTGACCTATACACTTTCCTCTTCCTCATTTTTTTAATTTTATTCGAAATCTATGCACTCCGACTTGTGTTTTTCCTTCTCATTTGAACCTTGGTGTAGGCCATGTTTAGGAATCCGCAAGCATAATCAGCGAGTCCTGACCGGCGTGAGTCGCTGTTCCATCGATATTGATTATAGCTGGTTGCAATAGGACGACATTCCTTATGTTTATTCTGACTGACGCGGATAGCTGAACATTCACGTCTGTGCTCTCGTAGCAAGTACGGTTAAAAGCGCGCTCCATTCTCAAAAAAGAAGGCATGCTTCCAATATAACTGACCGATTCAGTTGCGCACTCGCAGGCCTGGGTCTGTGGCTCAACGGTAGAACAGTTAGAATGAATATCGAAAAATCGCGTTTTAACCCCCCCCCCCCCCGGTCTACACTACCATCTGTTCAGTGCCTGTCGGTCGCTATATGATCGTCTTAGTTGGTTTTGAGCATCAAACCTTCCGCAGAAAAATACGTTTGCATTCCATCTCTTATCACTCCCGTTCCACTTCCCACCATCGCTCTCCTATCTTATAATTATAAACTCAAATTTTGTGATGGACACCGTGCTTTTGGTAATTGTTTTGACCATACTTGGTACTTGTAATTTACACGAACCGTATGATTGCCCGACTGATGTCCCCAAAGCACCAACATGGAAAAGGATAAGAACACGCTTAGCCATGAAAAAAATATATTGATAACCAGCAAGTCCTCCTCCCTTAAAGGTTGCGTGTATTGATTACATCCCGTTCAGATTGGCTACGCCCTGTCCAATCCGCTTGACGTGGAAGCTCTAGAGTAGCCGAGCAATTTTTCGCAGAAATGGACCAATCAGATCTGACGAAAGCTCTGCGTGGCTCTGAGCGCACGTTTATTGGATGTAACCTGATCGACATCTGCACGTGCTTTTGTGAGGCTGACTCGTCGTGGGAATGGGGCATGCCCAACAGTAATGAGAACACGAATGCTCATGTATTCACTGCAAACGCGCTATTCGCAACCAGAAATGGATTCGTTGGTTCTCCCCGGTACTGTACTGCTACAATTTCTATAGATTTTATGGACATACTGACTACGTGTGGGTTATTGCCACGAAGGATAAATCGAGTGAATTCCGGTCTTTTTAAATCTTAACGATCCAAAAATATCGGTGAATCCTACTGCCATGTACTAACTTTACAGAAGGGCATCAGTTAGCCAACGGGCTTCAAGACCGACTAAGCTATCTCCTCGTTCAAATCGCCGCGAAGAAATCCGTACCCTCTTTCTTTCTCACCCCATCTATCAAAATAGACATAACAGAATAAATGTGCTGTTGCTGTCGTTGTTGGTACTGACACTGGTACACACGCACTGCATGAAGCAACACTGTTCGAAACAGCACAGTATGAACATGGAAACTGGTCACTGAGGTGAAGCATCGCTAGTTTGGAAATTTTATTGATAAACGGAGCCACTGAAACCGCAGGCGTCTTCCATTCGCCATACGGAAAAGGCATAGCTGAGGTCTGAACCATTTGCGCTGGCCTCAGTCCCTAACCGTGGTTGCGCCTGCTGGTCCGAGGCTGGGCCGAAGTAGGCGTCCGTCGTTTTTGGCTCCATTTCATTGGCATTTAGAACTGCTCCCACCATACAGGTATCGACTTCGTCACAGAGGGGTTTGAGTCCCTGAGGGTTGGGAAGGAAATCGCGTACACCTCCCAGCTGGGTCCGCTTCACATCATAGCCTGTGGGCGAACAGGAGGTGAGAATTTCGACGCTAGAACAAGAGCAGACTGTGGGATTGACGGTTGTCGGGGCCTTTGGTGACTCCTGAAGGACGTTCGAGAGGAAGTCAATGTACCTAAACGATAAGTAGCATATAATCATTATAATATTTTATATATCATATTATCCCAAATCGCTTAATGATGAATAATGATGAGGCTAATGTTTCGTCCAACTTGCTGCTTTAACTGTTTTTGCAACTATTACTATGTTTAACTTGGTGAGTTTATTCGTTAAACATATGTTTTCAGCAGCTCATAATCAGGCCAGTACAATTAAATAAATAAATTTTATATTTTAGGCCCAATAACTTAAATGGTACAGCTGGACAGCGTTACTTAACGTCTTTTGATTACAAGTAATTCGCTTCACGCCATCCCCATGACGAGATCGGCGTGTAGAGGTCCTTGTGCTGGCCAATATTTCTGACGATAAACGTTTCTCTGTATCCATTTTCAAGAAGCGTGCTCTGCAGCTGTTAGGGTTCTGCTCTGACGGTTTCAGTAGAGCAGATTCGTCGTACTCTAGCTGCTAATACATGAGTTAGATTTTGTTTTATATTTAGGCCAACTAAGCTGTGAAAGTTAATGTATTGTCCTGTCCGGGTTTTCCTTCGGAGTACCCTATGCAGGATAGATCCATTCTTTGTCTTTGTAGAAGGGCATCAGGGGACGCAATTTCATTATCTATCTCAACCTCTGCTACATACATGTGCGTTTACTCTTTCACTTGCTCCCGTAGAGCAGAATAAATTGCCCACACAACGAGGTGTCTGGAAAAGAGGGTACGTGCACGCATATCAGCCTGGTTAATTAAAGGTAAAGGTAGATCTATTCTCGCATACCTTTTCAATATGAATAATTGAGTCGACACTAATGAAGCATTTGAGATTGTCTGCGGGACACCAGCCAATTGCTTCAAGGGCCTACGCCAACGGCTGCGTGCAACAGCCAGGGCAGTAGCTATACGGATAGCGAGTCCAGTACTTTGTGTCCAGACGACGTTAACACAAGCACTTTTTACTTCCGGGGTCGAAGCTGACGTCATGTGGTAATCACATATCGCCCCCACCCCCTAGTGACAGTCGTTCACTCCCTACAACTGTCCGTAATTATCACCCCACGTACCTGACCCTTGACCAATGCGCACAACTTATCCTAATTTCCTCCCCTTTACCCGCTTTCCCAGCACAACGACGTCTACACGCCGATTTCATCGTGCAGGCGGCGTGAAAACGATGAGTTGTAATCAAAGAAAACCTATAAACCCAGACCAACTATACCATCAACCCTGCAATTGTACTAGCCTGATGATAAATTTCTGAAAACATTTGTCTACCGAATAAACTCTTAGATTTAAATGTTTTTGCCAAGTGTGACTCAGCTTTTGATGTTTTGACACGGCCTTTTATCAGTAGCCAGAGCTGGGAATGATTTAGGTGCACGTCACACCCTCCACTACATCAACGACTGGATCTCGGCTGGGTTGACCAATGCTTGTGATATTCCTATGAGCCGTTTGTTCGTTCTCGACCACAGTCAAAAAATGTCATCCTTATGCGGCCTATCTTTGATTCTTGGCTTGGGAAAACCGTCCTATTGACCAGGTAGCGTACTTCACTAGTAATCCGCTTCCCACACTCACCTCGTGGCCAGCTTTAAAGTCTGAATCTTGCTCAGTTTGTCTGAGGGCAGAGTGGGGATGATGTGTCGGAGATCGGCAAAGGCCCGATTTAGCGACTGGGTTCTCTGTCGTTCACGGATGTTGGCCAGAAAGCGTTGCGTGAGGACATATTCGTTAGGTAACTGGCGCCGCACTGAGCAGGGCTCTGACTGCACAACCACTGGAATCAAAAAGAAGAGAAAAGTAAATAATCTCAAAGAACCTCGACAATAGATTAGAATTGGGGGAAAATACCATTTTTTTCGTGATAATTTCTTTTGCAGCAGCAAGAATGACTGAAATGTATGTATCACACTATTCTACGGTTACTTCTGATGAAGGGTTCTCGACGGAATCCGTAATGTCAGACAAATCAACTTCCTGTTCCAACGATTGCATCTACTACTTCTGAATTTTTAGGTTTTTCAGGTATCCGTCAGCCATGTTTCTGATCACATCGGGAAGTATATGAGTCACTAGTTCAACTGGTAGCATGTCAAATACAAATAATATATAATAAACTGGACTCGAGTTTCAAACTCAGGTAGTCCTAGCCTGCGACTGTCATATATCAAGTCGATGGCGGCAAATACACCAAAGATAACATTTGCAGGCGATCATGTCCCTACTGGCAGAATTTCTCGATTCATACTTTCCCCACTCTATGCTCGACCGCCTGAATCCGGAGCAAATTCCTAACCGGAACTCCCCCATAGGGGCAGTAGGAGCAACACTGAATATCGGAAAAAGAAGAAGATGCTGCTGCTGCTGATGATGATGATGACGACGACGACGACGACGACGATGATGATGATGATGATGATGATGATGATGATGATGATGATGATGA
>JAYGXS010000008.1:9691497-9735344 GCA_036362985.1 Ligula intestinalis
TCAGCATCTTTTTCTATTTCTTCTTCTCTTTCTCCTTCTCCTTCTTCTTTCTTCTTCTTCTTCTTCTTCTTCTTCTTCTTCTCCTTCTACTTCTTCCTCTTTTTCTTCTTCTTCTTCTTCAGCATCTTTTTCTATTTCTTCTTCTCTTTCTCCTTCTCCTTCTCCTTCTTCTTCTTCTTTCTTCTTCTTCTTCTTCTTCTTCCTCTTCTTCTTTTTCTTCTCTTTCTTATTCTTATTTTTCTTCTTCTTCTTCATCATCATCTTCTTCTCCTCCTTCTTCTTCTTCTTCCTATTATTATTTTTCTTCTTCTCCTTCTTTACCTATACACACACCTGGGATGCGAAATTTCACCTCAATTCGGAAAAAAAAGCTGCAACCTGCAATCATTTCCGTACTGCAGACATAAATATTATTCTGACCATTTGTTCTTATTCCATTTTCTAGCGCACATACAAAATGGGAAAAGTCCGTCGTTTATTGATTATTTTTCACCATTTCATCGTTGTGCAGCTCCTAAATTAAAACCCCGGGGTTACCCAGAAGATTTTAGTACGTCCGTTAACCAGACTACATCCCGGCGAATGTCACATCTAGGTGACCTCGGAAGTTCACGATTTTAGCCCCGAAAAAAATGTGCCCGTAGCTGAGCTGACAGAATTTCAATGTCTGCTTTCCCTCGGTGCCTGACTTTGCGGTATGCTCGGTTAACGACCGAGTATAGTCTATTCACTGTTCATAAACTTCTCAATCATTCAATTAAATTCACGGCTCTCGTCGGGGCCTCGTGTCTTAATTGGCTAGAGCGTTGGCTGTACTGAAGCCTTCGCCTCGTTGGCACGCATTCGAATACAACCGAGGCCACCAAGGTTTCCCATGCGGGTCTGCAGTGGTTGCTGCTGCCCGACACCCACCTAACTCTCGACGCCACGGACGTGACCTCGCGGTGACCGTCTTGGTCGCCTAGACGTGCTAGAGCTAGCGCGATAGCCCATGGCCCCATGTGACGCGCAACCTTTGCCTTCGCGCAACTGGGGTGCACACACGCACCCCAGACTAGTCGGGCCAATCAGCATCCTAAAGCTGACTTACACAATGCTCGCTCTGGGCCGTTGGAGAGGAAGGGAGGAGAATCGGTAAGAAGAACACTATTTTTAAAAATGCGGTCAGAATCACTCAATTCTTCATCCTTTTTAAGCAACGTCATACGGGTGACCAATGGAGTGGGCGCTGGACCAGGGATTTGTGTGTGAATAGGTTTTCAGTGAGGCGGACTTTTGCCGCACATACAGCACAAACTCTTCTTCGCCCTTCCCCACCTAGCTCCGAGAACCAGACAATGCCAAGACGATCAAAGGCGGGCTCAGACGCAGTAGGGTAAAAAAGCTTTACAATTCACCAAATCGTGTCGCATACGCTTGATCTGAAACAATTATATTCAACCTTACTCTCTCAGTTTCAACCTACATTAACCATGCACCAATTCAAGGAGGAGGAGTGTTTACAAGTGCTTCGATCTGGTTTTCGTCTGCGCATGTGCAATCGTGCGCCAGTCTTTATTTCTGAGTGAATCGAGTCATGGTTAGTGAACTGACTGTACCTCTGTCTAAAATCTTACCGGAAGGAAAATTCAAGTCTGCTCCCTACTAAGACAGTGTATCCGATGCTTACCTCTGCCTTGTCCGGCGTCCTTGGTCAAGGACAGCTGTCTCCAGATCGTGCGCTACCTCAGTCAGCGCTTTCAAACGCACTGACCTGCAGGAACTTGGCCGACTTCCACTCGGACACACACACACTTACGTCCAGGTAGTCGCGGCCGCCCAAGTGCTATAGGAACATGTCCCTTTTCCCCACCCTCGACCGATAAAACCTATGCCACCAGACACGCACAATTGGAGAACACTTGAAACTGCTCCGCATCGCCACCTCTTTTTTACTCTCTCTCTCTTTCTCTTTCTCTTTCTCTCTCTCTCTCAGTCGACTTCTGCCTTTTCCCCTCAACCTGGGGATTTGGCCTGATAATTGTAATGCTGTGAGTACATCCACTACTTAGATCGGTACAACAGCTACTAGCTTCCTTCCTACGACTGAAAAGGTAGATGACCGCAAAATGGAAGACTAAATGAACCTGTTCATTTACTTCCTCCGTCCTGCCCACTTTTTAAATCCTCAGTTCTGTAACTTGGTTACGGCGCCAGCGTCGACGGCGACCACCGCAAGCGTTTTGATAGCACCGTGGGACTGCCCCGTAAATCTGCCCAGCATGGACATCCACCTACGTGGGCCAGGGGTGCGGTGCAGGGGGAAGGGGGAAGCTGTCCAGTTTTGTAGGGCACGGACAGGAGGTACCTGATTGCGAAAATAGAAGATTTACGGAGTCCATCACGCAACAGTGGCCGACGACCACCCGTGCTTCTTTTGTCCATTTCAGGGAAGCTAGGAGCCGCAAGCAGGACAAAACGGTGGGGGGAACAGTGTGATTGAAATGGTGAAGGGGGGGGGGGGGGAGGCGACGGACAGATGAGCGAGACGCCTGTGGCTGGGAGCTAGATTGGAATCTCGCGTGCAGAAATGAGGCACTTCTACACCATTTTGGCTGTAGAAAATCCTTACTTATGATCGGCGTTTACAGGCTTACAGTTTTATACTGCTGATAGAAAGTCGTGTTGCCTGTAGTCAGACGTAAGTGCAGGAGTTTAGTATTCGGTTTACTTTGAGCCGCCAAATGAAAAGGAGAATGTAGGGAAGGAAAAGGGTGTTTGGGAAAAATACAATCGTCAGCCGTGGTTTGTGATGTGGTATTGAATTGTGGACGAAACTAGGAATTCGGCCACTTGTACGTGAATAAAAATAATAATAAGGTTTATTTGTAAAGCACATCATTGGATCCAGCTCCCCAGCTTATGAACACTGTCGACTTAAAAACTCTCAAGCTCGTCTGAAATAAGGGCCTTACTGAAGTATATCCGGCAAAACATGGTAATAGGAATGTCCCTGTAACACATTTAACCTTGTACTGTCTTTCAGAGCGATTAAGTAAAGTTTTTCTAGGGCTAAGTGATAGGGATAGGTTTTAGCGGTAAAGGTAGTGCTTGTTCTAACAGTGGCACTTTTTGGTGTCACCGTCGAATTACGCCCTTTGGAATCCCCAAGGAAGAACACAATAAGAAGGGCGTCACTTTGAAATCCACCCGGAGGAGGGTTTATTGTGTATAGAACCCGGAGTTGCTTTCTCAGGTGGTTGTAGGTGATGGTTGATCGCCAGCGCGTTGTTATCCCGTCTCGAGGCTAGCCCGGCAGTCGAAAGCTGACAGGCGGTGTCCTCGCAGTCCGTGTTGCAACTCACTGTCTGAGAGGTGACAGTGGATTATAAGTAATTGTTAAGCACGTTCGCTTTTGTTCTGATTGGGCGCATTGGAGAAAGGTTACGTGACCAGTTGGCACGCGCGTAGGCTTGCGTGCGTCTGTATCCGCTCCATAGAGTTACGTCATCGCGTCAGCACACCCATAGCGAAGGCATATGACCTTGGAGGCAGTCCGCCGCTGACAAAGGAATCATTGTGACAGTCGGCGGCAGGAAAGAAGCCTTAGGAGAACCTGCAATGTCGCAGGCATTTGGTCAGGCTGGACTCCTAACAGTGCTTGCATTCGGATCACTACAATCATCAGGTGGAAATTTGCAAGTTGTAAGGTCAGGTTTTATCAAGGGCAATGTAGGTAAATACCTTTGAACTCCCTATTGGTACAGAATAGTAATGCAATGCAATGCTCATCAGAGCGAGGGCTTTATTTTGCACAGAATCCTATTTTGTTGTCTCAGGCAACAGTGGCTACTGGCGAAGCCAGGGCTGATGTTGACTGCATCCAGTCGTGTCCGATAGTGATTGCGATAAAAGAGAGCGGTGATGATGAAAGCTGCTTTTACATGACTTTGAAACGTGTTCAAGCGGTTTGCTTTTGGTATGTTGCAATTGCCCGAGGGGATGTCGCCTGTAGAGGTCTTTGCTGCATCGGCCGAGGGGGTTGGCGCGTTCAAGTGGCCCTTAAACAGACGTTTTGAGGTGGTTTTAAGACTAATAAATGTTAACCCTGATGGCAGCCATCTTACAGGCCCGATTCCCTAGGAGAAGAGAGAGAAGTCATGAGACGACCAGAGCGAGAGGAACAGTATATTCTGAACAGAGGAGTTAAAGAATCAATAGCAGGAGGCTTTATCGCAAAGGGGTTAAGGCTAAGCCAGTTAAACCCTAAATACTGCGATCTTCCAGGCCCGGTTCCTTAGAAGAAGATAGAAGTCGTGGAAGCCAAGGTAGAAGGAGATTGTATTCTGTACAGAATAAGTAGGAGAAGAATTAACAGAAAGGTTGACTTGGCCTGGGGTGGAGTTCGACCATGAGGAGGGAGAGAGAAAGCGCCGTAGCACCGGGGCGAAAGGCCGAGTGAGTTCCGCCTTGACTGTTGAATCGGCTTAGTTTGAAGTGTGTTTCTACCAGCACTGACCACTTATCCGGCGCTTACCAGTAATCGGTGGTACGCAAAAATCGATTGACTGATTTGACTGCCAATTCATGCTTAGTAGATCAGTCATCACAAGTGGCGAGGCGAGTCCAGTGTGAACCAGTAATCAGCGATGCGCCCAAAAATTCGATTGACTGGCCACGTTGACAAATCAGGCAGAACGAGTGATCGTGTCAGACCTGGGGGGGCAGGCTCTTACACCTTGACTAGGATTGGCAAGCGTCCGACTGTGAGAGCGCGGAGCCGTCAGTGGCCGCTCCGTAGTGGGGCAATATCCGGAGTGATGTCTGGCCGCAGTCATTCGAGCGGCCACGGTTAGCAGTCTCAGTCAGCCTTGATGATTATTGGTCAGACCGCGACTTCGCATGTTAGTAAGTCACGCCGGGCATTGGGCTAGAGGTGGGCAGGGTGCAGACAATAATCGCGACTTCAGCCTTGGCATGATGCGCCAGCGATCACAGGTTCCCACAGTGGCCGCTAGCGACCACAACAGACGGTTTTTGTTACGCATGCCTAGGTGTACGAATAAGCTGAGGTCGACTCTGGGGGTCGCTGTTCATTGGTGGAACGCCTGTTTGTCCTAGCCACCAGGATGCCGCAAGACAGGGGACGCGAACGCAGCTGTTTTCGGTTAGCCAGAAGCAGCTGCGAGGTCAAGCATCGGGGGACGGGGGCGTCAGTGAATGGAAGCATTGGAACAGTTGCCTGTGACAGTGCATGACTTAGGGGCAGCAGGCCTTGGAGAGCGAAAAGAGGACAGACATTGTAGCCATCCGCCATAGGTTACATGACGCACCATACTGGCATTACATGTACTAATTGTACTGCACCAAGGTTGACCATAGCAAAACCTCTGTTCCATTTGCCTCGTTCCAGTGGCCTGTCCAAGTCCAACACACTGGAAATTTAAAAAAGTATACAATAGCTGAAGTCGCCGCCTGACGCGTGACCCACGCTCAGTACTTATAAGTCATTACATTCTGACCCTTAGCTTCAAAAGAGGACCGATTAATTCTCTCAGTTACTGACGCTCCAGGGTCGTATTCCTAGTAAATCGGCCCGGTGGTTTGTCCTGACCGGTGATCAAATATTGGACTCAGTATATCACGTGACATGAGCCTGCCCCTCCAACGCATGCCAAATATATGTACAGTAATAGTGCATGTGTTACGCGGTCCTAGTAGCGTAGGTCCCGAGTGCATTTTGACCCCGATTTTGGCCTTAGCCATCATCTGCGCGTCCAATCACGCCTAGGAGTGTATTTTGATTTGCAGGCTGTGATGAGGACAGCTGCTTTTTCGTGACTGAAGCGAGTTTCAGTGGTTTGCTATTGGTGTGTTACATTGCTTGAGGGGTGCCGCGTATTGAGGCCCCCTGCTGCGTGGCCGCGGTTTGGCGTGTCATGACTAGCTCGTGTATAAGCAAACTTTGCCAACGCTCACAGCCGCTGTTTTCGATTTCTGAGAACAGCCAATCACAGATGCCGCAAATATAGGCCCCAGGCCCGGCAACGAATAACACGCCTGCACGTGTAGGCCGTCTGACCGAAAATCTTCAAGGCCAAGGCTCGCTGGCCGCTGGGAGGCCTGCTGCTAACCCCGCACTTCGCTTCGTGGCTAGACGTGCGCTCCGGTGGTCAGGACTTTGTCCTATCTTTTCTCCTTTGCGTCTGTAAAGAATTCACTATTCCTATCACTCTGGCCTTCCCAGGACTTTTCTCACCTCTTAAGGAACCGGGCCTGAAAATTGCAGTTGCCAGGGTTTAACTCACTTAACCCCCAGCGATAGGCGTGTTCAAGTGACGCTTAAGAAACCGTGGCTACTTGGGCACGCGTGTGTGCGCGCCCGTGTGCGCACGTGTGTGTGCGAGTGAATATCGGTCAAGCGTTTTAATGTCAGCCAGTCGGGAACAGTCGGATGTGAAGGCACATGACGTTATGGAGCAGGGGTATTGAACGAGGTAGGGGACAGCACTTTTGGCCGTCCGCCAGAGGTGCCCATCCCGTACTACTCAGATATTTCTATTTCTGTGTCTTACAGGGCTCCTCTTAACGACACTCAGAGTTGGCTTCACGCTACTAACAATGTTGTTACTACAAGAGAGTCTGGAAGCATTTTTCCTTGTCATATGAGGTGGCTGTCAGGAAGCCACCGGCCAGTCCGCTTACAATATGTTGATCTGTGAGTTCCATATATCGCAGTAAAGAAAGTGATGAATACGATGCAGGTGCTGAACTTCGACAGCCACCACCCAATCAGCCACAAAGTCAGCTGTCACACAATGCAGTGAACCGGACGACCAACTTGCTAAATAAAATATCCTCGAAGGATTTTCAGAGAAAATGGCTACCCATGCAACTTCTTCAACCGGTGTTTGCACAAAAGTGACTCAGTGGATAGGACGTTCGTCTCTAGCTCACTTGTCGCAGGTTCGAAACTCGAGTGTAGTGGCAGTTTCTGTGGCTATACTGGAGTCGGGTAACTGCGGCTGACGACGGCTAATGAGCCAGAACTACGCGTATTTTGCAGTCCTAACGTTTGCCGGTAATACATTGGTTAACCAAGTTATGTTTAACGGGCCCCAAGCCTATGGACAAGTAAAACGACGCGCTGTGGCTCAGGTTGGTTAAAACAGTTCACTACTCAGGAAACGCACAGGCCAACGCGTCGTCTTATGCCTGCACCAGGGAGCCAGATGGTCGAGCAGTTCTTACGCCCAACTCCACCAGGGGTGATGAAGGTTCAACAGGTCATCACCCACCTGCCGGCCATCGAGCAGAATTCCAACAGCTGCAGCATACACTAATTGAAAATTGATACCCGTAAAGGTTCATCCTCAGGAATATTGGCGAGCGCGCCAAAAAGCCTGCCACCTTAACCGCAGAAAAGAAGGACGTGTTCTTAAGGCTGCATTTCTTAGGCAATGCAGCGAACGAGCTGGCAAGACGACGCCTGAGGACTGCAATCACAAACGCTTTCCCAGCGGCGAACTTACGGGTGCTCTTCACGAACTCTTCACTCTTACGATTGGGAGGTAAAGACAGACTCCCTTTGAAGGCCACATCAATGTGCATTTACTCTTTCACTTGCTCCTGTGGAGCGGGATACATCGGCTGAACAACGAGGCGCCTGGAAAAGAGGGTACGTGAGCACATACCGACCTGGCTAAGTAAAGGTGAAACTAGATCGATCAAGAGTTCGATTCTCGCTCACCTTGTCGATACGAATCATCGAGTCGATACTAACGAAGCCTTTCAGGTTGTCTACCGGACACCAGCTAACTTTTCCAAGAGCCTACGCCAACGGGTGCTTGCAACAGCTGAAGCAGTGGCCATACGGCTAGCTTAACCAGTGCTGTGCTGTCAGAAGACACTGACAGAAGCCCTTGCACTTCCGTGGCCGACGCCGACGCCAGATGAAGATTGCATTTCGCCTCTACGCCCTAATGTCAGTCGATCGCTTCGTGCAAATTGCATCAATTATTCCTTTGTGTATCTGACCTCTGATCAACGCCCATAACCTAACTTAATTCCCTCTCTCCCCCCTCCCCCAACACACGAACCTCTACACGCCGACCCCGCCATGCGGACAACGCGTAAACGATGACGATTATATTTATTAACCCTGTCTAACTGTACAGTTTTAATTACCCTTGCAAATGTGTGGCCTGATGATGATTTGCTAAAAACACTCTGTTTGCCAACTTGACTTCTCAAATTAACGCATAAGTAAGCGACCATCCTCCATAGGAGGAGCAGTTAACTGTAGCACAGCGACCGTAACCTATACAAACTGCAAGGCCCTGTCGTATGAATTACCCCCTTTCTGCTTTTGTCTCTGATCCGCGATAAATTTCGAAACGAGTTAAAAACCCCTGTCGCTGTAGAACTGTCGAAATATAGCATCGCTTTCTCTCATGTAATCTGTAACTTACTGGATGAGTTCTTCATAATCCGTGAGACTCCTTAGCCACCCACGAGTACACATGTACGGGCCACCGTCTATCTAGCCAAGGCTGACTCCCACAAAGGCCTCTCCAGATGCTGTGGCGATTCCCATTGTCCCCTGCCTTCAGAGGCTACCTGTGGCGCGCGGCTGCTCGCTTTTCTGACAATCAAAATCCTCTTGCCTATTCTCCACTTCCTTCTGTACAGAATAAGCTCCTCCCTCCACTCTGACCTCCCCTGACTTCTCTGTTTCCAAGGAACCGGGCCTGAAGTTGGCAGTTGCTAGGGTTTAACTTACCTAACTCCTGCGATACCCCTGTGGGAGCCTGTCACTGTGCTGATTCACGCTGACGTCCTTTGTCACGCTCGCTATCTACTAGCACGTGACTATTTTCCCCGCTGTAAACCGCTGCGAGAGGCCTCGATCCCCTAGTGGCCCTATGTTACCCCCGTCTGCTCGCAGTTCAAAGCACACGTGAGCGCCAACCAATTGACGCGCGTCTGTTCACCTGACTGGCAGACAGGTCCACTAAGAACGTTCCGTAGGCAAGGCTAGACAGCAGCCAACACTATTTCCCGTACTGTCTTGGTGTGCACACGAAGTTGGTTCTGGCGCATAACTCAGCCTTGTTCCTGTCTATTTTCCGGCAGTAAAATTCTGTTTACCAGCAGCGTGACTTGCATGACTTGTGATTTGGGGGAACCTTCTGTTTGTCGACACTGCTAGCTGCGACACCCCAACCAGCAGAATTCGAGGAACATGTTCCCCCTAAGATGTGAATTGGGAAGAATTAAGTAAGGTGCGTTTATTCCATACAGAGTGGAAGAGAGAGAACATTATTTTTTACAGCTAAAAGACAAAAATACCAACACATTTCTTGCAAAGTCTTCTCCGTTACTTTATGGTCCAGATACGCCATGTTCATAGTGAGAGATGAAGTTAAATTTCCTAGCTGCTGTAATTCTTTCCCGTTAAAGGTACTAGGGAGGACCGTGGTACAAGTTGGTTTACTTAACGGAAGCCACGCCGAGCTGGACGATGTGGTCCCTCTGCAATGACCTTTCAAAAACTACAATGTCTGACTACTACTACTTTATAATGTCATCGCAGGATAAGATACACGGGCGAATGAAAAGAACAGGTGAAGTATACGTCTTAAAGTGGAAGCGTGTCTGCATACAATGCCGGCAAGGATAAGAGGGACGATAAAGGTCGTCAAAACTTTGCCGGCTGCAGGATTGAGGGCTTCATAAAAACCAATTTCATAAAAAAATCTACGAATTTTTCTAAAAAGACACTCCAAGTATAGGAAGAACGAGCACTTGGAGGCCACAACAACACCCGAGGTTGCATGCGTGTCAAGGCATTCAGTCTTGGGACATGACTGTGGCGCGCAGGCACAACAGGTCTGACAATCAGGCAACTCATCGTTTGACCGATGAAGACGGTGAAACGTGGTCCAAGTCCGCCCTAAGCACTGACAGATGGGACGTATCATTGAGAGGACGCCTATCGAGCTTAGCATCGGCTGGGACATCGGTGTAAAGATATGGGGGGTGACCCAGAAGGACTGAAAGGGCTTCGCAGGAAGAAGAACGGATATGTGGCTGCCTGACTGCACAAGTTGATTTGGGTGAGAACCTGCAACAAAGCGTTAAGAGCAGACTGAAGAGTACGGAATAGTTTTGACGACAGCAGAATAGGGAAACAACCTAAATGCATAGACATGCAAATTCTTGTCGACGTTTTTCAATGAGGCAGCGGAGATGACAGCAATGAAAGATAAGGCATTGGGTGTATCTTTACTTGGCACACGTAAGGGCAGTGGAGAATAGCATGAAAATATATGTGGCGGCTTGTTTAGTGGGGTTTATGTTGGAAATGCACACACAAAGGCGGTCGCCAGTTACCCTTATCTGGCTAGCGATATCTCTTCAATTCTGATTGGTCCATGTCCGATTGGACAGTGTCTCAAGGCGGACCGTTTATACGTGTAGCCTCTGTGTGACATTGATTTGCAGTAGTCGGCGCTGTCCGACGTCCTCATAACTCTTGACGTTACGGACAAGGTCACTCAGAACACAGGACATTGCGCCTTTTCCGCATGCCTCGGGCAAGACGCAAACTGGCGCGCGAGACATGGACCACCTACGTAGGTTCACCCATCTCGCGCGGTCAAACCAATCACCACCAAGGCTGTCGAGACAAAGAGAACATTCGGCAGCCGCGCGGGATGACTGCCGCTCGACCACACTTGAGATTCTGTCCCAAGCGGGATGGATGTGGGTAGCGGCGTTAACCGCTCTGACGACCCCGTGCCCTCAAACGGCCCTCACGGTCAAACACCATGCTAGACCGAGTGGCAACTTTCTCCTAACTCTTCTGTACAAAATACATTGTTCCTACTAGTCTGGCCTTCCCAAGACTATTCCCTCATCTCCTAAGGAACCTGGGCCTGGAAGATCGCAGTCGTCAGGGTAAAACCTTGTCAGCCTTAACACACCACGCGATAGATTTGCTCTTATTTGTTTTTTTTGTGAATATACGTTGCTTGTTGTCACTTCTCTTCTTTTGCTTCTCTCGTATGGGCCTTGGCACAGTGGGTGGGCTAACTCACTATTCGTGTTGATTACAAGTACCAGGCGCCGAGCATAACAGTTTAGATGGGTTTCTGAATAGGCGGTTGAACGAAGGTGTCACTGTCTTCCGAATCGATGCAGCTTGTAGAGTTTTCTCAAGTCGTAATGAGTGTCTGCGGGGCCGACGTGACATCTCCATCCCCACGAAGGTTCACGTAGTTCCCTGCATCCCTGCGGTCTCTCCTCCTCCACGACGCGTGGAAGATGAAAGGAAACTGGAGGTATTTTACTACTGCTGCTGCTTCTTTGAGTGAAGTAGACCGATTTCGTTTCAAAAAAGATCATCAGCACTCACTTCAACAACAAGGACTGAGGTGTTTTGAACACGTTCTTCGTTGGCAACCTCGCGGGCTCACTGTTACTATCGCGACTAGCTCGCACTGAAGCGAACTTTGTCAAAGTTCACTGCCGCTGGTCTCGATTTCTGGGAACAGTCAATCACAGATGCCGGAAAGCTGGCCCCTGGCCCGGCAACGAAGAGCACACCTACACGCGTAAGCCAACCAAAAAGCCTTCAAGGTCAACACAGCCAATGACCGTTCACGCTGGCTGCTGGGATGCCAGCAGCCCAGTTGGCACTTAGGACCCGGCTGGCCTCCTGGCTGGACGTGCGCTCCGAAATCAAACTTCTTTCTGCTTATTCTCCGTTCCTCTGTATACAGAATAAACTATTCCTTCTATTCTGGCCTCCACCGACTTCTTCTCTCCCAAGGAACCATGGTCTGACGATCACAGTTGCTAGGGTTTAACTCGCTTAACCCCTGCGATATTACTGTCCTCGACCCAAAGCCGTTATCCAATTGGAGACGCCGATAACTCTCAAAATCGGGCTGGACTCAGTCCGTCAGGGCGTGAAAGTGGTTCTTGGACGTTTAGTATTCGGTCCCAGGCGCTGGCGCCGGCGAACAGAATGGATTGAACTCTCTAGGTCTGCTGCCATGGGTCATCGTGTGTGCGGCAGTACCATCACGGACATCCTCGAGGCTGGCTAGATGAGTTATAATCACAGCCGTAACCAGTACAAGTTCAATTGAACGAAATTTGTTTTGGAATCAAAATAAATGGGTTTGTGTGTGTTTAGCTACGCCATTGTCATGCCCTGAAAACGGTATGAGGGAGATGTTGGGAAGCAGGTGTTGTTGCTGGGGGACAGGTAAGTAATGTTATACTAGTAGTATTCCGGCGAAGGAAGAAGGCAATCCTAGAATACGTACTTCTGGCTATTGGCCGTCATCAGCTTGGAGTAGCCCGACTCTAGTGTAGCCGCTGAAATTGCCGCCACACCCGATTTTCGAACTCACGTCTCGCCGGTCAGGGGCAGACGGCCTAAACATTGAGCCATCGAGTTCGCTGCATTGCCGGTTGCTGATCTGGAGTATATGGTATTTGATTGTATACCAATCTGTCTTTCAGGATGTGCCATCCTGGATTGATGCTTTGCGAATTCGGGCTACTCCTAGCTGATGACGGCCAATAACCAGAAATACGTAATCTATGTAGGATTGCCTTCTGCTTTCGCCGGAATACTTTGAGTATAACATAAAAAAGATGTGTTATTGACAACTAACTAGTAACATATCAATTAATAGCCTTGCGAAAATACAATCGGTTGGCCCGAATTTGCAAAGCATCAATCCACGATGGGCACATCCTGAGAGACAGATCGGTCTACAATCAAATACAGGTAAGTAATATCAACGGAGAAGTAACAGAATGGTAACTGAGACGTCATCTTTGTGCACCTTTGTGCCTAGAAAAGATAAGGCGAGCAGAGAGTGGCTTCAGCACGAAATCCGAGCAATTGCTGTGCTGTGTAGCCTCATCTACGGCCTCGCATTGACCAGATATGAAACCTACCAAATTGGAATCCTAGAAACAGATTAATGGCATAACCATTTTTGCAGCAGGCCAAACGGCTACTGAAAGTACGCCAGACCAATATAGTACAGTCGAAAAATAATGATGGTAAGATAAACATGACAATTATGACAATATTATGAAGGGATAATGTAAAAATAATATAAAAAGATGCTTCGCAGCTATCGTTCAATAGTATAAACTATTAATATCTACTAATTTACAGATCAGTCAATACTAAAATATCATAAAATATTGCGACAAATAAGTCATACGATGAAAATCAAGCATCCTAAAAAGAATCTGAATAAATTAAAACATCTAGCAGTAAAAATAAGACTAAAATTACTCCCAATTCAAAACGTACATGTAGCACTGAGTTTAGCCGCAATCCTTGGCAGAACCTAACTTGTATAACTAAACCTAACCGTCAACATGAAGAGCATTATTAAACTGCCCTTACTCCAAACCCCACGACTAATCCAATCCCAAAACTTAATTGCTCACCTGAAATGGACGCCCACCGTAAAGATAACCATCACCCACCCCGCAATCTTAATTTTACCTTTGACCTCTCCCTTAACCTGATTCTGGCCATAAAAATAGTCAAACCTACGACTAAACCAAAACCTACTTCCAGCCTTAACGTCAAGGGGAAAGTTCCAGAGAGGTAAGATTACAGTAAGTAATACTACCTTGAACTTATAGAAGGATACGTAGACCTAGACGCGGTTATAAACCACTGTCTCAGGACAGACCCCTATCCTTCACTCTTATTCTCTCTTCAAGGGAAAGTGACGTCAAAATAATGGAAATACCAGTACTCGTTTCCGCCCCGGAGCTGTAGCCTGTCTCTGTTCCCCAGAGTTCTTCTAGCATTTTACGCGTCGTCAGCCCGAATAACTGGATAAAATCACAAAATATGAGCTACTCAAATTAAATAAGTAGCCAGACACATCACTGTGATTATGAAGGTATGCCAAGCAGCAGGCGTCTTAGATTCCTTTCAATGTACCTTAACAGGATGCACTGAAAAGATTGATAGTTCTATAGAGCAGGACTTAGTCGAAATAAGTGAAGCAATTTTGGGTTTAGCAAACGTTGCACCAAGAGCCTTCCGAAAATGTACCTGAACTATGGCAACTAACAGGAAAATTCACTTGAAGAAACAAAAAATTTGAAGCAAGACAGAATAGCAGAATTTATTCGCGCGAATAAATTTCGAGAGCACTTTTCAGCTGCTTCCGCTCCGTGCATGAACACCGAAATATTAAGAGAACACATCAATTTGAATTTACACACAATCGATAAAAGCAAGGTCGTATGAACGTGGCAAGTGGCCAATTTATTGAAGATATCAAGCTCCAAAATATTGCAAACAAATTTATGTTTTCTCTAGATGTTGAGTCATTATTTACAAATGTACCCTTGGAGGAAACAATTGAGGTCATATGCAATCATGCATCAGAAACTCGACTGCCACCTGATATACCGAGGGACTTGCTAACGATTTGTACGAAGAACGTGCAACTTCTCTTCAATGGAGTTATATATAGACAAATTGATGGAGTAGCAATGGGGAGCCCACTCGGGCCTACCTTTGCAGACATCTTCATGGGTCACTTAGAGGAAAAGGTTTCGTCGGAACTTAATAAAACAACAATATATAGACGATATGTGGATGACATTTTCGCTATTGTTGATACCAAAAGAGATGCTGAAAATCTTCTAACTTTGATGAATACATTGCATCAAAAGATTAAGTTCACGATAGAAATGGAGCAGAACAACCAATTATCTTTCCTTGACGTCCTCCTGTTCAGAGAGGATAATGGGTCAATAAGGCGCACCGTTTTCCACAAGACGACATGGAAAGGCCAATACCTACATTTTACTAGTTTTGTGCCTATACAGTGGAAACGAAATTTGGTACTTAACCTTTTCCAGAGAGCCAGGAATATCTGCTCCAGCGAGACCCTACTAACAGAGTTTGCCTACATAAAAGAGGCCTTACTCAAGCGTGGCTACCCCTTGCGTTTCATCCAAAAATACAGTTGCCCTTTACGGCCAAAATCTACGGACCAATCGGTTCCGAGAAAGCCCGTTTTTATATCCTTACCATTTAAAGCAGACAACATCGTGAATTCAATCAAGCGAAGACTACGGTGTTCTATTCAAAGAACTTACTATGCAGCCGAACTTGTTTTCCTTACTTCAACAAAAAGGCTCCCAATTAACCGGCCAAAGGATGCCTTGCCTTTGCACGCCACCTCAAACTGTGTATACGAATTTACCTGCGCTTGCGGATGCAAGTACATTGGCCGTACGCAAAGGCAATTGGCGACCAGGGCTGCTGAGCATTTGCCTACTTGGCTTTTAAAACAGGAGAACAAAGTACCACGTTCATCTATTACAAAACACCTACTAGACAGTGGTCATTCGGTTGACACTAACACATCTTTCCGCGTTCTTGTTCGAGCACGAACAAACCGGACCTCACGCTACATGGAAGCATCCTAAATACGGCGGGAGAAACCCGACCTATGTAAGCAACTAGACCATGTAGTCAATCTTCAACTGCCGTGGTAAATACATACCACACCTTTATTTGGTTAAATTTCCTCCCCCCATTTCTTTGGTCCCAAGTTTAACAGTTGACATAACTTTTGGCTACTTGCCACGTTCATACGACCTTGCTTTTATCGATTTTGTCTAAATTCAAATTGATGTGTTCTCTTAATATTTCGTTGTTCATGCACGGAGCGGAAGCAGCTGAAAAGCGCTCTCGAAATTTATTCGCGCGAATAAATTCTGCTATTCTGTCTTGCTTCAAATTATTACCGGGGCAAAAATGCTTTAAACAAAAAATAAACTTCGAGTTAGGGCAGTAACGACTCCGCCTATGCAAAAAATGTCTGGTTATTAGAGCAGTTAAGAATTTCACGTGCGGTGGGAAAAAATTTGTCCAAAAGATGAAGAAGTGGATAAAAAGCCTTAACTAACAAAACAAGGTATCCAGTCTAGCAGTTTCCTCTTTACTTCTTGGCATTAACTTCCTTCAGACTATCACAGCGGACTTACCTTGTAGAGAGCCTCCTTCCAAAGAAGTAGAAAATTATTCTTATGTTGGTGTATTTCAACAAGCGTGAGGTGAGCACAAATGATTACGCGTGCACCCTTCACGCCAGCAATAGCGATGGATAAAATGAATGGATAGTTCCGTTGGTTTTTAATTGCCTTGTATGGACTGTTTGCTGGGCTGGGAGCAAAAATGTTTTGTTCCAGCGTATTCACATGATTCCTATTGTCACGCGCCGCCCCCGCCCCCTCCCTATATGAACTGCGCAGATGATGATTTAGGCCAAAATAGGGGTCAACATTCACGCGGGACATACACTAATCAGACCGTGTAAGGCATGCACTATTACTGTACATATCTTTGGCCTGCGTCGGAGGGGAAGGCTCATGTCACGTGACAGAGAGTGAGTCCAATACCTGATCACCAGTCAGGACCAAACCTACGGGCCGATATAATAGGAATACAACTCGGGAGAACCATTAGCTGAGAGCATTAATCGGTCCTCTTTTGGAGCTAGGGGTCAGAATGTAATGACTCACAAGTACTGCGATCTTTATGGCTTTTCGCGTTTCCCGCTTGTGATACGCGTTAGGCTGCCACTTCAACTATTGTTTCTTTTTTTAAATTTCCAGTGTGTTGGACTTGGAGAGGCCATTGGAACGAGGCAAATGGAAGAGAGGTTTTGCTGTGGCCAAGTTTGCTGCGGTACAATTAGTATCAGTGCTGCCAGTATGGTGCGTCGTGTAACCTATGGCGGACGGCTAAAATGTCTGTCCTCTTTTCGTTCTCCAAGGCCTGCAGAAATGGGTCACGTTTTCTAAGTAATAACTGTCACTACAATATTTCATCATCAAACTTTGAATAAGGACAAATTCTGTTCATGGATAGTGCTTCCGCAACCTGGAACTGCGGGACTGCCGCAGCGCTAGGAGACTGTCTGGATTACTGAGCCTATTGTGTTGACAAAAAGTGCTAATGTCAGCTGCAAGGGAGGACTCGATACTAGCATCTGCACTAAGTTTGAATATCGCGATTGACAGAATCATGTCGAGAAAGGCAAAGACCACGAGGCTAGCAGAATTTATTGACGTCATACAATTATGCAATCTCTTATTTAACTGCAAACGGTCACTACCTATTAATGAAATACATTTACTGTCTAATTAATTATCGACGTAGAAGGGTGAAAATTGATAGAGCATTAGAGTAGGAGTTATTAGTCTTAGATGTGGGGGCATGGTGAGGGGGTACAGGAGAGGGGAGGTCATTATGTCAATGGTACCGTGATACCCTGCTAAGCATGATTAAATGGAGGAAGGGGGTGCGGGGTGAAGGAAGGGCAGGGTAGCAGTCAGTCTTAAGGGGGGAGGAAGAGACGTGAGATGGAATGGGTTTTTGATCGTTAAGATGGCTTTGCGAGGTTCATCACATGATCCCGCTGCTTACTGAGTTCTGGTTTTCTTCTCCGTTTTGCGGCGGCATCCGAAAAGCGTAGGAGACAACCCGTCGTAGTCCTTTGGTCGACCGTATGACCATTGTCCACTAGGTGTTTCGTGATTGAACTCTCGGGTATTTTATATTCCACCCTTTGCAACTTGTTCTGCATACGTTCAGCTGATCGCGTTGCCAACTGCCTTTGCGTGCGCCCGAGGTATCCGCAACAGCAACTACATGCAAACTCGTAAACACAATTTGATGTGGCATGCATAGGCAGAGTGTTATTATCTGGTCGGCAGATAAACAGCAGAACGCCTCCAAGTACTCGATAAAATCTGCGGATTTGATCTACTGGCGGATGAGGAAGGCACCTGCTTTGTCCCCCAGCTGTATGTTAGGAAAAACAGACAGACGGGATAGTAGAGAATAGTTTACTGCAGTAGTCTCTCTCTCTCTCTCTGTGTGCCTCAGCTTCTCAGCTGCCTCGTGGGCAGCGTCGTCTCGTCTGCAGCACGTCCTCATCCTGGGCAGCAGATTCCGCCTTTTGTCCGCAGCATCGCTTTTAAGGGCCAGTTGTCTTTGTCCCTTGTGTCTCTTTTTATTGGTTCCTGCGCGGGAAGCTTCTCCGGGCAGCCATCCTGTGATGCTGATAATCTCAGGGTGACACAACCCGGCGGCGCTGTTTCATGTGCACGTAACTCTTTGTGTCCTCCTGTGATGTCGGCACTTGAAGGTCGCCCGTAATCTAGCCTTTTGTGCGATGACGCTATCGCATGTTGTTGTCTCTTTGTCATCCTGACCATAGGACGGCTAAGGTGTAGATGCATCGGCAACAGTAGCTTATGTAGGCGCACTCATTTATCCCTACCCCCTGCATATCTTCCTCGGAAAACGGTGGTTATAGGGTTTTATGGGCGGGGAATTAGGATACGCAGTGAAATAGACTTTCATAAATGCTAAATGTATTTTTACTTTAATGTATTTAGAAGTGTTGTTGATTTATATCTGTAGATTTTCCTAATCTGTATTATCTTTCAACTTATAGCGGAAAAACCCGATTATCCAATTGCAGGTTTCTTGAATATCCAGAAAAATTGAAATAGTGGTTACGAGGTCGTCTACTTCAACTTATTTGAGGTCCAACTTACCGTTCTGGAGTTAGATTACATGCGGAACATCTCACACCAGCGGCCGCGGGAAGCAACTTCGACTGCATTTTTTTCACTTTACACTTACTTCTAAGAATTTCCTTCTATTCTATTTCCCCAACCCACAAATCTCTATAACCACCGTTTTTGCAGGACAAAATACTGTGACTAGGGGTAAATGAGTGGGCTTACATAAGCTTCTTTTGCCGACGCATCTTCTGGGCCGTACTAACAGCACCAATCACTCGTAACGGTTGAAATTAAACAACGAGACGATTTGTTCACTTTCTGGGAGAAATGTAGACTTTTTACAAAGGCTGGTTGTCATTCGCCTGTTTGTGGAGGATAGCGCCGCTGTATGAAGACCAAAAAGGTCGTGCTGCTGTCATACGACTGTGTGAACCAAATGAGATTCGGTCGATCCACAGTCAACACACATAGGGCTCTCTATGGGACATCCGGCGGCAAGTTTACAATTTTCTCTCATATTTTCATGATCGATGCAATTTTAGAGGCCCAGTGGTGAATTGCTGAAAACGTATGTTTGCTCAAGTGACTTTTCATGTTAAACATGGAAATATTCGCAACGCTTGCTAGCAGCTGAAGTTTGGTGTTTGTCGCGGGAACGTTTTGTCTAAACCCCGACTTTTATGCAAACAGTGACCCTGAAGATCGCTAACTTCAACGGAAAGACGGCCTGAAATGTAATCACCGGCGATAACATTGTTGTTGAACTCAACAGCTGTTTGTTCAGACTTTATTCAATACCTTTTGACAAAATTAGCAAGGTAAACTACAACTGATAGTGCACTCAACGGCAGACAGTTAATCGCGACCGGAGACCCCGTCTGAAACTAATGTTGTGGGCTCCCGACGGGCGTAGCGACTGACAGTAGTTTCCTACGCACAGCGTGGTAAACAACATTCATTTTCATCGGCCGATTTTGGTTTCAGGGCTATCAAGGATAATGTGACGTATAAAGCGGAGGTCTACAAGCAGGTGTAGTCCATCTCAAGCCTTGAATGCTCCACTATAAGGTATGATTCGGCAACGTCCTGGTTTATTTGCATGCATCTTTGGAACCAGTGAGAAGGTTGCAATTCTTGACAAAAGTAGCTCATGTAGGCTCATTCATTAACCACTAGTCCCAGCATTTTGTCCGGCAAAAACGGTGGTTATAGAGTTATGGGAGGTGGGGAAATAGGATAGGCAGAGAAGCAAATTTTTAGAGGTAAGTGTTAAGTAGTCGAAGTTGCTCCGCGCGGCCGTTAGGAGATAATTGTTCCGCATGTTAATTGAAGGTGTGCGCGGCGCTTAGCGCCGCGGACTATGCTAATCTTACTCCAGAACGGTAAGTTGGACCTGAGGTAAGTTATAGTAGACGACCTCGTAACCACCATTTCAATTTTTCTGGAAATTCAAGAAACCTGCAATTTGATAATCGGGTTTTTTTGCAATAAGTTAAAAGATAATACAGATTAGGAAAATCTACAGATATAAATCAAAAACACTTCTAAATACAGTAAAGTAAAAATACATTTCACATTTATTAAAGTATATTTTACCGCGTATCCTAATTCCCAACTCATAAAACCCGATAAACACCGTTTTCCAAGGAAACAATGCAGAGAGTAGGGATTAATGAGTGGGTCTACATAAGCTACTGTTGCCCAATTCTTTATAGTCGCTCTGAAGCACTCGTACAAAAATGGGCAAAACTGTCTTGTAGGGACTCCTAAATATCTATTGCCCGGGCCTAACGGTCTAACGCAATCTGTGGTCAAACGTTTAATTCTTAGTCCATGAGTGTAAATTTACATTTAATAGTGGAGTAAGTGATAAAACATATCAAATTAAAGGAGCTTATATTTTTTTCGTTTTAGAAAGAAATTACTCGATGCAGAGACGAGCGCCACATTAAGAGTCCATTTGGGTGGAAACGGGAGGACTAGTTAGGGTCATCTAGCGGAACTCTCTCTCTCTATTTCTAACAGGAAACTACTCGTGCAATGTACGCAGTTTGGAATCCAAAAATCTGCTGCATTAGGGGCATGCAAAGTAACAGGGACTCTGGAGGTCATTTCACTATCTTTTACTGAGTCCAATAATTCAGCTAAGGACCTTTGCACCTCATCACATTGCGTTAGTCGTTTAAAATTTATTTAATTCTCGATTGTTTAAGAATAACTACTACTTGAGCAGCTAGTTTACTATATTAGAATTGGTGGATTCCATACGTCACACTAGGGTGTGCGGGTAAGTTAACAAAGAGTGTGAGTAAACTGACGGCCCCCGGTGGGGACCTCGTAGCTCAGTGGGCCAGAGCGTTGTCCAGACTAAAATCTTCCCCTTGCTGGCGTGGGTCCACAAATGAAATATCAAACGCTGCCAAACTCCTCTACCCCGCAGACTTTGAATATCTGTAGGAATCCGTCGCCCAGAGCCACTGCGCTGACTCATGCTGCCTTTCGTGTGCTGGGCTTCGCTCGCTGCGCGCTATTGCCCTTTTGCACGCTTGATGTCAACCCACCACGTTTACGCTTGTAGCTAATCGATAATCCTGACTCATTTGATAAGCACCAGCCGATTTATTATTCATTGTACAGCATAAACTTATCACTTCCACACTGTTGCACCTACACGGCTGGCTATCGTACGCTGCGTCACTGTACAGAATTTTGAGCAGTAAAGTTGTTCGAGTTCAACCAGTCTTGCCAGACTTGTTATTTGGGGATTCTTCTGGTTTTGAGACAGCAACTATCTCTCAATATATCAACCTGAAAGGCAGATGGTGTCGCTTGTGCAACGGAATAAAGGAAACGACTGGACACGGTCTTCTTTTAACGCGCATACTATCACTACTAATACGCTGCCTTCGTGGGGCAGATCTGTAAGCATTCACATTTAACTATCTACTCGCTGTCGCATACGCAATGCTAATGCACCCACCGGTCAGCCTTTGGGCCTGCATTCGTGATTGACAAGTAGAACGAAAAAGAAAATATTGGGGGAAGGTCAAGGTGCTTTAAGTTTGCGACGCTAGGGCTCTGTCGCGCTCGACCGCTGCGTGTTCGAGCATGTCAAGGTCGCGACAGCCAGACCAGCCTGGAGACCATTACCACTAAAATCCTGAACCAACTTCTCCCAAATAGAATTCGGGTGAAAAGCGGTAGAATACACTTAATCCGCACACGGTTACTGCAGCTGGGTTCCGTTTTATTGTTTGCCTGCTTCTAAGTAGTGATTCAGCTCCAAACTAAGTGAACTGCGGGAATACGAAAACAACATCCGACAGTTTGACTGTCATGGACGATGCCCCGTATGGCGAGCTTATGACCTGCGTGTGGACTAGTTTTAAGTGAGAGTAGACTTGCATTGCAACTACCGCACACTCTCTTCTCCCTCACCCACGTATTCCAGCGCGGGGGGCAAGAAGACCAGAGGCAGGGTCAAGCATAGTGGCTGACAAAGCTAGACAGCCCATCTGGCAGTGCCGCACGCGTGTGGTCCGCGTAAGATGGATCATGTTCTCAAATAAACAAGAAAAAGGGACGGCTGTGAGGATGGAATCCAGCACCGGCGTCATCAGCTTTTTTGGTTCTCAGGCAGCCTCAGTCTACTGTCCGAGCCAGTCAGGCATTGCATTGGGCGGGGATTGAGCGCAAGTGACCGATAGGGCTAAACAGCACACCGGCTCTTGCCGCACGACAATTCCCCCGACTCCTGCCCCAGAGCACTCTAGGTTTTGTTGCTTTGTTAATCTCAGAAATCAATCGGTAACTTGACTAAATTGGCCTATTTGAGGCTTCACAGGCGTAGACTGAAATTTTTCACGCAAAAGGTGTGACATTCATCACGCCAATGTCATCTTTGGATTTTATTTGCGCAAAAGTAGTGGAATACTCGGACAGCACATGCATGAGGCACAACCACCATCCCCATGCCCAGTCTTTCTACGATTGTGCTCCAGTAGCCTAATCACATGCGTCCCCATTTACGTGTGTCACGCGCTACTGAGTCCGAATTCATTTACCCGGTGTCTCGGGATACATTTAGCTCAGTTTGGCTGTAGATTCTGTTGCCATCGGCACCTGCGCTTTAGTTGTGGCGCGAAATGTCTGGATTTTTGCCAACCATAAGAGCTAAAGTGTGATATAACCGGGCGCTGCCATGCACTGATTTAGCCCTCAGCCCTTCCAATCACTATTTTTCATGGACTGGTTTTAACCTTTGCTGTACTACCGTAATTTTCTCATATTACACTACTGCCGGGCAGACCTCACTTCAGACGCCGTCTGCTGGCTTGCGGTTGTGCGGAATGCATAACATAAACACATGTTACTAAAGCTTTATTAGTAACATTACAATTCTGTTGAGAATATATTTTTTCTACTGCTCTGGCCTTCCCACGACTTCTCTCTCATCTCCAAAGGAACGGGGCCTGGAAGATCGCAGCCCTTAGGGTAAACCAGCAAGATAGTTTTAAAATTTGCTGTACTTCCGTAACTTACTTATATTACACTACGGGTTTTATTATTAAAAATGAAAATACATATCAAAAACAGAAGAGGAGATTATGAAAGCGGGAGGGGGAGGTAGAGAATAGGGAAACGAGACCGGAGTGGATCAATGCCTTCTAGCCGGTGCTGACGAGAGAACGGAGGAAGGCAGAAGCCTCGGCGTAGTCACGTTGCGCGATCTGCGAGTTGATTTCCACAGGTTCAAGAGCTTGGTTCACCGCACGCACACAGGACACCGGGTGGGTGTCAAAGAATGTCTGCGAAGGAGCAAAGATAGAGATATACGTTCAGAAGATAAAGAGAGAGTCACACTTAAAACAGTCATTTAGGGTTAAGGTCACGTACACGTGTTCACGCCTATCATTGTTCTGACTGGCCAGCCTACACCCCTGGCTAGCGGGCTCACCCCCTTACCTTGCTCTGACTGGCTAGCCTTAGGCGTATTACACACCAAGTACACAAGTACACCAAGTGCACACAAAGTACCCCACACCAAGTACACTGCGGTGTCAACATGACTCCCGACTTGAACTGTGCCTTCGCCCCCAGTAACCGCGCTGCCTACAGACAGTCCTCTGTTTTGCCTAAATAACATTTTTCTGACGTGCAGCCTTCTGTTTTACATACATTACATTCGCCATACCTATAAACTGCCTTCCGTTTTCAATACATAACACAGTCCCTCCCCAGACCATTATAGGATTATTTGCTTTTTTAAATTCCTCAGAAATTAACCGTTACCTTGAGCAAGTAGGTCTATTTAAGGATTCACAGACGTAGACTGTCAATTTTCACAAAAAACGAGTGGAATACTTGGACAGCACATGCATAGGGCACAGCCACCATCAACATTCCTAGTCTTCCTACGATTGTGTTCCAGTAGCCTAAGCGCATGCGTCCCCATTTACGCGTGTCACGCGCTACTGAGTTCGAATTCATTTACCCGGATCTCAGGACGGTGCGAATTGACAGACTGACACAATGAACAGTTACCACAGCAGGATGCGGAGTCCCGACTTACACCAGCTTATTGGCAACCTTAACATCTGTGCCGATGAACACGTGTTTATGACTCAAAGGCGCTCCAAATTCCTTTGTGAGGAAAAGATTCACAGATTTGGCCTCATCTTCTATCGCATCTTAAATCGGGATAAGGTTGTGAGACGGCTCCAAGCTGACCAGGCGTACCTGTCCGAGGCGGTTGTTTACGATCCTGCCAACCCGCCTGGTCTCGTAGACGATACAGAGTCCAACCGCAGAAGGTAGTTTTCCTTAAAAGTGATAACTGCGAGTGTTGACCAAACCGAGTCACAACAAAAATATAAAACAAAATCGACAATGGGTAGCCAGGAGAAAGCTGGGCGAGCCTCGCTGCCTTCGGGCGCGAAACGACAGATGCCAAAGTCTAACACGAAGAATACAAGGCAAGAGTATGTACTGGGGCCTTAGAAGGGTGCTCATGTATTATAAGCACCTAGTTACAAATTGAAAGTGGGTTGAATTTTTCACAATCTTCCAGCTTTCACACGCCGGTCGTTGGTTCAGTAAGGATTTGATGGTATTGAACTGTAGAGGGGGCCTCGGAAGGCCACCATGTACAATAACGCCTCCATTTCGTTGATTGAGTAAAATGGCTTTTCAAATAAATTGTGGGAATAACCGCTTACTTACAGGTTTTAAGTAGGGTGAATTTCCAACATATTATAGAATCCCGACTCGTTCGGCTTTATTCTACTGGGGGTTAGCTATACAACTAAAAATGTACATCAATGACCTCGCTCGAGGTCAGAAAACACCCCTCCCACAGATATGCACGAGCTCGCCGTTGGTCCAGTAAGGGTTAGCGATGATATTAAAAAGGTACCGTGGTGTCCTCGCACGAGGTCAGCGCACATCCCCCTGTTAGGACGGCATAACGAACAGCCTTAGAAAACAGTAGCTTGCAAAAGGTAGTCCATACACGGCAGGCTATCAATTAGCCTACACGCGAGCAAACGCTCCGTGCCAGACAATCGAATTTGAATTTGAAGCTACATTCACTCACTGAGCCAACAGGCAATCCAACCGGTGACTACGTCAAGAGAGGAGCTGAATGGCTCGATGGGCACCGTGTTACACGGCTTGTTGTTGTCCTAAATACGTTGTACGCTTATCTTTCAGACTTCTGCTGTTGCACACTTCTTGTCGCGTTCTTCCTTTGGGGGCTCACACAAAGCGTTATTGGGCGGTGATATCTCGGCCTGAGATTCCGTTACAACATTTAGCGACGCAGTCTTAGGATTAGCCATGCCGATTTCAGCAGAACAATTGCTCGCGATCCTATAACAGCAGCACACTCAATTCGAATCTGCACACATTAAGTTGATGGATTCTATGACGCAAAAATTTAGCTTTCATTTGTCTGACCCAGATTCTTCTGCGAAATTGTCCACATCAGCGGACGCACCTGCTGCTTCTACCTCTGAGTTCATTTATGACCCCAACTCCGGCATTACTTTTGGCACTTGGTGTAAACGTTGGGAAGAAATATATCGCGTGGATTTTGCCAAGACCGATGATGCATGGAAGGTGCGGTTGCTATTACGCAAACTGGGCATCAGAGAACACGAGCGGTACGCGGATATCATTCTGCCTAAAAACCCTCGTGACTTCACTTTCGATGAAACCGTCCAGAGCGTGTCAGAGACTTTTGGTGAAAAGTTCTGCTTGATCAATATTCGGTACCAGTGTCTCAAGCTGGTGAAAACGAGGCAGATGATTTGCTGACACTCGCCAGCACTGTCCACCGCGAGTGTGAATGGTTCAAGCTCCGAGAGTTGACCGATGACCAATTCAAGTGCCTTGCAGTCACCTCGTGACGCTGAAATCCGGACCCATCTGCTCTTAAAAATTGAACAGGACCCAAAGTCAAATCTGCAGTCATTGACAGCCGAGTGTCAGCGGCTGAAGAATCTCAAGCATGACTCTGCGATCGTGGAGCAACCCAGGTCCTCGTTTGCCGCCACCAATGTTCATGCTCTCACTCGGACAAAGTCAATCTCGCCACAGAAGTCCCAAGACCCCACGCCCAGAAAACCACCATCAGCGTGCTGACCGTGTGGGGACTGGCATTTTGCTCGCTTCTGTCCATTCAAGAAGCATGTTTGTCACAAAGGCCATAAACGAAGGCATAAGGAAGAACACCGTTCGGCGAAAGGAAGGCGAGAAGTTCCAAACGCCCTTCACATTACTCTGACCTAAAGTCCAACTGAATCCTGGGCACATTCCAGACAGAATTTGGGGCAATTAGGAAGTTCCTTACGGTTGCTATCAATGGCAAACCTGTATGCCTCCAATTTGACACAGCCTCGGACATCAGCATTACCTCCAAGCGCACGTGACACAGGACTGGACAGCCTCCGATGATCACATCGGACAAGAAGGCCATGAAAGTTTCTGGCGGATTTTTCCGGCTCATGGATGAGCTTAAATGTGACGTTTCCTTTGAGAGCATTCAATTCAAGGGAAAATGCTACCGTACCAACCGTCGAAAGCTTGACTTAACTGGCCTCGATTGGATCGAGAAACTCGGTCTCCTAGATTTGCCCCTTAACCGCTTTTGCAAGGAGGAGGAGGAGGAACCAAGACAGAAAGGGCCAGCAACGTCCGAGCCCCGTCAAATACCTGGTCCGTCAACTCGCAGAGGCGCGCGAAAAAGACGTGGTGCCTCAACAAAGTCTCCATCCTTCTCTCCCACGACTGTCGCCGACTCACCAGACGTTTTCACGAGGGACCCCGGTTCTAAAAAGGCACGAACTTCGGCCTCTAGGCGACCAGGCCGGAAAAGAATGCAGACGGTTCCGATGCAATTGACCCCACAGCTCAAATCTTACGATTTGTCTTCAAAGGGGGAGATATTAGGACGGCTTGACGAAAAGCCTTAGAAAGCAGTAGCTTGCAAGAGATAGCCCATACGCGTTAGGCTATCAATAAGCCTACACGCGAGTAAACGCTCCGTGCCAGACAATCGAATTTGAATTTAAAGCTACATTCACTCACTGAGCCAACAGCCAATCCAACCGGCGACTACGTCAAGAGAGGAGCTGATTGGCTCGATGGGCACCGTGTTACACGGCTTGTTGTTCTCCTAAATACGTTGAAGCTTTATCTCTCAATGACTTCTGTGGTTGCACACTTCTTGTCGTGTTCTTCCTTTGGGGACTTACACAAGGCGTTATTGGGCGGTGATTTCTCGGCCTGGGCTACCGTTACAACATCCTTAACTTACTCTCGTAATTTTTTTAATTTACAGAACTATTGCGCATTGATTTGTTCTCTGACATGCCCCACTCATAATATCCCCTAAAATCAGGTACCCGTAAGACTGGGGGCGTGCCTCGCGCGCACCCAGGCGGCCCCACGACGAATTTCTACCGAAGACAACAGTTGAACAAAAATCAACCTCATCCGTCTTCCTCCCCCGAGTCAACCAAATTTCTCGCGTCGAGAGAAAAGTGATTACTTTTGTAGGTATTGAGTTTATTATTATTTATTAATTATAAAACTATTAGTTCATATGATTTGTTGCATAAATTTATCGTAAAAAATTGAAATTCAAAGGGTACACAAAAAGCTCTTGTCATGCAATTTGGAGGAACAACAGAGACACGCAAAGAATGCAACGCCTAGTCGGAGGATCAGTGGAAAAAGTACTAGAAAAGTGTTCGTGTGTGTGATGGCAGAAATAGTAAAGGTAGGGGGAACAATGGAATCGGAAATGCTCCACTTCAGCTCCCCTAATTGGAGGTGGCGCTGAAAGAACGAAGGAAGGCAGAAGTCTCAGCAAAGTCACGTTTCACGATCCTTGCGTTGATTTCCACTGATTCCAGGGCCTGATTCACTGCGCGCGCACATGGCGCTGGATGGGCGTCAAAGAAGGCCTGCAACAAAGTGAACGCACAAACGTACATTCAGAGGGTTAAACATATATTTGGAAAGCATGCGGAAAAAACAAATCAACCAACATAAACTTCTACTGGTTAAAAAAGGATGCCTATTTACCCATAACAATATAAGAACAACTCCTATTGGTTGACATAGCCAAGGAAGTGTTTGAATAGAGGGAAGTTAGACCTAGTAAAAATGTGAAAGTAGTCTAGTATTATATGTCGCAGACAAAAGCGGCCTCACACAAAGCCCTATCCTTTATTCATCTACAATTCCACCGCAAAAAAACTTCTTTCAAAAAGTTCGTTAACGTTTAACCGAGCAAAACTTACCTTAATTTCGGCGTGCCTGGTCATACTGCAGAAGTCAGCGCAACTTCCCTATAATAAAGGAAACACATCGGGGAGCCCGTTAACGAAACGATGGGAGAGGCGTGCGGTTATGCTCAGTCAGAAACAGGCAAATACAAGGGAGACCCGAATGATCACATCTGGCTTATAAGTCGTCATCAGCTAGTAACACCCAATCCCCGTATTTGCGGACACAAGTGCCGGTACCGATCACATTGCACGAAGGAAAGAACCCTAAAATTAATCATGCATTTAAGCCCCTCCCCTGTTTAAAAAGGAGCAACAGAATCCATCCATCCACTCAAACTTGTTAAAGCAAAAATGACGTAAAGGGAGCCTGAGGGAGTGTCGAAAGGTGGATTTGAGCTTCAAGTATACAGCTTCTAGGTGAATAAAAACTTTGTGATGTCGGCTAATGATGTGCAAGTTCAAGTACTTCATGGAATACTGGTCAATCAACCAGCTACATTTTGATGGCTTTGTATTTTTTTTCGGTTGACCCAATTGTGAAAAAATCGCGGTCTCCGTGAGAAGGTTTTTCGCTGCCAAGGCTCTAGCATAGAGCTACAAGGCTCACCGTGAGCCGTGAACTCACTAACGCTTGGATCGACTCCTACCGAGGCCACGAATTTTTCACAATTGGGTCAGCTGAATTAAGCAAAGCTGGCAACCCCCCCTCCCCTAGCTATTATGTTTTCTTTTATCGAGTCTGGAATTGTCTGCTAAGATACAGCATGGAATATCTGTCGATTGTCCGAAGCTGCTGATAAAAAGCATACCATTGCGAAACAGCTTGTGCAAGTTAAACTTTCAGGCGGAAATAATAAAAATTCGATCACAGTATCCCCGTTTTTGAAAGGCGCGACCTTAGACATCTTGACAGTGAACTAAAATCGATTCTCGTGACCCTTGCAAACAAATCCTGAACAAGAACAAACATGCTCAGGAGAAGAAGAAGATGCGACCACTGGAACAAGAATTTTATTTTCCTGACGTTTTGGATTCCGTTGGGAATCCTTAATTATGGGTAATGGTAGGATAATCAGAGCCATGCGCCGGTGGTGGTTGTCCGTAGCTGCTGAGAAATAGCATTTACAGTAGATTCACTATCTCATGAGATCGAACGATTTTTACAAGTAAGTCCCTCTTACTCCAACGCAGTCCAAGCTGCGGCACCAAAGTCTTACAGCAATAAAGTAATGGTTGTTCTTCATAAAAGGGCATATTGCGAGTTATGAAGGCATATAAAGTTTTTTAGAAATATCAGCTTTTAAGCAAAGTGCAAAATGCCGAAAAAGTGGAAATCGGGCGTATTAGGTAAACTTATGTTTTACATATAAAGGAAGCCTGTTCATGCAAAGCCACCAAGTAAATACAGCAGAACAAGTAAAATTACGTTGGAAAATAATCCGTTTGTAAAGTTTTCGAATACATAGGCTTCCGTATTGCGTGCAATGTAATGTTACCAAAGAGCTTAAAGTTTGAGTATGTATTCTAACACGTTTACCCGAGAACTGCTAGTCGTTTCTTTCGTTTATACATCGCTTGACATATGATGGACTTATGCAACCGCTTTTTAACTTAATATGCCCCATTCGAACATCACGGGAGTAATATATTTCTTAAGCTCACCTGCGGCCATGCTGGTTAGTGAATCATAAATTTCAATAAAATTGTCAGGTAAAATTTTAATCGTACCTTTTTTGTACAATAAGAGTAATTGCCTTCCGCCGCATTCTTCTGTAATTATTTTGATATTTCCATTACGAAGAGGTTTAGATCTTCTTTGAAATGCTAATTAAGACTTTACGACTTTCACTGGCTTCAGTCGATTAACAATAAATAATGATTTTATTCTACAGCTTTTCAAAACCTTCAAAATAAGATATATCTTTAAAGCATTTACCTTAATCACGAGCTTTTAAACATTTTTTCGTATGCAGCTGTCTGTGCGTGTCATGAGATTAGAACCACCCACACGTGTCAACTCATTGCCGAGAAAAATGAAGGCCCACAACAAAATTCACGGATGAATATGCCTAAGATTGATTTAAAAATTTCTCCCAATATGCTAATCTGAACGGGACTCAATTCTCTAAGCATCATTTTGCACCTCAAATCAATCCAATGAACTAAAAAACAACCTCAAATGTGTGTTAAATCCCCCAATCTCCAAACTTTCATCAGATATATAATCTACTGTACTTGCGAAGCAGGCAGGCAGGAAAACATGGCCTGTGCCGAGGTTCCAACGAAGAACATTTTAAAATCAAAATGCTTCACGAATCGTAGTTCTGCTTCTTATCGAAGATAAGACCATAAAACATATCGACGCGTCAAAATAATGACTTCTATATGGTTTTAGCCGGGGCTGGATAATGCGTATATAGTCACCGGTTTATTGGTTTGCTAAATATTGGTAGCTTTATCTTCTCCTCAAATCTGCAGCCTATTAAGAAGACGGCGAGTGATTATGAATAGAACGCATATATCGTGCAGTGGAAGTCAAAACTGATATTCCTGATGAAGATTTGCTGATGGAGATAGACAAGCAGCAAAAATCTATCATGTGCTATGGTGCTGTTTCATGGCAAGGCAAAACAGACCTCTATTTTATTGAAGGAGATGCTGCTGGGCGGGCAGGAAGGTGTTGCACCGAGTCGGAGAACGACAAAAACGCTAAATCAAGTGGTTTACAGAGAGGAGATGTGCCCGCAGATGTTTACAGCTATTGATCAAGTAATGCAGGGAGAACCCTGGACGTGGCAGCAAGATGGTGCAAAGCCACACATTGCCAATGACACTGTCGCCTGGCTCCGAGTTAACACTCCAGATTTCATCACACCCCAGCAATGGCCATCCAAGAGCCCTGACCTGAATGTAATGGACTTTTGCATTTGGGGTGTACTCTTACAGGAGGTTCAAAGACGAAGAATAGGAATCACTGATATTGAGTCAATAAAACAAGTGTTGATGGACACATGGAACAACATCCCCGTTGATGTCATTCGTCGAGCAGCTCAGAGCTGGATGGATTGCTTATGTCGCTGTTCTACAGTTAATGGACAGCATTTTGAGCGGTATCTGTAACTTTTTATTAGGTAACAGTTTGTTAATTACACAATAAAGTTGTGAGTTATAATTGTAATCATTAAATTTTATTTTTATAACAGTATAAACATTATCATAAATTTAGGAGTTTTTCGTGGGGCACCCTGTATTACAACAATTGGCGAGGCAGGCGAGATTGCTGACTAGCATGCAGCAACACCAAGCCATTACAACACACACATACACACACATATAGCCCAAAAGCATTTAGATTTACATGAAGGGATGAGCAGGTTGACCATACAAGAGAAGATCCACGGAGAGGGGGTAGGGAGAGGGGAGCTTAACTTACCTTTAGGACGTAAGAGAGCATGCTGATGGCTGCCAAGTCCTCAGGCAGGGTTGCAATTCGTGTAGCCAACAGAACAGTAAAACAAAGCATGCCTACTGCTACAAATTAAGTAGACATTCACGCGAAAAAGTAGCCTGTAGTGGATCTTAAATGTAACTCTCACCGGCCAATCGAGAAACGGTTTGGTAGTATTCACATTTGCCAGCTTGATGGTAGACTTGCGCAGAATCTACCGCAGTCTCTCTTTCCTCCCCCCCCCCACCCCTGTCCGGCGTCAAGGCAGAGTCAAGCAGATCGGAGTCGCAATCGGGCCCAGGTGGCTAGCGCGGCCACAGCCTGCAACTACGCGTGACAGAACAGCCAAACGGTAAGCAGGCAGCAGCAGTGTTGGAATTGGAGTAGAAAAATGCAAAGCACTGCCGCTTATTCAGAATGCACACAGCCCAAAGGTTGTCCAGAAGAGAGGTAAGATCTGCGGGGGAAAGGAAGATTACAGGGTTTAACTTACCTTAAGGACGTAAGAGAGCATGGCGAGGGTGGCTAGTTCCTCGGGCAGGGTTCCAATCCGTGTCTTGACAAGCCGCCAGAGGGCACGCCTGCCGGCAGCCGAACCAGTGACGCCCAGAAGAACATGATAACGATCCTGCTTGCGCACGTAGTCAGTGAAGGTGAGTTGGAAGAGGCGCTCAATCAGCTCGGGGCTGGCGGAAGCGCCGAGGCAGCCCAGCAGGCGCACACGTTCGGACTGCATCGTAGCCTTGTCGTGAAGCTGGAGATAGAGAGAAAGGAAAGAGGAATTTGAAATAAGCGACAGTGCAATTGACACTCCAGCGTTTGTCCGCAGACGTTTACGAACGCCTAGCTGTACCGATTCTTCGTCGGGTGATCAAGCTGATTTTCGTAAAGTGGAACGATTTTTGGCTGGGTAAAGGGGCTTAAATGAGCCAATTCCTTCGCTAAACATTGGCTGGCGCTAAAGCGTTCTAGTGTTCAGGTGCGAGGCAGCCTATTGAGCAAAACTGTTAGAAAAATCAGTTGGGAAGATTAGTTAATAGGCAAACCCTGATGATAGGTGTTTTATGGATGGGTATACAGAGAAAAGGTAAATAAGCCGGAAAAATGACATTGTTTTGAGTTTCTTACCTCTTTCGACTCTGTATCCAGTAGTATCGCGTACGTCAAAACCCAACGATAACACCTACCAATGTAGTACTGTACTATAAAAACAATAGTAAAGGATGAACAAAGTGCCAACTTCAACAATGGATACACGCAATCAAGGACAAAACGAATCGGCCCAATCGCCTGACTTTATAAAAGGGAACAACGTAAGTTCAAGAACGCAACACGTGTGCATGGGTGATGCCAAACTTGGAGGAACGGGTGTTATGTGAGAGGAAACGAAGGCTGCTTTTATGTGACTTAAGGAGTCGGTTCATGTGGCATCCGATTGGTGTGAAACACTGTGATAAAGGAGGAGATTGTGTGTAGTTGCCCATAATGTGTCAGTAGGGGGTGTTCGAGTGGTCCCCAGAGCAGCCGCGGCTAACTAGCTGAAGATTATCCAGGTCAACCAGATGTTTATCAAACAAGAGGGGGAGGAAGCGGATAGTTGTCGATCCACCACAAAGTCACGTCACGGGTGTTTAGCTCCGCGAGTCGAAACAATTGTATTTTGAAGCAGCAGGGACCCGACAGCATTGTGGGAAAAATAAATTAAAACAAGGGAGCGGAACGGGATTGCGACAGTATTCAAGTGGCACTTTTAATGTCGTGACCATTTTGACACGCGTGTGCATTCGAATGGAAATGGGTCAAGCGATGAAGCCGACCAGCAATCCTAAGGGAAGAGATTCGACGGACACGCGGATCAGTGAAGAGAGCCAGCTTTTGGAAGAGGGGAATAATCCTATGTAGATCAGACAGAATTTAACTGGAGATGGACGTGGAGAAGTTCAAACTGATTTAACCGAAGATAGCACACTTAAAAGTACGATACAGACCGTGGCCGCTCAAGTGAGTGAATAAGTAATTGGCGTGGTCCCGCGTCGTTAAATAGGGAACTGGGAACCAACAACAGAAGCTGCGGGGTGAGAAAAAATTAGAGTAATGTAAATAAAATGTCACCCTGAACCGAACGTAGGCCAACCAACACGCAGGTCAAGGTCATAACCAAAAGGCGTACAAATAGAATCAACGGAGCATTGTATCTCTTAATCTAGCAGCTTTATTATCAACTCAAAACGAGGTCTCCAAATCTATCCCGTCCATTTCCCCAACAGTCACCCCAAAACTATGCCTCTAAATCAACCCTCCCCCCTTCTAGCTGCCGCGTCAATGGTCGGCTCTCCTGGCTGGGCCGTCTCTTGGCTTGGGGATTATTTTACTTCCCGCACCCAATTCGTTCAGAGCGGGAAGCGAAAATCCACGATCCTTCCCAACAATTGTGGAGTTCTGCAGGGGTCGATATTATCCCCTCATCTTTTTTCCCTCCATACTGATGACCTAAGATCTCCAAACTCATGTTTGTTTGTCAAATATGCTGACGACATGGTTGTCGGCCATCCTCTCAAAAGCCAGACCCATCTGCAAACACTAAAGGATGGATTGGACCATGTCACAGCATGTTCGTCAGAAAATGGCCTTTTACTTAATGAGCGGAAGTCAGTCCAGAGTATCTTCAGGCTGCGACCCTCCTCCAGTCCTGAAACCATCGACTTTCTGCCCAACAATGTATCCTCCTTCCGATACCTTGGTGTAACAATAGCTTCCAACCTCTCATTTAATCTTCATATTGAAGACCTTTTTATTAAAATCCGCAAATTTTTAAATTATATCCGCCGCTTGCGTTCTTATCGCACCCCGCAAGCCCTCATCTGGGGTTTTATAGACGCTTGTTTCCTCCCTCTCATTCTTTACTGCTCTCCAGTAACCTTTCCAGCACTACTCAAAAAAGACTTTATTATTATTAAACGTATTCTCCGCATGCTCTCTTCAGCTGCCGGCTATTCCTATGCTTTTTTAGCTGACCTTATAATTCAGCGACATTTCAAATCGGTCAAGAACTTCGTGGACCGTATTCTTAGTGAGGTCGCTCACCCTCTCCACTCCGAACTAATGGCTTCGAAGTCTTTTCGTACGACGCGCCGAAACTTCCGACATATGACATGTCGTACATCAGCCTACCAGAACTCGATACTCCCATTCTTAGCACGCTTCCTCACATGTGAAGAAACGGAAATTGAAAAGCTGAAGGCCGACCTGACTCCATAACTGATGTGGTAACCGTGTCGACTTCCCCCTTTGAGTTTTCTGTGATTTTTGACCGTTTACTCTTGAGTTTTTGGACCCTTTAAATTACATAAGTTCTTGCTCTCCGTGAATGGAGCCATTTTTTGCTGAAAGTTTGATATTATCATAAAAAATTCTCATCATCATCATCCTCATCAATTTTGCCGTCAATTAAGGGTGCAGCGAAGACGAGGCGGGCATGCACATTGGCGGGAAGCGAAAAGTGGAGGGGCTGTAAAAAGTCGCATAGTGGAGCCGAGCGAAAGGGAAAGGCGCGGGACGATTGGTAAACCCCCACTATTAGGGTCATCCCGCAGTGGGCACACAGGACGGCTGGTAACCGACCCACGATGATCAATAGCTGCAACACCCCCTGGTAAAACTGTGGGCATTACTACCGTCTCCACGGGGGTAATGGGTTGCTGCTAGCGGATAGCTGTAGTACCCATTGCAGCGCAAACACATCGGAGGCCCTCGGGAGGGGGAGGGCGGGAGAGGTGAAGGGGGTTAAAGACAAGACCGCGTCACGTCTCCGTTGTGCGGCGTTTCCACAGAAGACGTGTGTAAGCAGAAATAGAAAGGCCATTCCCACGCCAGTCACGCGGAAAAAGGTCTTCCGACTACCACGTGTCCACCGAGCTCAATACCCGTCCGGCCTGCGGATTAAGTGACTACTTAACAGTAATTCTGGTTTATTTTAAATCGCCAGAACGCCTACTGAAATTGTATTCAGTAGCAATGTCAAAAAAGTTGAACCACCAATTTTGTGTATTAGGCCGCCACCTTCAGGTGGAACGACAGGCAACAGAAACGCTCCCAGTAGCGTGACCCGACACATTTTCACTGTTGCCGTTATCAAACATGATTGGGAATATTAGGGCGACGAGAACAGAAATAGTGACAGGAAAGCGGAATGGAGACTTACTGCGAGCAGACGCTGGAATACCTCTGCACCGCCGTTGCGTAGACACAAGGAGTAGATAGTGGTACGCAGGTCGGGAGAAATTAGGTTCTTCTGCGCTTGGCCCTCCGAGGTCTCCGTTACGGAGGCGTAGTGCGCGTCGAAGGCTTTGCGCGCCTTCGAAATGACGTCAGGATGATGGGCACGACCGAGAACCTCCAGGATTATCGGCCGTAGGAGACTATCGTTTTTACTGTCTTCTGGTTTAGGGTCAAAACCTACGAAAAAGAGGCTACTTGAGGAGGTTCGATTGTGTGCTTCAGTGTTTTAAGCCAGTCAGGGTTTTTAAAGCAGGAATTTTAGAAGCCTTTCTCACAGTAATACAGCCATTAGCATAAGGATAAGGAACCACGCAATTTCCCCAAACCGAGTTGATTTTTTGGAGGGCTACGTCTTCGAATGTAATCCATGAAAAAACGAGGGTTATAAAGCATTTTAACTGGAGAACGGCTACACAGACACACAAAAAACACTACACTTCGAGCAGATAAAGCCCCACGGACTCACCAAGTTTCTCGTAAACAGGCAAGGCCAATTGCGTGTAGAGGTTATTGAGACCGACCTCTTCCGGTGAAAGTTCGGAGAAGACAACCTCGTCACCGGCCTTGTAGGCCATCTCCTGGAGGAGGACGCGTACAGAACCCAGTCCCTGGGCTAGAACTGACCACACGCTGTAGCTGTCCTCGCCAGTGTAGGCTCGAGTCAGGTCGAGCACAGTCTTCAGAGGGCATTGACCGGCGCGAGCCTGAGGAGAACACATGAAGGAGGAACGAAACAATGAGTTCTGGTCCACATTCAGAGGAAATCGACGGCTTTGCAGACAGTCTCGAGCAATCGCATACAAATGCAACACTTTATTATCCGAAATTAACGGCTCAAAAGTAAATTGCGTTCAGTAGGTGGGGGCAGCTTTAAGTTCCACGATTATGCTACAAGTTGACAGCTTTGGTAGTCGTAACTGTCCATCACTCGGGAATTAATGGAAGTGATATTCTGTGCATTCGAAAAGGCATTTCTTCAACAGTAAACTGATACGGACGTGAATCCTACTAGGAATCCATACAGGTAACGGCCACGGGTGAACATGAGGTGAATGACCAGAGCATTAGTCTGCAGTGACTCGCAGTATGCGTAGGCGAGGTGAACGGTAAAATTGTCGGGGTGAAAGTTTGACACAACGCCGACAATGATTTCTCACAGGTTGGATAAGTAAAAAATGAAGAATAGGGCGTCAGACACGAACCACCGGTTCCAAGACATGCCCGACTACCCAAATCGAGTTAAAGCCAGGCTTTAGACCGATTTTGTCTAACCACCTGCCAGTTTTATGCTCCAAAATAGCAACCGGGAATGACGTTTTAGGCAGTTCCTCAAGCAACATTGTACAAAGGCGAATGATTGCATTCCAGCTGTATGTGTATGTATTCAAGAAGAAGGCTGTTCGATAGCTGGAACTATTTCTTTATTCATTAAGGGCCAATCTTACTTGAGATTGCTCCGATACCACCTCAGGTAGTATAGATGGCCTCCAAAAGAGTAAATATCCTATAAGATCTACCAGCCCTAATACTTCCTCTTACTTTCACTGTATTCCCCTAAGTCACAGCAAATACACGTGAATCGCAAGCGGTTTCTGCTCCCGTGTATTGCCCAGGGGTTGAAGTTCCTATCACAATATACGCCACTTTGCGCTACCGTTCTATGCGCTGATTGGTTACTTCGTGTAAGCTTATTTTATCATTATACCGTTGTAGAATGAAGTTATTATTTTACTTATTGTATTTTCAAATTTTGACGACAAATATTCTATAGGTTCGAGCGTGCGACCAAAAAGAAAACCAGGGGAAAATCAGACTACGGAAAATGTGAATATGATCCTCTTAATACTAAGGAAAATACGTATTTGTTAATAACAGCGAGCGGATTGTGGGTTTTGTAAGTAGTATGTCGGTGGCATTTGATGCAACTGGATGTTTCGGTGTTTCCCTCAACCGGTTAACATAATTCATCAGCATTTCAAAATACAATAAGTAAAAGAATAACACTCATTCTACAATAGCATAGTAATTGAAAGAAGCTTAAAATCTCTTCAAACGTTCATCCTTTGGTACCACGAGTAGCCACAGAAAAGGACCTGAGGGGTATATATATATATGTATAGGCATTTAACCTTACTACGGATCAAACTCTAAACGTTAAGGAAACGGACAGCCAGCTGACATCGGGCGGGGGAGAGAGGTAGGAGACCGCCCCAACCCTTTCCCAACATTAGACTATTTACAAGGAGATGCCTTGAAGAAACGAACAAGCGGAGAATGGGCGCTAACTGCGCGGAGAACAGAAACAGAGACACTGACCAACGCAAAGTGATCATCCAGCAGGTTCAGACGATCGCGCTCCGGAATTTGGTGTTTGGAGAGCGCGGCGAGGATGGGCGGTAGCATGGTGGGGTGATAGCAGACACGGAAAAAGCCCACGGCGCCGGGATTAATGCGCACGGGTGTGTCCGCAGCCACGGGCAGGGGGATGGCGTGTTCGCACTTGACGTGCTCAGACTTGGTGGCCGCAGACGGAGGTGGGACAAGGGCTCGCGAGACGATCGCGCTGGAATCGTCAGCTCGACAGACGGTCATAGGGACGTACCAGTGGGTGGGAGCATCTGTTGTAAACAAAAACCCGAGAAAGTTGCGCAGGGTAGCAAGACATGTGAAAGTGTACACATTAATTTGGCAGATGAGAGCAGATGGCGTGGGAGGTAAGGCAGCGTGTGACGAGGGCTTGCAAGCGCTACACGCACACAGACTAAAGCCCGCATCCAAGTGATGGGGGGGTGGGGGAGGGTCGAATGCCGCCCCCCGGACTGTCTGGTTGTTTGACAGTAGAAAAAGCAGGGTGTGACGAGAGCTTGAGCGTGAAGTGGGGGAACACGAACATTAGGCCGAAGTCCGAGCAGCCAACTGGGTTGTTCGGACTTGGATTAGATGCAGGAGAACGCATACAAGGGCTACAACTGGATGATACACAGGACGACAAAACTATCTTGTAGGGCTGCCTCACTATCTATTCTCCCCACCCAACTGTCTGACGTAATTTGTGATTAAATATTTAATTCGTGGTTAGTAAGTTTAAGTGAATATTTAATTGCATTGTAAGTATCAGTTTCAGTATGTTGAGGGATGTGTAAGAAAAATTCCTTTGAGTGCCCTATTTGTACATATGTGTAGTGGTAGAAGAAAATTTGTTTCTCAGACTGTTGGCGAGGCCAGTTTTCCTGTGCAATAGGAAGAAAAGAGGAGCAGACAGTGAAAAAAACTCCTCAGGGATTTTTAGGAGAAAAACTGTCGCTCTTGTGGGGGTAATGCGTGGGATTTAGGAGAAAAAAGGGGGTTCCAACGGGGGGGCATTGCAAAGGTTCCCAGGATCATTACCGTGTGGAAGCCGCGTCCAGATTCTTCCTTGTTGATTGCAGAGTCCGCCAACGGAAATGGAAAAACAGAAGCATCCGTCCAGATCGTCGACAGGCCGCTTTGGGTCGAACTAAGGGTGAATGTTTAGGCCGTCAGGTCTAGCTGATAAGATCGCTAGTGGGGTAATCACGGTACGCAGATAGCCAAGTAAGGTAGACTGCGGAGACCGTATGAGGCAACGGCAGGGTTCGAACAGCTGGTGTTCGGGTGGTTGGCTTGCGAGAGCAAGGTTGAAGGGACAGTTGTGGCCTGCATGAGTTTCTGTGGCTGGCATGCGAGAGGCTGGGTAGTGCCGCCAGTGCCGCTTGGGAAAAGGAAAGGTCATCTCGCGTCCGCGTGGGCAACTGGGTCTGCGGTAGGAGGAAAGTTCTCGACTACACGTGCATCGGCATCTTTTAGGAGATAGGTTATCTCGACTACGTAGGAGTGAGGTTGGTTGGCTGCTTTGAACTTCGATGGCAAATCAGTATGCCATGTTAGTGTTCGCTGAGAGGAAGAAGGGGTACCGTTAGCAGTAGAAGTAGAATCCGAGTTTGGGAAAGAGGCCTGAGTATTGGCACTCATGGCAGGAATAGCTCCGTGGGATGGGGAAAGAACCAGAGCCAGGAGTCAATGAGCTGAGAACGGCTGAGGATCACCGTATCGCTGCGTTGAGGTCAGCCACATCAGAAGTTGAGTTGAGAGTTCATCTCACGATTGGGGTCACCAGTTATAGGAGTTAAGGCAGAGACGGTTAACCCTAACACCTACAATCTTCGAGGCCTGGTTCCTTAGGCGATAGGAGAAGTCTTGGGAAGGCCAGAGTAGAAGGGAGAGTTTATTGTGTACACAGGTCGGAGAATAGATGCAAAGAGTGTTGACTCGCGGATGACCGCAGTCCGGCTGCTAGGGCGTCAATCAAAACATATAAGGTTAAATAAACTTGCATTTTTTCTTTTAGATAGGCACCGGTTCCTGCGATTGCTGGAGCAAGAACTACGCCGGCCTGGCGATTCAAACTCTCTCATTCAAGTAGAGAGGAAAGTCGGATGCAGTCCAAGACCAGGACTGCATTGGAGTCGTGGCCCCACGTTTGGATCATAAAGCATGAAAGGGGCCCAAAGCCCGTCTTCACAGCCCAAAAAGACGCACAGTGTAGTGCCCGCAGCCTGAAACGCAGGGGAGTTATGAATGATGGGGGAGTCGCGGCCCCATGTTTGGCTCATAAAACATGAAAGGGGCGCAAAGTCCGCCTACATAGCCCAACAAGACACAGAATAGTGTCCGTAGCCTGGTCACGCAGGGCGTGAAGAGTGATGGGGGGGTCGCGGCCCCATGTTTGGATCATAAAGCATGAAAGGGGCACAAAGCCGGTCTATATAGTACAACAAGACACACACAGTAGTGCCCACAGCTTGGCAACGCAGGGAGTGATGAGTGATGGGGGGACTCAAATACCGCCTGGAATGTTTGGTCGTTTGACAGGAGACCGTGAATAACAACAACGACAAAGCGGCGTGTAACGAGAGCTTAAACGTGAAGTGGGGGAACAGTCAACTGGCTTTTTCGAACTCGGATTAGGTTCAGACGAATGCGCACACTGACTTCAAATGGCGGATACACAGGACGCAGTTGAGGTGGTCGATGCATATTAGCGGAAAAAACTAAGCAGGATTTTTTTCTTAAAAAAGGAACAACCTAAAGTACAGAAGAGCGCGCTGAGATCGAATATGATCAAAGTCGATAGCGGAAACGGGCGAACGCCTGCAGTGACAATACATGGAGTCATTTGCTAATCGAAGAACAGAGGCGCCCTCCGGGAAGTAGTCACGAAAAAAGGGACACGACTGTTGGAAAAAAGAACTTGCTAGGACCATTTTTTATGGTCCTATTTGGCTTTGACTTATATTGATAAACTACTTTTGCATTTTTAAGAAGCCCGACTCTCCCCTTTTTCGTTAAATACCGCCGATATAAGGTCGAATGTTCACCAATAGGCATCAGTTGCCTAAGCTGGAGGAGTTTGTGTTGAGTTGATTATATGTAGCTCACTAAAACAATTGTAAGTGGCCTTATTTTTTATATTTTCAGATCACTTTTGACACCATTAAAATTATCGTTAATTGGTGTAACCGCCAATTCCGTAAGACTATTGGGCGGAGGAATAGATATTTAGGCAGCCCCACATGACAGTTTTACCAAGAACTTTATCGGCCTGACAATTCAGGCTTTTTCGTTCGAGTAATAAGCAGTGAGGAAAGTAAGATGCAGTCCGAGACCAGGATTGCACTGAAATCGCGGCCCCATGTCTGGATCATATAACATAAAAGGGACACAAAGCCAGCTTACAAGAGCGGTTTTGGAGTGTACAGTAGGTTGTCCTGTAATTCAACCTGAAATACGGGGGCTGGTATGAACCGCTGAGTTGGTTCAGAATGTTGTCTTTTAGATATGTAAGAAGTTGAAATTTAGTCGATTTCCTGAAGCTCATAGTCATGCCCAGCCTACGCTAACAGAAAATTTGCCCCCGGGATGCTTCATGGCAGCTTGTGGAGCAATTACTACGTGTCTGTAAGATAAAATACGCCAGCAATGTTGTCTGTCTAAAAATAAGAGCCGCTGTGGGGGAATCGAGAATGAGCCCCAGGCCAAACGGGACAATTTAGTAGGTGAATGTTCGTCAACTAATGTCATATGTATTTTAGACAGAAATAAACTATGAATCTATATTGAAACATAGGCATCCCAAGATATATAATTACTGAGAAGTAAATTTACTTGGCGAAAAATAACCTCTATTGTGTAAATGTTCGAGTCTGGTCCCCCAGCTCGTCGTCAGACAAACAAGAGAAGTACGAAAACTGTTAACTTAAAACGATACCTGACATAAAATTGGATGGTTAGTCAGAGTGTAAGCCCATCAGCGTCATCTGCGTTCAATTATCCGGTTGATAGTGGCTGTTTATGCTTCGATCTGACCCTGAAAAATTTGTAATTGGCGCCTAAATCGATATGTCTATCTGAATGCATTGTCATCGAGAACTCGCGGTCCTTTCTAGTTGGGCAGGTGCCAACGATTTGGGTTTCCTGCTATGAGGATCCGTGCCCTATGTCTAGTGTGCGCATGACAACCTAGGATGGGTGATCTCGTCTCCTCACCGCTAACTGGTGTTCATGCATACGGATGGATAGATATTTCCCGGTTTGGCCACAACAGCCTGCATCACAACTGGTTCACGGTATTTTGTAGACAATTCTTCGTCTTTTTAAACAGCCAACCCTGTCCTTGGGGTGTAGAAACTGGGTGCGCAAAGTAGGGGTGGGCTTGTACGTAACTTCTATCTGGTGTTTTCTTGGCTGTATTTAGGCACCCTCAGATAAATTTTCCATGTATGGAAGGGTTCGCCAGTGCGTCGGCTTTGGCGCTTTTTCTTTGAACTGTTTTTGCCGTAGGGAAAAAAACAGTTTGAGAAGATACTTCATCTCTGTCCGATATGCTGCCTCATCTGAACAGTGCGTTTTCGCCCCACTTAGCAGCAAGTCAACTTATCTGATTAAATTTCAACTGAGCAGGTCCTAGCCACACTAGCACATGCCAAACCAACACTATCTGATTTCGTCAGCGTCGCAGCGCGACAAAAATAATGCCATCATTTCGTCATCTCCAGAGTGCAATCGCCCCCGCACTTACGTTCAATGTCCCTAATTGAGGAGGCATTATACAGTACAATTCATATCAGTCACTTGTTAACCCTGCATTCAATGCATATTAATTTATACTGAGCCTTCCAACTTGCTGAGAATGTAATTTAATTTTAAACTTTTTATCATAACTGTAATATCTTCGACTTGGTAAGACTTTAACTTAATTTTAATGTTTTTGAGAAAATGTTTAGGGTCAAATATTTTCAACCTCGGCCCGAAAGTTGATATGCATATTTGAGCTGAAATACAACAGCCGTAGTGGAATAATCGTGTATTATTCGCAATCTGTCAACAGACAGCATTCGTACCGTAACATCTCGAAAGTTCACGATTTTCAAATTGTGGCTTCACAAATTCGAGCATTTATCCTTGGAACCTAACTACAAGTAAAGCAGATGAAATTCGTGGATATCTTCGTGACCGGTTAGTTATATACATCCCTTTTAGCGTCAATAAGTGGCTGTTTAGGCTTCCTGCTGACCTTAGCAAATTTGTAATTTGCATCTAAATCAATATACCTGCCTCGTCTGAGTGCATTGCTTCCTAGAACTTGCAGCCCTTCCTAGTTGGACAGGCGCCAACGGTTTGGGTTTCCTCGCATGTACATTTGTATCCTTGTC
>JAYGXS010000008.1:9740344-9809960 GCA_036362985.1 Ligula intestinalis
AACTGATCGGTTTAGGCTTATCTGCTACAATATAGTAGGTATACAAGTGGATATATCAAAAGACATCTGCATATGAGAATGTCTCCAGCCAACCCTGTCCTATTGACCGGATAATTAAAGGCAGGTGACGCTGATTGGCTTACACTGTAGCCAACCATAGAACCTTATGTTAGGCATCGTCTTAATTCAACTGTTTTCATACTTCTCTACTTTGTCAGCCGACGAGCTGGTAGGTCAGGCTTGAAAATTTACACAATAAAGCTAATGAGTCCCCAAGTAACTTTATATGTACCAATTTAAGTTACCTTCGTTTCCACCGTCGGCAAGGAAGCGGGTCTGACTGATGCCCAGGCTAAGAGACTGGCCATCTGCGCTAGGAAGGGGACGGACTGAGAGGACTGGATAGCCGGTCTGTTTGGTCCACGTCGACATAATCTCCTTCACTGGCTGGCCACTGACCTCCGCCAAGGCTCGCCACAAATCCGTGGTGACCGTGTTAGAATACTGGTGCCTCTTGAAATATAGTTGCAAACCGGCTTTGAAGACCTTAAAGGGAAACCAAAAAGAATGAACAAGAAGAAGGGCAATCAGGTATCAAGTGGACAAGTACGCTGTACTGGCAGTATTTAGAGCAACAGCAGCAATAATAACATATAGCAGTAGTCGTGGCAGCAGTAGTGTTATCCAGGGTTCCCAGCAAAAACAATTAAACCTGGCCAACCGCGGCATGAACAGGATAAAAAACTGATTAAGAACGCAAGTAGTTGATAAAATCCGTTGCTAAATAACCAACAGGGCGGTTAGCAAACAAACTTTCTTGGTAGCATGAAGAAACTAACCGCTTTAAAACATTCCAGGCGGCTCTAGCAAAACAGATAAACTACTATTTCTAGTAGGTAATTGTACACCGATCTGTTTCAGGATGTACCTATCCTGGTTGAGGCCGTTGCAGGCTCGGCATGCCCAAGCGTCTTTGTTGGTAATACCTAAGGATAAACTACTGTAACAATAGATTTCTGTTAAGTTCGATAAGGACGCTTTCAACAGATTTGGATTCGCGATGAACAGTATCTGTTTGCCTGTGTGACAGATCACGTGGTAGATGCGTTGGACTAACACGGAGGCCAGATCAGGGTACGGCGGACGTTATTAGGGGGTACACACCTATAACAAATTTCACAGCTAGTTGCTTTAGAGGAAATTATAAATGGTCGTATATGCAGAATTTAGAGACCCAGTTTCAACTCAAGAATAAAATGAGGTTGGGGTGCATCCCGACAAAACCTTGGTTCGCTTACATCTTTAGGTCAACGAGGACGAATGTGTCAGATCAAAACAGGGTCCCTAGTATATTTACCTAATAATCATTTATAAGCGTACGTAGCAGTGATAACTATCCTCTTTGAGAACTATTTAATGTGATCATGAACAATAAACTCAATCCCTCAGAAATCGGATTTATTAGCTTATTAGCTTCTATTTCAGATCCTCTGCCACGACTCACAGACGATATGGCGAGTTCCACAAAACCTTGGCGATTATGGTAGTTTTCGACTACATCTCTGATATTTGACCAGTAGCGGTCTCAGACCTCTTTACGATTACCTATGACTAAGGATTCCCGACGGAATCCGAAACGTCAGGCAAATAAAACTCTTGTTCCAGTGATCGCATCTTCGTCTTCTGAGTAGCGGTAATGTCACTGATCACTGTTCCTGGGATGGGGGTACTACTGATGAGCGCAGTAATGTTCTGACAGGGGTCTACTTTACTACTGCCCTATCGATCGGGACAAGTGAGTTCCGTTAGCGATAGGTGAACACTCATCAACGAGTATTGTGTTGACCATTCAACGATCAGTCTTCCACCAACAATTGCTGAGTTGGCAGTGACGAAATAATCGGCCGTCATCCTCTCCATTGCTGTTTTTGGTTAGTCAGTCACGCACCCACTTGCTTAAAGATCCTGCATAACGTCGAATGGACACAATCTCATCCATAAGTCAAGTGATCTCCTTTACATCATTTCAGCATATAGTGTCACTGTGTAACCTCCTTGCAAACTTTTCGATCAGACGACTGCTAAGGGTCTACTGCTGCCGGTTCAAGCTGAACGACCTATGCGCCTTAAATTCGTCGAAGGCTCCGGGAGTCTTGTTATTTACTCATGCGAAAGGTGAAATCGAACTGCGTGCATAACATCTGCGATCAACAAGTCAGTTGGTATGCTCTTGTAAGCTCGACCTAAAGGCCGCATAGGGGATCTTAAATGCAAGGCGAAGAGATTTTCTTCAACATTGTCTAAGTAGCGCACTCCACATAAACGAACTCAAGGTCCGTGTGCTTCACTCGACTGTGTAGGCTAGGTTTTGTTTAAACCAACAGCAGGACACGGATTTGGGTAAACACCGCATCACAAATGCCTCCGCGCTAAATCCTACGGCTTTACTCAGTGCCAATAGAGGAGCATATCCGAATTCCAGGTAGCAGATCAGAAAAAGAAGAAGCGATCACTAGAACAAGAGGTGTTCCAGTGATCGCTTCTTCTTCGTCTTCCTCTTCTTCTTCTTCTTCTTCTTCTTCTTTTTCTTCTTCTTCTTCGTCTTTTGCTTCTTCTACTTGATCATCTTCTTATTCTCCTTCTTCTTTTTCTTTTTCTACTTCATCATCATCTTCTTCTCCTTCTCCTTCTTTTTTTTCTTTTTCTTCTTTTTCTTCTTCTTCTTCTTTTTCTTCTGCTACTTCATCATCATCATCTTCTTCTTCTTCTTCTACTACTACTACTACTACTTTACTCAGTCTCATATCCCAACATTAACCAAACCATAATCCCGACCCTTACCTCACCTGGGATTTGGCAAAAGACTAACATTCGTAACATGAGGGGGCACTTGGAAACATACCCGGTAAAAGTTAAGATGGCCGCCCACCTTAGATAGCCCCAGCCCCTAGTCTCGAGGTTACTTCTAATTTTATTAGTTTCAGTTTAGTTTAGGTTTCTGCTTATTATTTACTTTATTAGTATAAGTTTAAGCTTTTTTAGTTAAGTTTGATACCGCTAACGTTAGGTAAACATACTCAAATAACTACGACCTACTACAGTGACTTAAGTAAGCTCCATGGTCCCTCCATGGTGTCTTTGGAGCTTACACTGGAGCCTACGGACCCTGGACGAACGAGTTTGTCCTCTAACTGCCTATCTGCCACTGTACCTTTCCAATCAAAAACCGACAAGACAGTGATCCCGTGCTGCATTTGTTAAAGCGTTGGACTTCTAATAAACCAGGTCGCGGGTTCGAAGCTCGAGCAGGGCACCAATTTCCGGGGCAACATTTGAGCTGAGTATGATTAGCTGACGACGGCTAATAAGCCAGCCATGGCCATTCCTAGTCTCCTTTGTCTTCTTCGGTAATTCCCTTCTGTCAAATACCTACTATATATTAAACTAAAGTAACGAAAGAAAGCTAAACTAAACAAAACCAAGAAAACTAAATAATAAACTAAAAACTAGCCTTAACGAATGCTACCGGTCCTGGAGCTAGGGATAGCTAAGGGTGAAGACCAACTTAATTGCTACCCCCTACCCTCCTAAAATATTTATAATTATTTTTGTGAGGGGCTACCTGTTATGCCACGTCAAAGCCTTGACGGAAAATAACAAAATTTCCTCAGTAAACAAGGGAACCAAAATGTGGCCGTTGCATACTTGCACACTGGGAGCAACACAGTCATGGACTTGTCAACGTAGGCATCTTATCAACACAACCGTCAATTGTCTGTGCGCATAAAAGGCCTGATGTGTGATCCCTCCAGATTAGAGAGGACGCCTCCTAGCCATCAGGGTAGCAGACATATCGATCAAGTTGCGCTGCTGCCGGTAGACTTGGCTGCGAAAGTTCGAGGGAGGGGGGGGGAGGGAGCATTCGGGGTCGCCGGTTCGACTCCGTGTGGCAGCAAACTTTTTCCGTCCGCGTGAGTGCTACCTTCCTGCAGTCAGCCAAAACAGGTAGTTCGACAACACAAATGCCTCACAATTACACCTCCCCCCTTTACACCTCAATTCACCGCTATAACGCGTATAGGATGCAAGTCTAAAAGATCGATAAAATTGGACAATGTCGAAGAATGTCACTGCCCTCATTGTCTGTACTTTTATTTACGCAGGGATTCGTGGAAAGCCAAATTAGACTAGTCGTAGCAAATGAACCGTTTTGAACCGGTTCGAGGAAAGCGCTGGAAGCACAAAGCTTTGGCTGAGCCGGCAATAAACAACCGCTCACGGTGTGAGAAAGATTGAAAATTCCACGACGCGATTGAACTACCGGAAAAAGACGCATCACGGACTCGTTCAGGCGAATATTCGCCAGAAAAGTCAATCGCCTGCCGGATTCTATTGTGTTTCCACTCCAGACAATGCTGACACCTGAGTCATCACGCCTCATCTTGCACGATCTTGGTGGCAGGACTAAGATACGTCTTATAGGTAATTTCTCCTCCAAACTTAAGGAAAGTCACTGCAGCGCATGATTCTACCTCCGGTCTTGTTGATTCTGTCTTAACACAGGGCACATGTGGGGCAGATGGAGGAGGGAGCACAGCAGCTGTAGTGCAGTTCTAATATAGCTTAAAACTAATCCACGAGCAAATTACTGTTCCTGCACTACTATGCTTTGGTATACACGGCAACAGTAGCTTATGTAGCCCCATTAATTAATCCCTACAACCTGCATGTGTTCCTATGAAAACGGTGTTTATCGGGTTTTATGGGCGGGAAATTGGAACACGCAGTGAAATATACTTTAAAAATGCTATATGCATCTTTATTTTACTGTATTTAGAAGTGTTGTTGATTTATATCTGTAGAGTTTCCTAATCTGTAATCTCATTTAACTTATTGCGGACAAATCCGATTATCAAATCGCAGGTTTCTTGAATTTCCCGAAACATTGAAATGATGGTTAGGAGGTCGTCTATTTCAACTTACCTAAGGTTCAACTTACCGTTCTGGAGTTAGATTAGTGTATTCCGCGGCGCGAACAACCTGCTCTTAGCGGCCGCGGGAAGCAACTTCGACTACATTTTTTTTCATTTCACACTTTCTTCCAAAAATTTCCTTCTCTGCCTATCCTATTTCCCCACCCCACAAAACTCTTTAACCACCGTTTTTGCAGGACAAAATGCTGGAACTAGGGGTATATGAGTGGGGCTACATGAGCTACTTTTGCCGGTATATACTGCGGACCTCACCGGATGTGACGGTCGAAATGTCATACACGTACCTTCGTTATATGACTTTTGTGGAATGAAGTTCGCCTTGTTTACCCTCCTGACAACGACAAATAAAGCGACAGTCAGAAACTTTACAATTCCATTCGTTACTTGACCTTACCTTACTGTGAGTGCAAAACAAAGCAACAGTCAATGAATTAGTACAAGATTAAAACTACTATAGCGTATCGTAAATGAGCTATTTTGAAAAACACATATTTGACGATTGTGTACTCTCTTTTTTGGGTCAACCATTTATTATCTGTAATTATAGTATATTGAGCTAATTGTTAAATGAAAGTAAGGTGCTTTGGGAGTATGACTTGGGTCATCTCTAGAGTATCCACTTCGGCAACAAACATTTTTGTGAGTTGTACCAAACATTTGTGGTGGGTCCTGGGACCTAACCGCGCGAATTTTCGTCCCATTAATGTGTCCAGCAGATCTACCGATGCATTTGGGGGAGAGGGGTCGTACGTCTTTTGTTATAAGGCCTTGCTACCACTGTAGTGCTAGCTGCGCTAACAGGCCCCGATACTGTGGTCCATGCCACATCTTCGTATGTAGAAATTAACGACGGCGTATCAGCGGTAGGGTATCCTCGTTAGTGAGCCATCATTCAATGCTTATCAACCCACACTAACCTACCTAGTTTGGCAGGGCTGCTGCAATGTGGTCCCTTACCTCCCGCACACGCCACTCCAACCCACGCATGCGGACGAGAAAGTGGACATAGGCTTCCACGCATGCTGATTTTTTTTACCACAATTTGAGGATGGTACCACTTTTACACACGCCAATTCGAGTACAAACGTGTCTGTGTGACGGAGCAAGCGCGCAAGTTACCGCCCGCGTGCCCTCGTGCCAGGGCGGCAGGAACACCCATCGAAATCGTGGTCGATTTTTTTCTCATGGACAAAGAATGGAAAAACGAAAGCAATAGATCTCACCTTATCTGCTATTTAGACCACCAGACTCTTACACCGGATAAAGCATACAACTAGAAGAGCTTTTCCATTCAAATTTTACAGTACGCCCTGTTTATCGGTCTTAAGACAGCCGTGGTGGTGTTGGTGGTGTTGGCGGCGGCGGTGGTGTGGTGTTGGTGGTGGTGTTGGCGGCGGCGGCGGTGGTGGTGGTGGTGTTGGTGGTGGTGTGGTGTTGGTGGTGGTGTTGGCGGCGGCGGTGGTGGTGGTGGTGTTGGTGGTGGTGGTGGTTCAAAAAGTGGTTCAAGTTTAAGGCGAATTCAGCGACAATTAAGTTGACCAGATAACCGGGGAAAAAGAAGGGAACAATACCTCGGCTCCAAGGTAGTCATTCAGCATTCGGATAACCGAGGCGCCCTTTTGGTAGGAGACAGCGTCAAATATTTCCTCAACCTCATCCGGGTGGTTGACGTCAATCTGTGAGAAAAGCAGGAGAACGAAGAGAAAATCAACGCAATCTTCTACGCCGTAAAACAAGTCACTTAAAGGTCAAGTGAGTAACAACGCAATGTGAACAACAGTCTGAGGTCACGGCCGTTTTCACCAGTCCTAATCGTTGACTGTCATCCGTGCAAGTGAGAGAAAACAATAGGTTCCACCGGAACTGGACTAGAAAAGGAAGGGCAACCGCAGCTACGATTTCCGAAGAAGTTCAATCGTCACCCGGCCATCATCGTCAACGATGCGTCTTTACCGCTCATCCGTAAGCCCAAGCTCCTCGACATCCCTTTCTACCCACTCTTTCTTAGGAGCCTAGCCTAACCAAATGCCAGAGGGCTTGCAGGCTCTCCTGAGGCGTCAATCCTGTCACCGACTGCCACAATGATTCCTTTGTCAACAGAGGACTGTCTTCAAGGTCATATGCCTTCGCTGGTAACTGTAATCATGTAACAGCCTTAATTCTCCGAACCACTCGCACACGCATGCGAGCCCACGCGCGTGCCTTACTCGTCGTAGTTCCTCAAGGACCATCTAGGTGCCTCCCACAGCAGGTGACTTTAGCTCAACGCACTCAATCGTGCCACGAGCAAACTCGCTTGAACATCACTCATCAGCCACTGAAATCTCAGACAGTGCGTTGCAACATGGACAGGCAAAGACAAAGCCAGTCCGCCCTATTACTGGGCTTCGTCCCTAGGGGGGAAAATTTAGCCCTGGACATTGCCAGCGGCAACTGCTTCCCGAAAAAGCAACTCTGGGTTTCGTACACAATAAACTCTCGTCAAAGTAGATTCCAAAGTCACGCCTTTATTAGTGTGTTCTTCCTTTGGGAGTTCAAAGGGCGTACTTTGGCAGACACAGCCCGAATTCACCGCTACAACACTCTTCAGGTGCACGGACTATACCACAGAAGCCGCAGGCAAAGTGAGCCGCTGCACCAAGGTCCTCAAGGCTCTAGCGGGCACATCCTGGGACTGCACGGCAGAGACTTTGGCGACCACGTTCAAAGCGCTGGCCAAACCGCATATCACTTATGCGGCACCAATCTTGTCTCCTACGATCAAGCCTTCGCCGCCTTTAGTCAGCACAGAACGCTGCCCTTCGCTCAATCACGGGTTACTATAAAATGTCGCCTATAGATCATCTTCACGTGGAGGCCTCTGTCCTGCCGGTCACCTCTCACAACGCACTCGTAGGCCAGCAGTTTTGGTGAACCTGTTTGCAACTCGGGCATCCTAATCACTACCGTTGCCACGCTCCTGAACCCCACCGAGGCGTTCACCCCCTAGATTACAGCTCCCCACAAGGAAGCTGTAGCCTTGTGTCTTTCAGATCTACCCGTTGATGGCTCCGCCACCATGAAAGGCTTCCTCGACGCAAAACTCAGCTACTAGCCCACGGCCCTTTTAGGTGGCTATGCACCTCCGATTGCGGCCTCGGAGCAAAAACTATCAAAGGTCACTCGCTGTACCTTGGCTCAACCACACAGTTGCTACTCCATGCTCCTTCACCAGTACCAACGCCGGCTCGAACCGTCTAAATCCGACAGCTGCCCCGATTGCGGCGTCTTTGCGCATGACTGTCAGTATCTTTTAACCTGCAGCTCCCGGCCAGGCACCCAACTCAACCCCGTGAACCTTTGCCACAAGCCAGTTGAGGTTGCGGCTTTTCTCCGTCTTCCATCTCCAACCAATTTGGATTCCGGCGGGGAATTTTTATCCAACATGGGCTACGACATACACACATGATTTGCTCCAACTGGCTATTAGACATTGGTCTAGGATAGGGCCCTGGTCTAGGCGTGTCACAGCATGAAAGGATCCTCGCTGTGGACCAAATCAGGCTTTAACCGGGTGGAGAGATTACCCACCGAGTTTAATCAAGTTGCGTTCGCTGATAACCAGAATTATGCCGTTGCCCTAGGTACAGCCGTCGCGCGCCTTCACACACGATAAATGTATGCTGAGTCGGATCAGAGTGGATTAGAGTCAACAGGGTCCCTGTTGCAACTGCCAGTCCCTAAATATATAGTAATCTTGCCCTGGATACTGTAAATATAAGACCATATAGGACGAAATCCCCCTGCTACCTCGTATAAGATCTTGCGAAAGGGTTGTGATGAGCGAAAAGTCGCTCAATACGCCGTACAATGCTTTGAAGACGTATAAAAACCTAACAAGAAATGGCCAATGATCTAAACAAAGCATATAGACAGGAGTGTCGAAGGATTTACAAACGCCCAAATTTAGCCTGCTTTAGTCATTTTATTGAGCTGAAGGCTTGGCTGGTAGACGTACTGCGTTACGCGTCGGCATGAGCTTTTTTCAACTCCACTGACTGAATGAAATACAATGTACGAGTTGCTCGTTCACCTGAAAATTCACCTAGCGTTCGGAGATTAGAGACATGGCAGGTTTGCTGACAGCAAATCCCAAAAAACCCTTAGGACTGCACAAACCAATTACGTGGTCATGGTTTGAAGCAGCCAAAAACACGTACTGCAGTGATTCGGGAGCTTACTAACCAACGTGCCGATTATCATGCTTGCAAAAAGCCTTGTTTGCAAAATAAAGGTGCCAATTGACAAAGGGGGCGGCTTACTTCGATCGGATGGCTTGTTTTGAGTTCGTCCAGTTTGAGTGCGCGAGCATACTCCTGGGATACAAAAAGCGTCTGTAATGCAGAAAAAGCAAAAAACGTCAGATGATTTGACAGCACTTAACTTATGCACTTGGATTTCAACCGTCTCAACTATGAAGGTCTTGGTATTACCGGCAAAAAAACAAGGGAGACTGAAATTTGGCCGTTTCTGGCTTATAAGTCGTCGTCAGCCAGTCATAACCAGACCCACATGGCGTCCCGCCCGAGCCTCGAACTCGCGACCTTCTTGATCAGACCCAAACACCCTAACTATTGAGCCATGAGCTCGCTCTCTTGTCGGATTATTGACACTCATTGATGAACGTTCACCCGACCGCTAGTGGATCTCATCTGTCCCACTTTGCCTTCGGCTCCGCCAGAGGTCCTGACAGCCGAAACAGCCGGTAGAATAGACAGATAGTATTACCGGAATCCGGGGTCTGAAATGGACTACAAGGTATCCTCCTCACATACAGGATGTCAGGACGCGAAATCGGTATTGAATAATTTACCATGGGGGGATTGGAGATAGGAGAAAAGTTACCATTTGGCGATGACACATAACTCAAGGCCCCGAGGTAGACTACGTTCTGTGTCCTATTGTAGACCAGTGTGTGGTGTCATTAAAGAGCTACGATTCACTCAGTCGAATAAACTTGCATTTGCCAATGAGTACTAGACACGTTTTGCTGTATAAATTTGTTCTCTCCCTGTTCAGTGCGGCAGGAGTTAACAAATTCAGGTTAAAGGATTTTTTCCAGGGACATGAAAATTCCCGCCTTTTAGGCTAGTATAAACTACCAGAGTTAAACATGTTTTTTTTTATCCTGCACACAAAAAAACTGTAAGGACCATTACAAAGCCCGCTTTCCGATACAGCAACCGAGGCGTTTACGCCAGAAAGCACACGGCTGTCGCCCAACACCCATGGCTAGTACTATTTACTACAATGTTTCGCCTCCCTTGAGAAAAATTAGGTTTAAAGAAGCAGTTTGTGTGGTAGCAGTGAAAAATATGATTGAAAAGGTTTACTGCAAAAAAAGCGTGGTAATTTTCATTGGCTGGGAACAGTCATGGTCATTACCATTACCAGAATTAAACTTGGTGATTCGAAGAGCTACACAGACGGGGAAGCTGAAAATTCATTGTGAAGTGAATTTTGGCGGGAACTGTTTGTTTATTTTTAGAATTTTGAAAAGCTGGAGGTGGATATGAACAAGGAAAACCAACTGCAGGACTTGAAAAAAAGGAAGCTACACCTTGCAACAAGTTTATGCTCTAGAGAACCTCTAGAAACTGATGCTGTTGCGTCTATGATGACTCCGGACTGACAAACGGCAGAGTGGGAATAGAAGAAAAGTTTCGATGACTTCATCGTGTGTCCTTTGGTGGAATAGCGTGGTGACGTTAAAGAGTTACGATTCACCAAATCAGATGCTGCGATTTTTCGGTGAGTACAAGAAGTTGTTTATGTTCAATGCGGTATTGGTAAAACAGTGAAAAGCTTTTTTCCCAGGACCTGACAATTTTCTGTATTCAAGCTAGTATAAACTAACCGGGGTTTACCCTTTTCTTTGGTTCCGTGCGGAAATTTTAAGGATGGCTGGGTTTACGTCGAAAAACCTGTAGTGACGCTGAACTGCCTCTTCGTTTTACTTGGTAAAATATGCCTTGCATGAACTTAACAACTTTTTAATAAGACGTTGAACGAAGACGTGCTTTTATCTGCAAACGACTTTGCTCTTATTCAATGGTTCGTAACAGTTGGGATACTCCTATCTCAGATTCTTACATAGGCTATTTCGTATCCTACAAGCCCGCGGTTGTCTCACAACAGCTGTGGATAGTGTTAGACACTACAATGGTTTGCTTCCCTGGCAATGTCAACCGGTGATAAAAATTAATTATCGAGAAGTAGACGGTGGTGGAGAGATGTCAAGTTGTAAAAATGTAATTTAAGAAGTGGACAGCAGAAAGTGCAGTAATTTTCATTGGCTGGGAACAATGATGACTATTACCATTAATAGAACGAAACTTGGTGATTCGAAGAGCTACACAGACTGGGAAGCTGAAACTTCATTGTGAAGGGAATTTTGACGGGAACTGTTTTTTTTACTGCTCGAATTTTGAAGTGCCGGGGGTGGATGTGGACAGGAAAAACCTTCTTGCAAACTGATACTTCAGGATTTGAAAAAAAGAAAGCAACGCCTTGCGACAAGTTTATGCTCAACAGGCAAAGCTACAATGTTTCGCCTCCCACACACATATGTGACCGCCGTTTAACTTTAAAAGTTAAGTCGCTCAGGCGCACAATGATAACTTATGAGTATGTCCGAGAACGCGGAGATGGGTGATATACGCTGCGCAAAAAAATCTGCAAGCAACATTAAAGCAGGTGTTTTGAACCAGTAACCAAAAGAGTTTACGCCAGAAAGCACACGGCTGTCGCCCAACACCCATAGCTAGTACTATTTACTACAATTTTTCGCCCCCTTTGAGAAAAATTAGTTTTAAAGAAGCAGTTTGTGTGGTAGCAGTGAAAAGTATGATTTAAAAGGTGTACAGCAAAAAAGGCGTGGTGATTTTCATGGGCTGGGAACAATAATGGCCATTGCCATTACTAGAATGAAACTTGGTGGTTCGAAGAGGTACATAGACGGGGGAAGTGAAAACGCATTGTGAAGTGAATTTTGACGGAAACTGTTTGATGAGAAAAAATAGTAATTGATAAGTAGGCGGTGGTGGAGATGGCAAGGTGTAAAAATATAATTCAAAGGAGGGACAGAAAAAAAAGAGTTTGGTAATTTCCATGGGCTGGGAACGATAATGACCATTACCATTACAGAAGAAAACTCGGTGATTCGAAAAGGTGCACAGAGTGGGAAGCTAAAAATTCATTGTGAAGGGAATTTTGACGGGAACTGCTCGTTTACTATTAGAATTTTGAAGCGCAGGGGGATGTCTTTGAAAAGGGGGAAACCAACCCGCTAACTGATACTCGAGGACTTGAAAAAAGGAAGCAACGTCCTGCGACATGTTTATGCTCAACAGAACCTATTGGAGCTGATGTTGTTGCGTCTAGGCAGACTCTGAGATTAGAACTGATGATTGATAATGTGATACGACTGAGTAGCTATGCCAAACTGCTGAATTTGGAAGGTGATTACAGGGTATTCTTATAAACTTTAAACCGATCGGACATTAATTCTATTTTGATAAACTTAGTAAGAAAGAGATAGGGAACAGAAGGATAAGCGTTTTGGTATGACACAAGAAAATGTAACGCGAACTCAGAGTAAGATTTCATTCTGCGTCCTAGGCTGGTGATGGGAGATGTCATTAGACAGGTATGGTCTGTTAACTCGGACAAAATTGACAGCGCCGATGAAGGTAAGAGGGCGTTGATTCAAAACAAATGCTACTACGCTTTCATACTTTGTGTGGAAATATAAAAGACCCATTAGAGTGCGCTTTCCGACTCAGTACCTGAATATCTTGCGCTCAAAAAAAACAGTTGTCGCCCACCAGGGCTATTAACTGAAATGGTTTCCTGCCCCGGCAACGTTTACTTGCAAGAAAATTTAACTAAAAAGGACTTTGGGATGGAGAACAGGCTGGACAGCAGAAAGTGTGCTAGTGTCATTGCCATTGTTATCACAGAAGACAAGTTGGTGAGTCGCAATGTTACCAAGCTTGGTAACTTGTAAGATTGTTTCACCAGGCACTCCTTGTTTGGCCTCAGAATTTTGACACGGTGGAAATGACAGTGAACAGGGAAAGTTGGGAAATTGGTTACTAAAAAAGCGACGCGTTGCAGAAAGCTTATGCTCAAGAAGACCTCTACTTATTGAAACTATTGCTCCTGACAGCGAACTGGAAATGGCCCTAGAGTACAAAAGATTACCGTAAAATATTCCAAATAAGACAGATTTAGGGGAGGATAAAATAACTACAATCCACATAACCTAGCTGCGTTTCACAGATGTGACCATAGTTTAACTTTAAAATTTATGTTGCTCGGCATTCAGTGAAGCACAATGATTAGTTATTAGTATAACTGAGAGTGCAGATATGGATGTAATACTACATGACACCGACACCGTGACATGCTAACAAAAGAGGCTGGATAACGCAAACCAAAACCAGGTTTTCTGGCTAGGAGAAGAAATCGTTCCAAGTCGACATATAAAATTTATAGAAGCCAAAGGTTTCAGGAAAAAGGCAAAAAAACAAAGACTGACAAACCGCTCCTGAAGCCGAACAAGTGAATTTAATGACTTTTTGAAGTATATGGCTGATAGTGACGTCAATAAATTCTGCTTAACACGTGATCTTCGCCGTGTTCAAAGTTCTTCCGGGAAAACAAAGTTTCGATACTGACGAGGTTTAAATCAAAGAATTGCTGCAAAAGAAGCAGTCTCCTGCGGTCTGAGAGCGACAGCGATGCCAGGCGCAGGGTGTCGGAGGCCTACCTCTTCTGCTGTTACCAGAACATAAGTGAGTTTACAACAGCCATCACCTTGCGGTTTGGTTCTTTAGCTAGGCGATACTTTTTAAACAAACCAAGTGAATGTCTGGGACATGCTAGGGAACTTACAATCGCAGGGAACATTCAAAGAACATTCAAGACAGGACGGTAAGCTGAGCACCTTTTCAGGGGACATTATGTAGGGGTTCGAGCAACAAGAAAATGCGCAAATTAGCATTTCGTAGAGGCTGACACCCTTAGTGGGGGGCGGAAGAAAAACCTACCCAAATGTCATAATCTGGAAAACAGTAGTCAACGGCAAAAAACTCAATCCACGTGGCAAATCCCTCATTCAGCCACAGATGCGTCCACCACTCCATTGTAACCAAATTGCCAAACCACATATGAACTAATTCGTGGGCCACAGTTAGAGCAACGCGCTGTTTGGACATCAGTGACGTGTTCACGTGGTCAATAAGCAAGGCAGTTTCCCTGAAAAGAAAATAAAGTGAATCGGTTAAAACTGGTCTTGCCATCAATAGAATATTACAGGCGGACATTAGTGGGATCCCCTGTTACGACTCAGCGCATGAACTTTACAAGTATTTGTTAATCTAACTGGACTTCCACTGCTATGATGATCAACAATTTCAATCATCAAAACCATACAAAAGCCTTTGATCCGATGATAATGGCACGCTGGCATGTGGATTGCCTGCCGAAGTGGTGCTATTAGAAATGTAATATGATATTGCTTTCATCATCCCCGAAAGATGAAAAAGGGGCAATTCCTGAGACCAGGCTGTATTTAAGCTAAGGCTTCGAAAACATTGACGCTTTCATCGTCAGAGTGTAGTTTTTATTTTCCTGCTGGCGTCGAGTGAGTTTGTCTGACTGCTAGACGCGTGTAATAACTGTGCCTGCTGCTCACACGTCGATCGATTGCTGGTGGCAGGAGAATAAGAACTACGTTTTGGAGATGAAAGCGAGAATGTTTTCAAACTGCCAGTTTCAATACAACTTGGTCTCAGGAATTGCCTTTTTTTCTCCTTCCTCTTCCGCAGATGATGAAAGCAATATTATGTATAGACCTCCATTTTTTGCATATTAATTTAACATGATTCTCGAGCTCTTTTGGGTGAGGCACAAAAAGTACTCCTAAAGAATAAGCCTAGGCAAGTCAGAAAACAAGCTGCAATCGCTATAAGGAAGTAAAAAGTGACCGTTATTTTGCCATATCGCTCAAATAGCACACGCCAAAAGACAGAACCGTCTAAGACAATATGTCGGTAGGCATAAATCAGGCATATTCCAACAAAATCAACGCTCTTATTAAACTAGACATTTCTTTCTGAGTATGGCTTTCTTTAATGCACATATACAGCAAAAAGAATCATGAACAACTGATAAATAAATATGACGGCAGCTCAAAATAAGGCATGTCAAAAAATAATTCATGAAAATTTCTTTTGGTCAAAAATGGCTTCAAATCCAAAAGGGACATTTCAAAATTGTTGAATCAGAAATTGCCAAAATCCGAAAGGGGTAAAATTGGGTTTGTTAGAAAACTGCCATAGCAGACTTACCTGTATGTTATAAGGCCCCAGTTTTCCATTGCACCAAACGCAAAGTCTGGAAGCGCGACGAGATCACATTTTGGCAGAGGAAATTTGCAGCCAAAAATGTTAGCATAGAAAGGTAGCGTTTTTGCGCTAACTTCTAGAGCGTATTCTCCGCACGCTTTTTTCCCGGGAGGCGTGAAGACGCGAATATCAACTCCATTAGCATCCTTTGTGGAAACATAATCGAGATTTCCAACGACCATTGCCACCAGGTACGTTGACATGTAGGGTGATCTATCAAACTGTATTTTGACGTAATGGTGACCATCTGCAGGGGCAGGACGACCGGTAGGTGGAGGAATTATTGTTCTGGATACTTCGGGCTACATGAATGCGGACAAAAATGTATGTACGCAAACCCTAAAACATATGCAAAGGTGGCGGATCATGCTTAATACTCACTCTGGAATAAAAGTAAAAGTGTGAAATACTTCCCGAAAATTCTGGAGCATATGGTCATTTCAATTATTGAATATAAAACAATGATTGCAAATTTGCGAAGTTCGGAGGATTGCAAGTATGGAAATGGTAAAACTGGATCTACCATATTCGACAAAGCGACTTCGTTGTCCCTTGCAACAAGGCTTATATCAAACGTGGCCTTTCGATCCGGTTCATCCATACAAGGAAACGCCCGTCGAGCGAAAACTGACTATAAGAAGAAATACTATTTGATTAGACCAGATGATGATAAGGTAATATGAGGGGGATTTTTAAGGAGTGAAACGGGTTTGAGAGCGGAACTTAATAGAATGAAACCTGTAATAAAATAGTACTACAGGACAAGACAGCATTTATAGTTACTAAAGTAACTTCCTAAAGTCTGCAGTTAGGGGTGGTGGTGGAGTACAACTACAGAGTTTTATATGTTAAAAAAATTGGACATATGGTCGATTTTTCAGCCAATCTGAAGTTAATTTAATCAATAAATCTTGATGGTTAAGGGTGTAAAGTGAACATAAAATCAAAAAAAAACTTTTGAATGCATCAAACTAATTTACAACTAACAAGGGGATAATAGATGAAAGTAATAAAGAACGTGTGTAGGAAAACGACAAAGATTATCATGATAAACCGATTATGAACGCGATTACACACTAGCAAATAGAATTTAGATAAACGTATCTATAGAGGAACTTAGGAATGGTACGCCAAGTTAACTACCTGAAATTGTGTACACAAAATATAGTTCTCCTCTCCGGTTGGGGATTTGTAAGTGCTCCTGTAAAAGCCCAGCATGTCGTCACTTAAATGGCCTCGAAATTTTAAGTTTAGTTGGCCGTTGCCAGTCTAAAGCGCACACTATGAGGAAAACATAGTCATCGCACCTTAAGGGCATTGGGAAAAGTAAACACGACCAGTTCATGCGACTCATCGTAGGAAATGTCGGCATTGACTTGGGGACAGAAAATAAAATCAAGCGATCACTACCATTATTGTAATGTGCGTCCGAAACAATAATGTTCTTGGAGTTAAATAGTATCGTATTGGTTCGTTCAACAACCTGCAGACAAAAAAATGTTGCAACTTGAAAAAATTAGCTAAGAGGTAAGGTTAAGTCTACTAAATGATACAAACATCTATTAAGAAACCCTGTCAGATCCAGCCCCGCAATTTAAATTGCGCCCTTGGATTTATTCGTAAATTGACAAATGACTATCCTAGGTAACATAAAATTGCTTACAGAATAAACACAATTTCAGTGGGAATGTCGGATGTTTTAGACAACCGACCAAGGATTCCTAAAGGTGTTAACGAATGCGCGGTCACGATAATCGTGAATTCCAGATGTTGACATCTCGGGAATTCAGCAAAAACGACAGAAAATAGACTTTAGCTCACATTGAATTCTTTCAAAATATTTTCTTGCTCATGTTCAATGAATTTTTCTAACTCAATATACTTTTTTAATATGACGAGAACACTGACTCCAACAATTATCTAACCTTCAAATCGATGGACGCCTCCCCATCAAATGTAAAGTCAGAAAGATTTGGTACAAATAAGAGGTTGTAGTTCAGAGGCTTGACGCTGTACGGTAACCTGCTGAAATTATTGGAGTTTGAGTGAAGCATAGTGAAAAAGCACCAAATCCTCAAAAACAACGGACGACAACTAATAATGGTCCGCGAGCAAATTAATAGCGCGCGACTAAGCCGAAGTATTTAAAGTAATTGGCTTACGTGAACACATTAATAATGACTGACGAAACGGTACTTCACAGATGACTTTCTGAGTGTGTTTTCTTATAAAATGCTCATAAATACGGGTGTTTCGGGACATTTCTGAAGGGTAGGCCTAAAGTGTATTGAATAGAGTATGGCCTAAAATTCTTCTTACATGCCGCCATATGCCAAAGATTGACACTCTTTCGCTAATCGGCCTTGAATAAGTTTGAAATACTCATCAAAATGTAGCCTATTCTGAAATTTTTTCAGTCATTATAGGATGCCGTTTTTAACGAGCTTCTTTTAGACCGCTAACAAAATATATTTGCTGTACAAAGTGGCTACATAAACAGTATGCATCTTTATCAATAATTTTGACAGCTTTTATAAATTTAGGTATATTTTTTGGAATAAATTATCATCTGTACTCGTTTGGTAGCAAATTAAGCTTCCCCTAAATTTAATACTAGAAGAATAATTTTAAAAAATTTCCAATTTTGAGCTTTTTTACTTTTGAGGGGTGTTAATTGATCATAAACATTCATCTATTTATTAATGCTGCGTATGATGTTTATAGCATGTTCCACATCTGCTGCAAAATTCTCCGAGAATTGTTTTGTCTTCTTGACTTATCAGGCTCTGTATCCGGCAGTCGCGCGTACGTCAAACACAATGATACCAACTATCAAGATAGCGCGGTACTATTTAGCATAAATAGTATAGGATCAACAGTTTACAAGCTTCAACACTGGAAACAAAACGGCAAGAGTGTAGGGCGTTGGCCAACTCGCCTAACTATATACAGGGGAATAACATAAGTTCAAAAATAACGTCACGCATGGTGAAAATAGTCTGGGGAAGTGTTGCATGTGTTGGTGGGTGAGGGGTGCCTCTGCTTCTATATGATTTCACCAGAGAATTTATGTAACTTCAGAAGTGATTTGAAACACCAGTGCGGATGGTGGGTTCATGAACAGAGGCAATATCAATGTGTCAGCGGCGGGGGTTTGCTGGAGGCGTGGTTCTCGGAGAAGCCTCGGCAACTGGGTCAAGAAGGGGGAGGGGTGACGGGCAACTGGCACTTGCTCACAAAGTTACTTCACCGATTTTATTTCTGGAAGTCAAAACGACTGTCTCTGGCATCAGCAAGGAGTCGGTGGCATAGTGGGGACCGAATAGGGGGGCTGGGGATGGTATTCAGTCATGTGAAGTCATGTGAGAAGGTTAACGCGTGTGAGTGGCCAGCATTCGAGGGAGAAACGGCAGAGAATTCGTAAGAGGTCAATAATAATTTTTTGATCAGACAGGATTTACGATTAAGAAAGGACGTGCAGAATTCCAGAGTTGTTCGACCGGAAATAACAATAATTATTCGATTTCCTCCGCCAACCGTAGGCGAAACGTTCCTCGAAGTGAGTATAAATTAGTGCGGTAAGACTTATCCACTTCCTACAGATGATTTCACTAAGTGAAAAACTGTCAGACGACATAAGCATGATGCTCTGCAAAATGCAGCAGTTGAAAGCCTCCATCGAAGCCCCCAGCTGACTGGGGTATGCGTCAGAGACGGTGTCCTTTTGTCTTCTGCCATTCCATATGCAGAAAGCCTTTTGAGGAATTTCTTCGGCGGCTTGAAGCGGAAGTGAGCTGTCTTTAGGACATTGTATGATAGTGCTTCAATCAACCTATTGATTTTGGATTACAGATTAATACTTGATTGACTGAAATAAACTGAAACTATCGGCGCCATCAATGAGAAGGAAGTCATAACAAAGGTCCTGTCTACAATCTGCGGACCACCCCTATGTGCACATTTTACATGGAGTGGTTACAAATACAAGCGCTCGCTTGTTGAAAGCCGACAGTACGCAGTGTTCATTAGTACGTTTAAATTATTTTTATTTCGCGTGGAGGCTATCGGGAAAAATGAAAACTGCAAAGTTATTCCGAAGAAAATATCCGAAAGGCAGTCATAGAATTGTTTCGCGGAACGCGGTACTGCTATTGCGGCCCATTAACAGGGCGAGACACTGCCCATAAGGTTAGCAAATTTGATTGATTTCACTTATGAAAACTACTTAGTTCTTCCATGAAGAAGCTGAGCCCGATTGATGTTCTTTAGTGTTCCAGGCAGAGGACACGATAATTATCATCATGTGCGCAGTGCTTAATGCTTTAAGGTTTTTTGATTTCAACTTATGTGTGTGCACATGCGGATAGTCTGACAATTCTGTAATGAGTTTACGCACTGCCCGATTATGGCTGCTTATGAGTTGTTTTCTTTAAATTCCAATTTCTTCAGTAGTCTTATTTGATCCTGGGGACCAGCTTAGGCCAAGGACCATCGTCATCGCCATTCTGACTTCCATTTTCTACTTATGCCTCTCAACGTAGACCCAACATAGACTAAGTGATTTTATTCACGTTGTATTTTTCTTTTCAGGTTGCATTTTTATTCCCCTCGTATCTTTTTATTCATCTTGTACTTTTTACTTTTAATAAGACGTACATACCTATCAAATGTTTTTTTGCAAAATACTGCACAGGGGATTGTTTAATGCATGGAGGTACGTGAGTGTCTTAGTTCGTACAACTGTTTAACACCCAATGCTTGGTTGTTTTATGTCGCAATCATGGGCGTATAAATGTACAGTGTGGGGTAACCATGAACAATATTCAAGAGTGGCGCGTTTCTTCAGGGGGAAATAGGTATTGCAAAGGGGGGGGTTAAAATTCGGAAGGTAGGCGTCACGCTGCGAAAATGTTTTTATGCGACGGCCATATACGAATTGAAAACCTTGACTTTACTCCCTTTGGATCACCATCTTCACCCCCGGATCATCCCCTATCTTCTCAGAATTTCAACGGGGGATACGGGGATTGTGCTGCCAGAGTTATTCCTTTCCCAGTTTGTACCGTCGTATTGATGATGGTTAACTGTAAAAAACATTTCGTTCGTATCTAGATTCCGAAAGTGTGTTAAACTTCGCCATTCGTTGAAAATTTCGGGGAAACTTAGACTCTATCGGTGTTCCTATTTCATTTGTCCACACGCTTCACTTTTCAGACTTTCAGTGTTTATCCAACCATGGCCAGCTTAAGCGGTTTCTTAATGTAAAAAATGAAGTTGATAAGCTAATAAGCAACTGTTTCGTGTAGTTATGCCTCATTTTTTCACATGTATCGGCTGAGACATTATTGTCGTATTTTAGTATCCACGTTCACAACTTATTCTAGAATTCGTATATCAGGTGAGTTTGATCATAAAATACAACAGGATTTTTACATTCGGCACAAAGTTTCGTTAGTAATGAGAAGCACCTCGTAAAGGGGAAAAATATTTTCTCTGAATTTTAGGCAGACCGGCTACTTTAAATGCTTCGAGTTCTTGTGCGCGCACGTTGTGTTCGTTCGGGAGCCAATTTTAGTTCCCGTTTGTTGTCTTCAAGGTATCGGTGGTCTTCTACCATGGCACACTCAAGTTCTAAAATTTTCAAGAAACTGCCATACAACATAAAACCCGTGAACTATAACCTCTCCTTTGTGCCGAATCTTTCTGACTTTACATTTGATGGAGAGGCGTCAATCGAGTTGCAGGTCAGAAACCTGTTGGGGGACAGCCTTATTCTAACTTGGACTTATTCAGGGCTGTTAACATTAAAACAGACTGAGGGAATTATTATTGTTAAATATCGGCATGTTTTGGACCAAATAAGAACAATATTCAATTTGAAACTCAAGATACGCCACCGTATTTACGCTCTGCTGTAGACAGGTTACATGGTTTAGGCGATTTGTTCTGTTTGATTTTTATAAGTATTAGACAAGCCGTTGTTTACCACTCATATAAAATTCTTATTTAGTAAAGTAGTTCTTCTCTATTGAATGATGTGTTTATGGGAAAATTTCGTTTCTGCCTGCAGGTTGTGGAACGAACCAATGCAGTAATATTGAACTCCAAGAACATTGTCGTTTCAGATGCACATTTCAGCAATGGTAATGTTTGTTAAATCTCATTTTCTGTTCCTAAGCCAGCGCCGACATTTCCTATGATGAGTCACAGGAGCTTGTCATATTCACTTTCCCTAGTGCCCTGGAGGTATGATGTTCAAGTTTCAATATCATATCCTTTAGACTGGCAATGGCCACCTCAACTTAAAATTTCGAGGCCATTTAAGTGATGATATGCAAGGCTTTTACAGGAGCACGTACAAGTCGCCGACCGGAGAAGACGGCTATATTCTGTGTACTCATTTTGAGGTAAGGTTATATTCCAGGCTACTTTTCCTTCAAAATAGTGCCGTCGAGTTCAAAGCTAATTGATAATAATCATTAGTGCCAGTTTACTTTTCCTATGTATATTTACTCAGATATTTATCCATTCCCCAGTTCACAATTACGTGTTCGTGTGAAACGTCCCGTTTTTATATTTACTTCGACTTTAACTTTGTGATCTCGCTTGGTTATATTTCACCACTACAGACTTCAAAATGCAGTCTTTGCGCTTACTGCCTTTTGCGAGGCACATTATTGTAACTTGAACTGAACAGTTTCTTTTTTATAGCCTATTCATGCTCGCCGGGCGTTTCCATGTATGGACGAACCGGATCGAAGGGCCACTTTTGATATCAGCCTTGTTGCAATGGACAACGAAGTTGCTTTGTCAAATATGGTATCTGAATTTTATTCGATATTTTAAAGCCTCGTTTTGATCACTGTTCGGGTTTATAAATTATTTGCACAGACATTTTAAGTATCCCTTTTAACTTATTTAACCTTCTCCATCTGCACTCATGCAGCCAGAAGTATCGAGACAAATAATCGCCCCACCCACCGGTCGTCCTGCGCCTGCGGAGGGTCACAATTACGTCAGAGTACAATTTGGCAAATCGCCCTACATGTCCACGTACCTGGTGGCAATGGCCGTTGGAAACCTCGACCATGTTTCTACGAAGGACTCGAATGGAGTTGATATTCGCGTCTTCACGACTCCCGGGAAGAAGGCATTCGGACAGTACGCTCTAGAAGTTAGCGCAAAAACGCTGCCTTTCTATGCTAACCTTTTTGGCTGCAAATTTCCTCTGCCAAAATGTGACCTGATTGCACTTCCTGACTTCGCCATTGGTGCGATGGAAAACTGGGGTCTTATAACATTCAGGTAAGCGTGCGAATCGGTACACGACGGTCGTAATATCATTTCCATGCTTCATGTCTCGTTCAGGTGCAGCAGTTTTAGCCATACATGCTTAATATACCAGTCTGTTTATATTTATTACCGTTGATAAAACACAGTTCTTGTGGATTAAATGATCCAAATCTAAAAGCCGGACTTCATCCTGAGCTGTTGTCCTAGTTATCTGCACATGGGAAACCTGCGCAGTCTGTAAACTAACGAAAGGATCTTTTGTCCTATGGACGTCCTCTTCGGGAACAAATTTAATGTACTATAAAAATTGTGGTGTCTGATGTCCCAATTTTTCTGAAAACAAAATTGGAGCTCTTAAAAACACAGTTAACCTGAAACATTGTCTACAGCATCATCCTGTGGTTAATTAAAGTGTTAGCTCATAAGCGTCTGTCGCAGCCAGTTTTCTGTTCGACAATGACTGTTTCACTCCCACATTACCTTGACATTTTTTACGTAAACCCAAAATCGCTCTGCCCAGTAATGCATTCCTTCACTGCGTGTGTTACTTCCAGGAGTTCACGGCACTTCTTTTTTGGGCGGTCGCCAGCGATTTTCTCTCGTATGTCCATTGTGAGCATGGATACCTGTGATAACTGTTTTTTAACTAATCTAGTCTTGTACTTTAGAAGCCTTTTCTGCCCTTCATCCACGAATGCTCTAATGCCTCTTATAATTTTAAAGTGCGCTCCAGCTCGCAGTGCAGCCACATTCTACTAAATTCCGAGGCTCGTGCGTGACCTTGGTGGCTGTCAAAATAACAAAATGGAATCGGAATGCTTGTACAGTGAATCAGAGAAAATGATGCTGAAGAATGTTGACCTGCAGTGTTTTTTTTATCTAAGACTAAACCAATTTTACTGGAATATTCATCCAGACCTTCTTTGTTTTCAGAGAAGCGCAGTTGCTTATCGACCAGGAGAACACGTCCCTGATATCAAAACAGTTTGTTGCTCTAACAGTGACCCATGAATTAGCTCATATGTGGTTTGGTAATTTGGTAACGATGGAGTGGTGGACGCACCTATGGCTGAAGGAGGGATTTGCTACGTGGATTGAGTTTCTCGCCACTGACTTCTGTTTCCCCGATTACAAAATTTGGGTAGGTTAATCTCTTGCCTTTCATTAGAGGCTTCAGTCTCCTCGAACTACTTATTTTTGCGTTTTCTTGTTTGGCAGGCTCGCAAATAATGTCCCACGAATTGGCGTCAATGTTGGCATCCTATCAGCAACATGCTTCTCCTCTCGTTTTTTTCCGATGTTTCCGGGGTTTAGGTTCCATGCAAATTTTGCGTACATGCGGGTCCCATAGAACCGCTTAGGTTGTTCGAAGTCACCTAAGCTAGCGTTGTGTAGCCAAGCGCAAGCCCGCAATGACGAGGATCTCATTCACCAGTAGTCATGGTGCCGCCATCAGGTTTTGTGGACTTTATAAGTCAGTCGATTTCTAAAATCTCAGTCCTGTCTGACCTGGCAAGACTGTCGCTACTGGTCGCTACTGCAGCTGCTTGTTCAGCTAATCAAAGAGCCTGCTTATTTTTCTCCCCTCTATTAAGATCATTAGGCTGCCTGTGTCCTTTGAAAGCACCTCATAACTGACATCTAGTTTACCGGGAACTCGTCTTCTTTGTAGAAGATTTTCTAGGAAGCAATCATTTTAACTCTTCCGAATTTGGCAATTGCCTGGTGTCTTTGTTATCATTGAATGAAATGAGTTGACTCAGAACGGAAAGTTCTCCACCAACCAGAACTCGTGGCCCTTGATTGTTGGAAGCCAACCTCTTCGGTTTTATGGCGTGACGTCGGATTTAATTGTGATCCTCTAGCACGCCCCATTCGGATATCTCTACCTACTAATAACTCTCTAAACTAAATTCTTAGCGACCTATAGTCTGAAGTTAGGGTACTATGTCTGTGATCACATGTGTTTGAAGCAGGTAACTTATCAGGACAACACTTCTTGTATCCTTTACTGAGCTAACCTATCTTAATGTTATTCTGTAGCTCCGTATGGTTTGATAATATTGTCAGCGATAGCTTATACTGTGGAATTGGATGTTATGGTGTTTTGAATATAGTCACTTTGTGGGTACAAAAAATTTAGTTTTGGGATTTATTGTTGAGCCTCAACTTGACGCAACGCGTTACATCTTTGGGTAGGAAGACCTCGTGGGGCCGCCTGGGGGCGCGCCCCTCGGTCTTACTGGCTCCTGATTTTATGGGAGACGTCGGGTGGGGCATGTCAGGGAACAAATTAGATCGCAATAATCCTGTAAAATAAAAAAGTTACGAGCGTAAGTTGGGGCGCGAACTCAAGCCTCGGGCGATGACACTGAAGTACGCTCTAATATCATCGCTAACGCCCCACCGGACCAACGGCGAGCGCGTGTATGTGAGCGGAGTGTTGCCTGACCTCGGGCGGGGTCATTGAGGTACATTTTCTAGTAGTTCCACTAACCCGAACTACAATAAAGTCGACCGAGTGCAGAAGGTTGGAGATTGTCGAAACTAGGTCTACTTACAATTTTTAAGTAGGCCATCATTCCCGTGGTTAATTTGAAAAGCCATTGCCGTTTAATATACTGGCTTAAGCGGTTATTGTGTGCGGCTGGCTTCCGAGAACCACTACAGTTAAGTGTCTGTATCCAATCTCTGCTGGATCGGTGGTTGTCGTGCAGAAAACTGGAATATTGTGGGTAATTCCACCCACTTAAACTTTGTAAGTAGGTGGTTAGAATGCATAAGGACCCTTCCGCGACCCCAATAGGTGCTCTTACCCATCTCTCTTTTGAGTTTTGAAGTACAAGTTAGCCATTGAGATAGGAAGCCAAGAGTTCCCGTCAAATTTTACTTCGCAATGCATTTTGAGCGCACCAGTCTGCATAACTTTTCCCGAATCACCAAGTTTCGCCCTGTGATGGAAATAATCGTTATTTCGAGTCAGGGTGGGCAGGGCAGGCGAAACATTGTAGTAAATAACATCAGACACGGGTGCTGTGTGACAACTATGTGCTCTTCGACGTAAACTCTTAAGATACCTAGTCGGCAACCGCGTTGTCCTTACAGTTTCTGCTAAGAACCTAAGAATGTGGTAAACCATGGTGGTTTCTATTAGCCCGAACACCAAGAATTTTCGCGTCCTTGAAAACAAAAGAGCAATTCATATAAACTTGTTCAATGTTTTTCTCTGAAAACGAAAAAACGAACTTTACTGCGGAGCTTCGAGTTACGCTTACTCGTGTCATAGCCACGCGGAAACCTTTCTGATGCGGGCTCTGGACGTTATAAAATTTATGAGAATACCTTGCAGTTTTCAGACCCACCTATGATCACCTTGTCGTATTATAACACTATCGTATCCACCAGTCCCAGGACCCGTTTCTAGAATCTGTTAGGTTGCTCTTGAGTTCTTAAGGTTGGAATTTTATCTCTTAAATGTTGTTAAGTACTATTCTGAGTGATTTTTGTCGACCATGTCTTCTCAAGAAGTAGCAAATCCATATATATTCGCATCTACAGACCCATAGAGGAGCTAGTGCCGAATTAGTTAGCATTTTTAGCATTAATTGAAACGGAGCAGTAGTGCGTTCGCCTTTTTGTTTTTTTCGACGGTTGGCATCTAAGCAGACAAGTTACGTCTATTTTTGCTTTTTCTGCATTACAGACGCATTTTGTGTCCCAGGACTATAGTCGCGCACTCAAACTGGACGAACTCAAATCGAGCCACCCGATCGAAGTAAGCCGCCCTCTCTGTGAATTGGGAACTTTTACATTGCACTATCTTTTCTAAAAAATGCTTTTTGTGGGCGCAACTTTCGACATTTTTTGCCAAATCATGGAAGTTGCCTGGATCGGACTGAATTTTGAATTTTTTTACCTATCGACAGTCCTGTCTTAGTGCTTTCTTCACCTCGTAATTTTTACATGCGCTCTGAAACGAACGACAAACCCTTTCCCGTTCAGTTGACCCAGTTCCGGAGCTAGAAATTCGCATTAATTTCACTTTATGTTCCTTCCCCCTTTTTTCGTAGGTTGAGGTCCACAGCCCACACGAGGTGCAGGAAATATTTGATGCCGTCTCCTACCAAAAAGGCGCTTCGATCATTCGAATGTTGAATGACTACCTTGGAGCCGAGGTATTTTTCCGTTACGTTTTCTTTTGCTTATCTATGTTTGATTTACTCTTGTCCGTGTGGTTTAATTGGCTTTAACCTGTATACTTTTGATTCATTCTTTCTGGTTTCGATTATCAATGCTCCTGCTCTGCTATCGTAAAAGTGACAGTATAGCGCCCTCCGTTTTATATCTCATCGCCCTCCTTGTCCTCCATTCTTTCTGGTTTTCGTTGAAGGTTTTCAAAGCTGGTCTGCAACTATATATCAAGAGACACCAGTATTCTAACACGGTCACCGCGGATCTGTGGCGAGCGTTGGCGGAGGTAAGTGGCCAGCCCGTGAAGGAGATTATGTCGACGTGGACCAAACAGACCGGCTATCCAGTCCTCTCGGTTCGTACCCTTCCTAGCGCAGATGGCCAATCTCTAAGCCTGAGCATCAGTCAGACCCGCTTCCTTGCCGACGGTGGAAAAGAAGGTAACTTAATTTTTAATCTCTCTCTCTCTCCACCACATAACTTGTGGTGACGCAAGTCATGGTACACATCTAAGTTGTTTCCAAAACTGCCGTAGAATACGTTAGTGCTAAATGTTCGGTCATTACAAACTGAGTTCATATGAAAAGTTACTGGATGCGAGAAAATATAAACTTCTTAAATATCTAAAATACAAAGCTCTGAACCAAGTCAGTGGTTTATGTAAGTCCCTGCTGGGGCACAGGAAACCCTTCTGTCCATTTCGACAGCACTCCTGCTTGGCTTTGTGCCCGATGTTTAGGTCCATTTCATGCTGTGTGATCCACAAGGGTGACCCCATTCTGGTGCAGTGTTGGCCAACTGTGCGCGGAACAGGCGTGTAGGGTGTGCGCATAGGGGGCAGGTGGTGGTGTTGGTGGTTGCACGTCTAGGTACAGGTTCACACAGCACAGCGCCGTGCCTGGTACCTCTTCCGGCCTTGTCATGGCACAACGTCCGGGCGGGAGTCGAAGGGAAGAGTGCGGTCTATGCAGCGCAAGTCACTATCTTTTTTTCCACCTAGCTATGTAGCACACGGTAGATATAATCGGAACAAGGGTCGAATTGTCATACGCCTAAAACATATTTAGTGTAAATCTAGCCAAAAGGCATTTCCTCCGCGTCAAACAACTAACACATCCCTAGGATATTTCACCTTACTGACGTGCTATTCTGATTTGGTATTGTGCATTGAGCATTGGAACAGTTTGTTCATTATTCTGAGCTTCTGCACTCGTGCAAGAATTCATCGTCGTCAGACATGGCAGCAACCGCAAAAGGTGGCAATCGTGGGGGATGCAAGTCAATAGTTATTTATACTCCCTTCTATGATTATTTCGTGTCTCTACCCGAATAAATCCGTCCTATATAAACATCTCCACTGCATTCCTACCTTGTTATACGACTGCAGTGACAACCAGAGCCTGTGGTGATTATACGGGGTGTGATTACAAACAGAAGGCAGCAGCGGACGTGGGCAAATATCTAATTAGCCCTGCTCCCCCCCTTATCAGAAGGAAACAACATTCTCCTTGTGTCCCTTCTGCTGGGATATTACAGCTAACTGAGTGTAGTACCTTTGGACAAAAAAATTTTTAGTCCTTGCAAAGCCTTGCCGTTTATATCAACGGCCTGCTGTCAAAAAAACAGACATTTCAGGGGGCTACATCCGACTCCTCCATCAGTATTTACTCCCTGCATTGTCAGGCTGCGGGTACTACTCTGTGTGCGTGCTTCCACTTCACTTTCAAGGTACATGATCCCTTCTAGTCTTTTCCTACACTGTCTGCTCTCACCTGCGAAATTTATGCGTACCTTCATGTCTTGTCGTTTGTAGATGTACCCACCCACTGGTACGTCCCTGTGACCGTCTGCCGAGCTGATGACTCGAGCGCGATCGTGTCGCGAGCCCTCGTCCCGCCAGCGTCGGTGGCCGCCAACCAAACATCAAATGACGCCAAGGGTGAACACGTTATTCCACTGTCCGTGGCTGCGGACACCCCCGTGCGCATCAATCCGGGCGCCGTGGGCTTTTTCCGTGTCTGCTACCACCCCACCATGCTACCGCCCATCCTCGCCGCTCTCTCCAAACACCAAATTCCGGAGCGCGACCGTCTGAACCTCCTGGATGATCACTTTGCGTTGGTCAGTGTCTCCGTTTCTGTTCCCCCAGCTCCTCCCGCACCCACGTAATTTGGTCCCTTTATTCGCTTGTATGGTTCTTCAAGGTATATCTTTGTATATGGTCACATGTTTGGGGACCTCAAAAATACCGTCGACTTATAATTAAAAACTACTTTCTGTTGTTAGGTAGGACAACTTTCCGTTTTTTACCGGCGTCTTTGTATATGGTCACATGTTGGGGGACCTCAAAAATACCGTCGACTTATAATTAAAAATACTTTCTGTTGTTAAGTAGGACGACTTTCCATTTTTTTACCGGCGTCAGTGACCTCGCCCAAAATCAGCGAACATCTCCCCCCCCCCTCAACTTACACGCGCTCGCTGTTGGTCCAGTAGGGTTTTTTTGAAAATAAATATCATCGCTAACTCTTACTGGTCTGACGGTAAGCGCATGTAAGGTGGGGGGAGGGGGGGCGGTAGGTGTTCGCTGACCTTGGGCGAGGTCACTGAGGTACATTGTTAATATCATCACTAACCCCTGCTGGACCAACGGCGAGCGCGGCGGAACAAACAAAACGAAGTGCTACTGAACAGTAGAAAGTCGTTTTTCATTATAAGTCGACGGTATTTTCGAGGCTCCGCAAGTCAGTCCTGCCCTGTATTCTCCTCCTCCCTCCGCCCTGTCACTTGGCCGTTTATCCGTAGCTCCTTCGCTGCTGATATTCGTGATGCCAAAGAAAAAGCATTTCTAGTTATTGTTATTGCTCACACCCCGTCAGACGACTCAATGCCTAGTTCGCACATATAAAGATGCGCATTCCCCAGGTTTAGTGAGCAGACTTTTTACATGACATGTTGGTCCTTTTTTGTCTGCTGAAGCTTTGCGAAGGTATTGTTTATATGCCCCACCCCGTGCGAGCAACACACGGGGACAAGAACCGATTTTAAATTCGCGTGCATTTGCCGTGAATTATAAGGGAATTTTGATTATGGGTTTGGAACTAAAGTAAGGTGAGGATTACGGTTAAGGTTAGGGAACGTATTAGAGCTAGGTCTTTTGAGATATTTAAGCTTTTTGGAATTAAGAGGATGGCCACAGGTATTGCGTCGTGGGGCGGTATCAGATCAATTTTAAGCAAGCTTCGCACTAGAAAAGGTTTTCGGTGATCGAAACGTCTTCTTCTTTACCACATATACATACACCTGTAATGCGAAAATTCGCCTCGGTACATTTCTCTTCCTTCCGTTTGCTATTTCGGAGCATCAAATTAGCAAGCAGTGGAGAAACGCAGTCTGAGGCCTATTTGGGTAATCAGGTGTGTTGGAACCAGTTGAATGTGTCTGACACTCTTTCTTCCCTCTAACCTGCCGTTGACTTGTCAAGTTTCCACCTCGACCATCGAATTTATTTGACCGTTCACTTTCTGATTTAAATGTATGTTTGAATGCGCAGAAGTTCACTTCTATTACCCAGGAAAGGAAAGTGCGATCACTGCGACAGTAATCTTAGTTGTCTCGTACAAGAGGCCATCTTCAACTTTACTACTCGAAACTGTCTGAGACTCATAATTCAGTGTTTTGTTCCTCCTTCATGTGTTCTCCTCAGGCTCGCGCCGGTCAATGTTCCCTGAAGACTGTGCTCGACCTGACTCGAGCATACACTGGCGAAGACAGCTACAGCGTGTGGTCAGTTCTAGCCCAGGGACTGGGTTCTGTACGCGTCCTTCTCCAGGAGATGGCCTACAAGGCCGGCGATGAGGTTGTCTTCTCTGAACTCTCACCGGAGGAGGTCGGTCTCAATAACCTCTGCACCCAATTGGCCTTGCCTATTTACGAGAAACTTGGTGAGTCCGTGGGGCTTTATCTACTTCTAGTTAGTTATGTTTTGTGTCAGCGTAGTTCTTCTTCAGCTAACCTTTTCTCCATAGATCACACTGGTGTATCTGCTTCTCCCCCCCTCCCCCCAAAAAAGTTAACTATGTTTGAGAAATTGCCCCTTTTTTATCCATAGGTTAAGGCATGTACTATTGAGAGAAAGGCTTCCAAAATTCCTACTTCAAAATGCCTAACTGAATTCAAACACCGAAGCATAAAACCGACCCTCCTTAAGCCGTCCGTTTTTCGTAGGTTTTGACCCTAAACCAGAAGACAGCAACAATGATAGCCTCCTGCGGCCGATAATCCTGGAGGTTCTCGGTCGTGCTCGTCACCCCGACGTCCTCTCGAAGGCGCGCAAGGCCTTCGACGCGCACTACGCCTCTGTAATGGAGACTTCAGAGGGCCAGCCACAGACAAATCTCATTTCTCCTGACTTGCGTACCACTATCTACTCCCTGTGTCTACGCAACGGAGGTGCAGAGGTATTCCAGCGTCTCCTCACAGTAAGTCTCCATTTCGATTTCCTGTCAATGTTTCTGTTCTCCTTGCCCTTATAGTCTTAGTCATGTTTGGCAACGGCAGCAGTCAAAAAAGCGTTGAGCCATGTCACAATGGGTGTTTCTGTTGCCTATTGTTCCACCTTAAGTTGGTGGCGCAATATGCAAAGCTACTGGTTAAAACTCTTTTTGATATTGCTACTGAATTTATTTTCAGTAGGCGTTCCGTTAGGGGTCCAACGTGAAGGTCGTGAAAGGTCGCACCGTCTTCCTCCTGCAGGTGGCGGCTACGTCTACTAGCTTCCTTAACTGGCAGGCACCTCTCGATCTGCGGGCGAAACTAAGTGATAAGGCTATATCACCCGAAGACGTGAAGCTGGCCGTTCCTACATTTTTGCGGACCAACCTTCAGATGCTGATTGTGCTGCCGCGTATTACAAAATCCTCCTTTTCTTCTCTATGCCCAGCTTCATGACAAGTCTACAATGCATTCCGAACGCGTGCGCCTGTTGTCCTCTCTCGGCGCCTCCGCGCGTCCCGAGCTGATTGAGCGCCTCTTCCAGCTCACCTTCACTGATTACGTGCGCAAACAGGATCGCTGGCGTGTTCTTGTGAGCATCACTGGCTCGGCTGCCGGCCGACGTGCTCTCTGGCGCCTTGTCAAGACACGAATTGGAACCTTGCCTGAGGAACTAGCCACACTCACCATGCTCTCCTACGTCCTAAAGGTAGGATAAGTTCCTCTCTCACACCCCCTTTCAAATCCAGAACCCGTTGGGTTTGGGCCCTCTGAATAAGCTGCAGTTATCTAAATTGTTACTCCCATTTCAACGCTATTGCGGCTGTTCTGTCACGCTGTGCCATCCACCTGCGCCTCACCCCTCCTCCGGTCTCCTGAGGCGTCGTGCCTGCTGCCGACTGCCACTATAATTCCTTTGTCAGCGGCGGACTGCCTCCAAGGTCATATGCCTTCGCGGTGGGTGTGCCGACGCGATGACGTAAATCAATGGAGAGGATACAGACGCACGCAAGCATACGCGCGTGCCAACTGGTCGCATAACCTTTCCCCACTGCGCCGAATCAGACCACTAGCGAACGTGCTTAACAATCACGTATAAGCCACTGTCACCTCTCAGACAGTGAGTTGCAACACGGACTGCGAGGACACCGCCTGTCCGCTTCCGACCGCCGGGCTAGCCTCGAGACGGGACAACAGCGCGCTGGCGATCAACCAGCGCCTACAACCACCTGAGAAAGCAACTCCGGGTTCTATACACAATAAACCTTCCTCCGTGTGGATTCTTAAGCTACACCCTTTTATTGTGTTCTTCCTTCGGGATTCCAACGGGTGTGACTAGACGGGGAAACCACTAAAGTTACCGTTATAGCAGAGTCAGCCCAAGCCTACTATCAACCTGGCCAATAGAAATATGACCAGACTCGTTACTCGATTGACCGGTGACAGGTACATTTAAGGCCCACTACAGCTTTCTTTTTGGCATGACGGTCTACTTACTTTGTAGCAGTAGGCGCGTTTTCTTTTACCAATTTAGCATCGAATGTTTCCCAAGTATCTTATTTTTATTTAGTTTACTCCTGGTTCAATTTTTTGTTTCCCTTTTAGACGATATGCGGTTGTTTTTTGGAATTTGAGCTATTGTGATTTTTAAAAATGGGAAGCACCCGACCTTTAATCTATGCAGACTTATAGTTTATAAAGAGTCTCGATTGGGTGGAATTCTTTAATTTAAAATAGTTGCACACCTCTATTAGAAAATGCTCTTTTATGTATGTCCTTTTTTCCAGGGTAGCTGCTCCGACTTCTGTACTATGAATAGGCACGCCGAAGTTAAGGTAAGCTTACTATATTTGCCTGTCAGCAAAAAAAAGATGTTTGTTTATGATTTTAATAACATTGTTTGTCCCATCCGCTGTGAGCAGGCTGTCGTAAACAAGCCTTCCATACGACTTTCCGAAATTTGCCATCAATCTTATCCATCGCCCTCATAATGGGAGCCTATTCTGAAAATGATTTCCGAATATGGTCCCAAATGACTCTTCTAAACGTGACTCCTTCTTTATCTTCTGAACGTATATCTTTGCTTCTTTGCAGACCTTCTTCGACGCCCACCCGGTATCCTGTGTGCGTACAGTAAATCAGGCTCTTGAATCAGTGGAAATCAACTCGAAGATCGCACAACGTGACTATGCCGATGCTTCTGCCTTCCTGCGTTCTCTCGTCAGCACCAGCTAGAAGCCATTGATTCGCTGCGGTCTCGTTTCTCGATTCTCTACCTCCCTCTCCCGCTTTCATGCACTTTTCTACTGCTTTGTTCTGTGTATTTTCTATTATTCATAATAAAACCTGCAGTGTAATGTAAGTAAATTACGGCAGTACAGCAAGTTTTAAAAACAGCCAATGAAAAGGTTGCCAATTGGCGGATGTAATCCGGGGGTTTGCACACTGTTATCGTAACTGTTCATTGTGACAGTAGGTCAATTCGCGCGATTAAGCGTCCCGATAACGGGCACGAGACTTATATGTCCCCTGCAAGTCATTGGTGAGCATCGTACCGGCCTCGCATACGTGAACGCTCACCGGGTGTCTTACATATCAGTCTGGATGAAGTTTAGGATGCGCGCAAGCTCATATTCTCATCTCTGGTGATTGTTGCAAAGAAAGGATGCATGTGCGCTATTGATACAAGTATAGGATAATATCACTAGAATATACTATCCGCTGGTCTTAGTAAGCATGATTACTAAAAAAGCACTCTTAGCAGTGGTATTTTACCTCTAGCAGCAGTATCCTAGCCCAAACCTTTGTAAAATGAGACACAGCCTTTGGTGGACAGAGGTGAGAGGGCGGAAACCAAGGCAAGCTCTGCTGGGTTCAGCGTCCTAAACATATACTTACTCGGAATAGTTAAAACCCAGATTCAGGCTCTGTTGAGATCAATGGGGTATGGGCCCCAGCGTTAGCTTTAATCAGCGTCACTTCTGACGTATGGTAACGTCAATGTTATTATCAGTACTAATGCACTTCTGTTGACACGGAAGCGATATGTGTCTAGTGCTGGCTTGAATCGGCGCCAAATCTGACAAATAATACAGCCAGAAATAGTACCGTAAATAATGACTGAAGAGCTTTCGTAATGCAGTGTTTCCGAAGTCAGAAGTTATGTCGAAAGACAATCAGATAACTCGCATAGCTGTGAATACTGTTGGCTTTTTCGTATTGCAGTGCTTCGTTTCCTGAATAGACGCACCCGAGGTCAGAATTGATGTCAAATGACAGTCAGTCAAGAGAGAGTCAGGGTTACTGGGTGTTTCTACAGAAGGTCTTGCTAAGTCACTTATCTCATAAGCGATTGATGAAGCATTTCGTGAGCACTCCGCCGATTCTGGAGGACTGTCTTGTACGATTAGCACGCTCATGCTTGAATAACTGTAAATGCTGGCTGTGGAGCTCCTAGAATAACTGTAAATAATGCGTGAAGAGCTATCGTGATGCAGTTTTTCCGAGGTCAGCATCTATGTAGAAGGACAGACAAATAACTCGAATGAACACACCGAGTTACCCTGACTGTCTCTTGACATATAAAGAATATTCGACTGACTGACGGACTGTCATTTGACATCACTTCTGACCTCGGATGCGACTATTCAGGTGACGAAACGTAGCACTGCAAAACGAAAAGGCCAACACTAGTAACAGTTATTCGAGTTATCTGACTGACTTCAACGTAACTTCTGACCTCGGAAACACTGCAATACGAAAGCACTTCAGCCATTATTGAAAAATACTATCATACAATCCAGTAAAAGGAGACCCATGGATAACAACGTGAACACCTCCTCCTACTTTTCCGTTTTCAATAAGTACACTACCCGTCAACACATGATTTACTTGAAATTGGCACAGTACGCTTTCGATTGAAGGTTTGTCACAGTTGCGGAAGCATACCGCTTGACCTTGACTACGGAAGATATGAAAGTTAAGAGGCCAGCCCACGCTCTTTGGCGTGACTTATTTTCTAGCAATATGTAGCAGCCTCCAGAAACTTTACCAAACCACGAAATATTGTAGCCTCAGTTGTAGTGCCAGTACTGCTACACTTTTTGTTGATATTGAGGTGATGTGTGCCCATTGTTGACTTTAATCGGCGTCACTTTTTATTAGGGCGGCCTAACAGCAGCCTTCGCAAGCAGTAGTTTGCAAACAATAGCCACGTCCACAATAGGCTATCAATCGGCCTATGCGTGAGCTAACACTTCGAGCTTGACAATCAATCGATAATTTGAATTTCTAGCTACATTCACTCACTGAACCAACAGCCAATGGGACTGGCCACTACCTCAGGAGAGAAGCTTATTGGCTCAAGGAACATCGTTGACATACGTTTATTTCCCTAAATTTGTTTTACATAGAATACTCAAAGGCTTCCGCTGCTGCACACCTCCTGTCGTGTTCTCTCTTTGGGGACTCACATGAGGCGTAGCTAGGCGGCGAATATTTTGGCCTGGGCCTCCGTAACAACAGCTGGCGACGCATTGCGCGGTAATATCTCGGCCCGGGCCTCCGTTATAACACTTGTGACATATAATAAAGCCGGAAATATTGCCAGTAATACCATTACTAATCGAACTACAATGCGAAACAGCTTTCGGTGGACAGAGGTGAGAGGGCGAAAACCAATGGATTCAGAGCTGGATTCAGAGCCACAAATATGTACTTGCATGCGTTTCTTCAACTCACGTTCACACTCCTTGTTGAGTTCACGAGTGTATAAATTCCAGCGTGAAACGTGTTTCACCGACCTGCCCTTCCACGTCCGGTACAACAACTGGGTCCACTTCCTTTACCAACGCATTTAAGCAGACAAAATAGGCTTATTTTCACGTAGGCTGCACAACTACGCTCTCTCCTCCACGAACTTCCAGAGGAAAACCACTAGACACGCGTTAAACAGCTTCACCAAACTTAAACGGCTATTCAGAACGTAGACCTGGACCATGGGGATTTATTCCTCTTGAAAAGTCTTCAGCCAAAGATTTAGCCGTCATCGCTCTGCGCTAGAATTCGCTGCAACATCAAGCCGAATCAGGCGCTCCGGAGACGAGGTGGCAACAAACTTTTGCGTTGACGGTAGACAACGACACCTGGGCGGGACGAGAGAGCTCACTTATTACTGGTAGAGCATACGTTTGGCTTACCTTCAGTAACGGGGTTTCTATGGTCGGAACTGAAATAAGCAACTGCCTACATTAACCATACAGCTGTCATGGCCTTACTGATACACTAGATACTAGCATAGCATGTGACTGGTTAAGCTACGTTAGCTTATACACCGTGCTTAGTCTGTTCCTGGCTGCTTTCCAAAGACCATCAGTATTACGTTGTATTCTCTGTCCATAAACCAGCAAATTGATTTTAGATACTGGCACCAGGGAGGCTTCCTTAGGCATCGTGTTCACAGACGACGAGGTGCAAGACGGAGTTGGGATTAAACATAAAATGTGTCCTACCACAGATCCGATCGCGTGAAAAGAAGACAGACTTCATTAGTCCTGGACAGATGAATATAATATTGAATGTGTTTTGTTCTTCTTCTTTTTCTTCATTTAAACTGGCTCTAGCAATTAGTATATATGTCAAGAAAACTGCCGGTTCCTATCATACCAACAGTGCTACCTATGCTTAATGGAGATAGGCGTAGGAATGAGAGGTTTACCAATCTCATCCATTTTTGCGCATTTGTACCTCACAGCATACGTATATATTCAGAGAGTACGCTAAATGCAAGTATAAGGCTATTCTTTCGGCAAGGTTGCCGGCTCCTAACTAGCTGCCATTCCTACTGGTTAGGTTTCGTGTTTCCTTGACCGTGACTATTCAGATGCCTGATCACGTTTTTGCAAAGGGAGCAGTTTGGGTGCCTATAGTCAGGATATATCCTTTACTGAAGCATTAATTCTTCCTATGTTCCTTTCACATTAACAAAATTCCCGGTTTGTTCCCTCGTGTTAATGGTGGTCAGCTGTATAAAACTTTCATAATCATCTAGCTCCCGGAAATGTGTTTGCGTTCGCATTTGGGATCACTTCGGCTCAATTGGTTTACCTTTTTCATTTTCTACACCACCTTCTCCTGTACAAGACAATGGTCATTCAACCACGGTCAGCTTAAATGTCTTCTGAGTGTCAAGTGTATTTTATAAGTTATAATTGATTGTTTCGTGTAGTTAAGCCTCATGTACCTCCGGAGACTTTAAATTTGTACTTTACCCTCCAAAATCGTGCATTCTCCTAGAATTTGTAAAACACATATGTTTGCTAAGAAAATAGACTGAATATTTAATGTTTGGACGATTCTATCGGTAGTCATGATAAACGACTTTAGCAACACATGATTCTGTTGAAAATGGTTAATTTTGCTATCGACTGACGGTCTGTAAGAGTTGCGGAGGTACAATCCTTGAACTTGGCTTCGGAAAATAGTAAATTTTACCGACCAGACCACGCTCTTTGACATCACATATTTCCTAGCAATATGCAGTAGATTTCAGAGAGTTAAAGAAACTACAAAAAATGGGAGCGTGAGTGTTAGTATCGGTAGTACTACATTTCTTGTGGAGACTGAGGGTGTATATGCCCAGCGCTGACTTTAATCAATGTCAATTCTGGCAAATAGTATAGCCAAAAAAAGTACCAGCAATACAATCACACAGCTAAGTAAAATTAGACACAGCTTCTGATGGACAGCGGTGAGAGGGCGAGAACCAAGGCAACCTCTGTTGGCCTCATGGTGCCAAATATGTACTTACTCGAAATACTTTAAACCCTGCTTCACATTCTTTGTTGAGATTAAGGGGGTATGAACCCCAGCGTTGGTTTTAATCAGCGTCTTATCTGACAAATCATACAGCCAGAAATCGTACCAGGAATGCTATCACTCAGCTTAATAAAAAAAAAACCATCGATACCAGCGCCCAGACCTCCTCCAACTCTTCCATATTCAGTAAATACACTACCCGCAATCTTTATTGCGGTAATACACGCCGTCGACGCATGATTTACTTGAAATTTGCACAGTTCGCTTTCGATTGACTGTTTGTCAGAGTTGCAGAAGTGCTCAACTTGACCTTGGCTAGAAAACATACTAAATTTAACCGGCCAGTTCATGTTCTATGCCATCACCTGTTTTTTAGCACTATGCAATAGCTTTCAGCGATTTTACCAATCTAGTAGCGTTAGTGTTTGTACTGGTACTACAGTCGATTCTCTATCTACTGAAATGTCACCAGGAATTCTGAAATGTGTTTTCAATTCAAACATATTATTTACGTATGGTTGTAATAATGAGGATCTTACAGCCTTATCTCAATATATTTTGGTCACGTCAGGATGCCGGCTATTTAACGAGCCTATCGTTGATCGCTAATAAAATGTGTGTACTGTAAACAGTGGCTACTTATGTAATATGCATATCACAATTGATTTTGACTGCCCTTATAAATTCAAATATATTTTATGGAAAACGCACGAAAAAAATGCTTCTTGCACTCGATGGTGGAAAATTGCGCTTTCTTTCAATTTTATACTTAAAAATGGGGTATCTATCGATTTAAACAAAGTTTTTAAGTATGAACCTTTTTACGATTGTAAGGCGTTCATTCATTGTACACCACATCCGTCAATTCATTAATGCTGACTATAATGCATACAATATGTTCCACACCTGTTCCACATCTGTGGCAATATTTTATGAGGACCACGTAATATCTTCTTCAAATTTTAGGCGAAAAAGTACTTTTCCTCAAAAAAGATGTACACAGCGCGCAGTCTGTAAGCCTTGAATGGGAGTGTAGCAGTCAGCGGGTTTAAAAATTGTTCGGCAATTTCGTAAAATTTTCAAAACCGATAACTACTCCTTTTTTAGCATAAAATTTAAAGAAGGTGCAATTTGCTACCAAGCAAGTGCAAGAAATATTTTTGTTTATGTTTTCCACGAAATATATTTGAATTTGTAAAGGCAGTAAAAATCAATTATGAAAATGCATACTATTTAAGTAGCCAACGTTTACCGAATAAACTTTTATTAGCAGTCCGAAATAAGCTCGTTAGCGAGCCGGCATACTCACGTGGACAAATTATGTTGAAATGAGGCTACACGATCGTCATTACTACAACCACACGTAATTAATATGTTTGAATCGAACACGCAAAACGGAATTCCGGGTGACATTTCATGAGATAAGCAATCTACTGTATTACACTTTTTGTAGAGATTGAGGCCATATGTGCACAGTGCTCACTTTAATCAGCGTCGCTTCTGACTACTAATAATACAACCAGAAATAGTACCAGCAATACTAACACCCGGCTTAGTTAAATGAGACCCACAGATACTAACGCCAACATCACCTTCTACTCCTCCGTTTTTACTTAGTACATTACCCGAAATCTGAACTGCGGTAACGCACTCCGTCAACACATAATTCAGTCGAAATTGGCGCAGTTCGCTTTCGATGGATTTTTTGTCAGGGCTGCTGATGTGCTTTACTTGACCTTAGCTAGGTAACCTACTTAATGTAACTCTCTAGATCACCACTTGTTTTTTAGCAATATGCAATGGCCTTCCGTAATTTTACCAACTTATGACAAATAATACCGTCAGTGTAAGTACCGGTACTACTACACTTTTTGTTGAGATTAAAGCGATATGTGCCCAATGCTGACTTTAATAAGCGTAACTTCTGACTGTTAATAATACAGTCAGGTTCTGGTAGACCGAGGTGAAAGGGCGGAAGCAAAAGGCAAGCTGTGCTGGGCTCAGGGCACCAAAATTGAATATCTCAAACCGATTCACACTCCTTGTTGAGTTCAAAAGGGTATAAGCCCCAGCGTTGGCTTTATTCAGCGTCATCTCTGACAAATGTTGTCTCCAGGGTTGTTGTCAGTACTTATAGACTTCTTGTTGAATTTGGGGGGATATGTGCCCAGTGCTGACTTCAATCAATGCCAGTTCTTACAAATAATACAGCCAAAAATATTACCAGCAATACTGTTATTTCCAATTCAGAAATTAAACGCGTCCATTTCCAGTGACTTCCTGCTGGACCAACTCCAATTGTTTCCCTCTAACGAAGGGCTGTTCTTTCGTCCTCTAAGCTGCGTGTCTGACCGCCCTTCTTCCAAGAATTCTCTTGCTGTTGGCCTTTTTTTGTTTCCAGTCAAACGGACACTGGTGTTAAAGCTAGTCCCCCAACCATTTATCATGTAAGTGGTATTTGAATATTGTCGCCAACCCCCCCCCGTTCGGCTCTCTTACCTTTTAATCGCCTTTTCCCACAATGCTTCCGCCAGCCCCCATACATCAAGAGACAACTATTTCCAGGGCTTCTTGCTATCGCACCTTCCCCCTCCCCCTCTGGTTCGATTACAGCTGTCACCACCGCTGACCTCAATCGCTTGCAATTCCTCCCCCTTGCCGGCACAGTATTGCCTCTGTTCAAGTTACCCTCCTCCCTTCGTGCTGGTATTTTAGACTGATCCCGAAGCCATAGGAATGGCCTCCTGAAATCATATGAAAGCAGAGCCACGCCCCTCTCCCACTAGCACACACAAGTGTTCCCAAGAGTTGTTTTGCCCTGCGGGGTTTTACTGTTGAACTTGTGCTGTTCCCTTGTATAGAGTCAGGTGATGTGACCGAATCCCTTCGCTCTTGACTTGGTGCATCCATTTTTGAGGTTTGTTTTATAATCATCCTTTATAGTTGCTTACTAGTACACCACTGCCTTGATAATCGTTGGTTTGGGCGTACGCGTGACTGCTGCATACAGTCGGAGAAGTCAAGGAGACGAAACAAATACTATCACTTAACTTAGCAAAATCAGACCCATCCATACCAACGCCAACACCTCCTCCGACTCCTCCGTTTTTTAGTAATTGCACTACCACAATCTGTATTGTGAGTATACACTCCGCCACACACACAGTGCTGCCTAGCAGCCACTTGGAACCCAAGAACAGCCGCTGACGCATGGCGCCTTTGGCCTGCAAGGCCTTCGCGCCCACAGCCGCTTGGGGTCAGGCCTCGCCGTGCCCGTGCGTCCACGCCAGCTTTCGTCTATCACAAGGTGAAGCCACGACCGCTAGTCTAGATATAATCCGCGAGATTGGCTGCCGTAACAAAGCATTCGCCGGTGATTCCTGACTCCCTCGTCACTCCGGAATTTACGCCATCATACCTGGACTGCAGTCATCCGAGAGTCAACACACTTTCTATCCATTCTCCTATCTCCTATTCCTAACACGATGGCCTTCCTACCGTCTTCTCGCTTCTCATCTAAGGAACCATGGTCTGAAGATCACAGTTTCTAGGGTTTAAATTTCTTAAACCTCTGCGATATATGATTCAGTTGAAAGTGGCACAGATCGCTATCCGTTGCCTGTCTGTCAGAGATACGGAAGCGCACTCCTTGACCATGGCTATGGAAAATAGTAAATTTGGCCGGCCAGCCCACGCCCTTTGGCCTCATTGATTTTCTAGTAATATGCAATAGCTTTCTGTGATTTGAGTAAATCACGAAAAATGTTACCCTCAGTGCTGGTACCCGAACTACTACAACTTATGTTGAGATTGAGGCGATATTTGCCGAGTACTCAGCGTCACTTGTGACAGATAATGCAGCCGGAAATATGACCGGCAATACTATCACACAGCTTAGAAAAATGGGACTCAGCTTTTGGTTAGCAGGAGTGAGAGGATGAAAACCAAAGCAAGCTCTGCTAGCCTCAGATTCTTAAACCCCCGACGTAGCACACCTAATCAATACCATCACTCAGCTTAGTAAAATGAGACCCGTCGATGCCAAATCCAACACATGGTTCAGTTGAAGGTGGCACAGTTAGCTATTAATTGACTGTGTGTCAGAATTGCGGAGGCGCACTCCTTAACCATGGCTCCAGAAAATACTAAATTTAGCCGGCCAGCCCACGCTCGTTGGCATCAGTTACTTTCTAATAATAGCATTCAGTGATTTACCGAAAAACAGCGAAATGATGGCGACTGTGTCAGTACCAGAACTACTTCAGTTCTTGTTGAGACTGAGGCGAAAATCGCTTAGCGTGACTAAACGTTAGTTACTGCGCTCCCCTGTTCACTTGTAATAACGAGGTAGCAGCCATTGATCTGCTCTGGTGTTGTTTCGGTATTCTCTACCTCACCCGTGCGCTTTTATAAACTTTTCTACTGTTTTGCTGTATATTTTCAATTTTTCATCATAGAAAATAGTAACTGTAATAATAAAGTATAAGTAATTTACAGTAGTACAGCAAATGCTAAAACCAGGGCATAAAATTTGGTGGTGAGAAGGGTTGAGGTCTAAATCAACGCATGGAAACACTCGATTTTGGGAGACTTGTGGCTCACATGGTTGAAAAATATCCAGACATGTAGCACCACAACTAAAGCCCAGGTTCGGCAGGGCTCTATCGCTGCAAACTAAGTCATCCTGGCCCTTCCCCAAATCTTCTTTTTTTATTCACTTTATCGAAGATTGGTCGATGGGTGTGTTAGTATTGCGTATGCAATGGCAGGTGTACGGTTAAATGTTAAATGCAGTTACTCCGCAAGACAGCAGTGTATTTGAAAATAATATTATGTGCATTACAAGAAGAGAGTTTCCAAGCACGCCCTTTATCCCGTCACACAAGCGACACCAGCTGCCCTTTAGGTTGATATTCAAAGTCTTTAGGGTAGAGGGGTCTGGCAGGTTTTTTCTTATTCGAACCAATTGTGAAAAGCTCGGGCGAATTCGAACTCACGCTTGCAAGGATAGGGGCTTTAGCAGAGATAGCGCTCTAGCCAACAGAGCATGGGATGCACGAAGTTTTTTGAGTGGTTGACTAGTAAGTGCTGATATGTATGAGACATCAGACGGTTGAAGCATTTCCAGCCGTCTTTGAAAGCAATTTTGCCGGCAGTGACCGTTCTTTTACTAACCGAATTGTGGGCTTCCATGTGAGGCTATTACCATACTCAAACACCACTCTCTTCAGGGACATGTCGTACACACCCATCAAAAGCTCCCGCAGTTCTTTTCGGCCCGGTTATACATCTGACGTGTATGCATTGCTTCACGACTGTCCTCTCACGGCCGTTACGCTAACTGGATCCGATTCCTACAGCAACGCATTTAGGCATACAACATATGCTTTTTTTAATCCAGGCTGCAGAAGAAAGCGCTCTCTTTCACGGACAACCCGATAAAAAACACCAGGCACACGTTAAACAGCTTCACCAAGCTTAAACATTTGTGTTGACGGTAACCAACGACACCGAAGTGCAAAGAGAGGTCAATAATTACCGGTAGAGTAAAGGTCGGGCTATCTTTCAGTAACAGGTGTTTGTATAGTCGGAACTGAAGATAGCAAGTCCGTACATGTTTTCTACATGTACAATATAGCCGCTATTGGTTTACTGATACAGTAGATGTTACTACAGCATGCGACTGGTTAAGCTAAGTTACCTTATACACTGTACTTGGCCTGTTTCTGGCTGTTTTCCAAAGACCATCAGAATTATGTTGTATTCTCCGTCCCTCTACCAGCAAATTGGTTTAAGATATTGGCACCAGGGAGACTTCTCTAGGTGTTGTGTTCACAGAGACGAAGTGCAAGACGAAGTTGGGATTCGACATAAACTGTGGCCTACCGTAGATCCCGATCAGGTGAGAATAAGACAGACTTAATTAGTCCTGGACATGTGAGTTTCTTGGAGGTCTAGCACCCTAAGGCAGAAAGTGTCTTCCTGGTGCTAGCAAATAAAAATTCTAACTATGGTTTATGTCTTTTTCTTCTTCTTTTGAACTGGCTCTAGAAATTAGCATGCATGTTAGGAAAAATGCCGGTTCCTATTAGGTCAATAGTGCTTCCCATGCTTAACGGACTTTGGCGCAGAAATTAGAGGTTTACCAATCTTATCCATATCCACCCGTTTGCACTTCATGGAATACGTATATATATATACAGAGCACGCTACGGGCAAGTATAAAGCTATTCCTTTGTCAAAGGTGCTGGCACTTAATTAGCTGCCATTCTTGCTGGTTCAGTTTCGTGCTTCCTTGACCGTGACTATTCAAATACCTGATGAATCTTTCCAAACGGAGCCGTTCGGCTGAATATGGTCAGGGTATACCCTATGCTGTAGCATTACATCTTACCATGTTCCATTCACATAAAAGAGCTTCCCTGTTTGTTATCTCGTGTTAATATAAGCCAGCTGTATAAAACTTTCGTAATCATATAGCACCAGAAATATGTTTACGTTAGCCTTTGGAATTATTTCAGCTCTATGGTTGTATCTTTTTCATTTTCTACACCCTCCACTCCTGTAAAAGCCAATGGTCATTCAACCACGGTCAGCTTAAATGACTTCTAAGTGAAAAAATTATTTTTTAAGTCATAATTTATTGTTTCCTGTAGTTAAGCCTCAAATTTTTCCAAGTACCTCCAGAGTATTCAAAATTGTATTTTACCCTCCGCGGTCGCGAATTCTCCTAGAATTTGTAAAACACATAAGCATTCTAAGAAAACAGACTGGATATTTTTTGGGGTGATTATTTTGGTAGTAATGATTAACGACCTCGGAAAGGCGAATAATATTTTCTCTGGAGTACAGGCAGACCGACTACTTTAAATGCTTCGAATTTCAGGGCGCGCACTTTCTGCTCGTTCTAGTTCCCGTGTGTTGTCTTCGAGACTTCGAAGCCCCTCTGCCATGATACACTCAAGTACTAAAACTTTCAAGAGGCTGCCATACAACATAAAACCCGTTAACTACAATCTCCTCTTTGTGCCGAATCTTTCTGACTTTACATTTGATGGAGAAGCTTCCATCGAGTTGCAGGTCAGAAACCTAGATTGGGAATCAGTTTTATTCTAATTTGAACTTATTCGGAGTTAGTAGCATCAACCAAAACAGATGCGCGGATAATTTTTTAAGATGGCATGCAGTTAGACTAAATAACAACGTCGTTATTACTTATAATTAAAATCAGTGGACGGGTTGTGAAAATGCCCAGCATTCAACGTTAAGTTTCAGGTACCTGAAACTTGAGGTACACCACCGTCAGACGCTGTACTTTAAGCAAGGTACTTTGCCTAGGTGGTTTGACCTATTTATTGTGGTAACGTTTTGAAGTTCCAGACAAACAATTGTTAATCCGTTATGCAGAATTATCATTTAGTGAAGTGATTCTTATCTGTTGAGTGACGCGTTAATGGACAAATTGCGTTTCTGCCTACAGGTTGTGGAACGAACTAATGCAGTTATATTGAATTCCAAGAACATTGTTGTTTCGGATGCACATTTCAACAATGGTAATGTTTTTAAATCTCATTTTCTGTTCCCAAGCCAACGCCGACATTTCCTATGATGAGTCACAGGACCTTGTCATCTTCACTTTCCCCAATGCACTGGAGGTACGATGACCATATTTAGAAAAAGATATTATAAACTTAAGACTGGCAGCGGCCACCTTAACTTAAAATTTCGAGGCCATCTAAGTGATGATATGCAAGGCTTTTACAGGAGCACGTACAAGTCGCCGACCGGAGAAGAGAGCTATATTCTCTGTACCCAGTTTGAGGTAAGGTTATATTTTCGTCATCTGTCTGGTTTTCTCTTAAAATCTTCTTATAAAAATTGTAAATGGTAGTATCCCGTTCATTGATCATTATCCTTAGTGTCATTTTACCTTTCCTATGCGTAGATGTTCGGATGCCTAGGCTTTCCCCGGTTTATGATCATTCAGCAATCTTTCCTTCTCAAATATTTGCCTGTGTGATCGCGTTTAATCGTCGTTATTCAGTTCCGACTTCAAAAGGCAAATTAGTACTTTAAAATTGGCCAGTCGTTGCACAAGCTGCCTGTTGCGTAGCAAGTTTTCACAACTTGGGCTGATCAGTTTCCTTTTTTATTTATAGTCTATTTATGCTCGCCGGGCGTTTCCATGTATGGATGAACCGGATCGAAAGGCCACTTTTGATATCAGCCTTGTTACAATGGACAACGAAGTCGCTTTGTCGAATATGGTATCTACATTTTATTAACTTAAGATTTGAGCTCTCCTCTGGAGACTCTTATGAACATCAAATGGTTTTCTGTAATTTGTGCAGGAAATATTTCATACGTTTTCATCGTTTTTCAGCATAAATCAACTAAATGGACGTTTTAGATATCCCTATTAACTTGTTTAACCTTCTTCATCTCAACTCGTGCAGCCCGAAGTATCGAGAAAAATAATCGCCCCACCCACCGGTCGTCCTGCGCTTCCAGATGGTCACAATTACGTAAAAGTACAATTTGACAAATCGCCCTACATGTCCACATACTTAGTGGCAATGGTCGTTGGAAACTTCGACCATGTTTCCACGAAGGATGCTAATGGAGTTGATATTCGCGTCTTTACACCTCCCGGGAAAAAGGCATGTGGACAATTCGCTCTAGAAGTTACCGCAAAAACGTTACCTTTCTACGCTAACCTTTTTGGTCAAAAATTTCCTCTGCCGAAATGTGATCTTGTCGCGCTTCCCGACTTCGGCAGCGGTGCAATGGAAAACTGGGGTCTTATAACATACAGGCAAGTCAGCTTTTTCACACTTGTATCGTAAGATCAGTTGTATGTTACCTGTGTGGTCTAGGTGCAGTATTTATAGTCATACATCCCCTTAGATAATTCAGAACAAAATTTTGGCGAGCGAACGCTTTCGGTAACTTCTCATCAGGCCAAAAAGTTACAAAGGAGGTTTAAATTTAAAAATCGATAGTTTGTCTTCTTTACATACAGGGTCCAATCAGAGCGCGGAAATGTGCAGCCAGTTAGGTAATCGTTGGCCATTCCAAGTTGGGGGCTTGCACGAGATACTTTTGTGCACACAAAACTGGTTTACTCAATCGGATTGCGGTGGCTTCTGTTGTTGCCAGCAGACGTTGGCCCAGGGACTTTGGGTAGTTTGAAGGGACCTTGTAAATTACGTTAAAGGCTTCGCTTGGGTCCACACGATGTTCGGTGTCAACCATGTGTGTGAGGATAGAACTGTTTATGCTTTTGGTCTCGCCTTTGGCTAGCCATGCCGGGAGGTGTTCCCGTATTCTTTTAGATAATTGCCTACTCATGTGACCGATAAAACCAACTCCACAGGAGCAAGTAAATGATTAGATACACATAGAAGTGGTCTGAGTTGGCAGCTTATCCTTACCCTCACCGTGCAGTATCGGGTTGGTTGAAAATAACACCTGAATTTTCGCTGCTGGGAAGGTTTGTGCTACGGCTTGCTTGAGGCGTCTGCCTAAGAGTTCGCTTGCTGCATCACCTTGAAAAGGGACTTTGAGGAACTGCGTGTTCTTTTCCACCGTGGATGTGGTGGGCTTTGTTCCTTTCTCCATCATATTCTTTATGATGACTCTGTCCGGATATCCGTTCTCTCGAAGCACGTCCTGGAGTTTCTGGAGCTTCATTTCAATAGTGTCAGCTGAGCAGATTTTTTTGGCTCTTTGCGTTAAGCAGCGGACTAAGTTACGCTTCTGTTGGATAGGTACAAAACTGTTAAAGTTTGTATACTGTCCGGACCAGGTTTTCTTTCGTTAAATGCTCCTTTTGATGCTACCGTCAGGTCTTCGACTTAGGAGGACATCCAGGAAAGGAAGCGAACCTGCCGTCTCCACCTCCAAGGTGAATTTAATGGAGGGGTGTGCTTGATTAACAGTATGTAGAAGTGCATTTACATCAGTATCTGCTGGGGCGATGAAGATATCATCGACATATCGGCCATAGTGTTTTAACTCATAGATCTGCTTGTTGAGTTGAAATTTTTCAGTTCGCCCATGAAGATATTGGCCAAGAGAGGCCCGAGAGGCGAGCCCATAGCGACGCCGTCTATTTGTCTGTATTGTTGGTTGTCAAAAAGGAATTGCACATTTAATGTGCATTTGAGTAATAGCTCCCTTAATACGTCAGATGGTATTCCTACGTCTATTTGATTTGCCACTACGAATTCGCAGATACAGTCGACTGTTTCTGTTACTGGAACGTTTATGAACAGTGATGAGACGTCTAGGGTGATGATCATCATACCGTTTAAGTTCATGTCCTCGATGCCATCGATAAATTGGAACGTATATTGATAGCTATGTCGCATCATACTAAACTCCAAGGCTCGTTGGTTGGTTGGTTAGTAGCCCATGTTGGATCAGGGGTTCCCGCCGGCGTCCAAACTGGATGCAATTGGGAGACGGAGAAAAGCCGCGACCTCGGCCGGCTTGAGCCAAACGTTCTCGAGGGTGAGTTGGGTGCCTGGCCTGAAACTGCAGGCAAACAGATGGCGGCAGTCATGCGGCGAGACGCCGCAGTCGGGACAGTGGTCGGGTATAGACGGGTCCAGCCGGTGTTGGTACTGGCAAAGGAGCATGCAGTAGCCACTGCGTAGCTGCGCCAGGGAACAGCGAGTCACCCGTGGGAGATGACGTTCCGAGGTGGCAATTGGAGGTGGATAGCCACCCAGAAGGACCGGGGGATGGTAGCTGGATTTAGCATCCACAACGGCTCTTTGGTGTAGGCGCTGGTAGCCTTTCCTGATGGCGGAGCCATCCACGGGTAGATACGAGAGATACGAGGCGACAGCTGTCTTGTGGACATCTGTGATAGACGTCCGAACGTTACGGCTAAGCTCGGGAGCGTTGCAACGATGGTGGTTCGGATGGCCAGGTTGTGAACAGGTCCCCCAGAACTGCTGGCCGAGGAGTTTGTTGTGTGCGGCGACCGACAGGACAGAAGCCTCCGCATGAAGGTGATCGATGGTCGACATTTTATAGCAACCCGTGATCGTGCGGAGGGCACCGTTCTATGCTGACTGAAGGCGGCGGAGGCTGGAGGAGCTGATTGTGGGAGACCAGATTAGTGCCGCATAGGTGAGATGCGGCTTGGACATCGCCTTGAATGTGGTCGCCAGCGTCTCTTTCCAGCAGCCACAGGATGTGCCCGCGAGAGCCTTGAGGACCTTGGTGCACCGGCTCACTTTGCTTGCGACCTCCCTCGCATGGTCCGCGGACGTGAAGAGTGGATCTAAACGGACGCCGAGGAGCTTGGGCTTACGGACCAGCGGTAAAGCCTCACCGTTGACGATGATAGCCGGGTGACGATTGAACTCCTTCGGATCCAAGGCTCGTGTGTGACTTTGGCGATTTGGACCAGCAGTAACTACACTATCGAAAGCTGTCAAACTAAGAAAAAATTGGAAAGCTAGTACAATTAAAATAATAGTAAATAATGATTTTAATCGAATGCATTTTACTCGAATCCACCCGAACTTTATTTGTTTTCAGAGAAGCGCAGTTGCTTATCGACCATGAGAACACGTCTTTAATATCAAAGCACTACGTTGCTCTAACAGTGACACACGAATTGGCTCATATGTGGTTTGGCAATTTGGTAACAATGCAATGGTGGACGCATTTATGGCTAAATGAGGGATTTGCTACGTGGACTTCATTTGTCGCCACTGACTTCTGTTTCCCCGATTACAACATTTGGGTAAGTTAATCCTTTCTATTCCATTAAAGGTGTCGGTCTCTTCGAAATCCTTATTTGTACGTTTTCTTGTTGGCTAGGCTCGTATATGATGTCCTACGAATTAGTGTCAATGTTGGCGTCCTGTCAGCAAAGTGCTTCTTCTCTTGTTTTTTTTTCGATGTTTCCGGAGGTTGAGTTTTCATGTCAATTTCGCTTACACATGAGTCCCGAAGTGCCTTTTAGGTTGTCTGTTTAATGTTGCCCCCTCTAGCTGTTTGTGGCTATGCGCAAGCCTGCTTATGTTGCTGCCATCCTTCAAGATCGTTAGGCTGCGTTCCCTTTGAAAGCACCGGATATCTGACACCCAGTTTACTAGAAACTTGTTTTCTTCATAGAAACTTTTTCAAGAAACAATAGTTTTAACTCTTTCGAATTTAGATTATGTTCAAGCCTCGGGTTTCCCAATTTAATGATATATTTGTTCTCAGCGAATGACATAATTTGACTCCCCCAACCAGAACTCGTAGCCCTTGATTATTTGTAAGCCAACCTCTTCGCGGTCATAGCGCGACGACAGATTTAACTGTGGTTTTCTAGCATGCCTCATTCGGATATTTCTACCTACTACTAATTAGTTACTGCATTTTTCTAAATGCTGAGTGGCTCAACGTCTGAAGTTAGATTACTATGACAAAACTTTCGATTATTGATCCCTTCAGCCCATTTTCATCTACTTTGTAAGTTTTTTCTAACAGGGAGAACGAAACATTATAGTAAATAAGACTAGCCGCGGGTGCTGTATGACAACTGTGCGCTTTTCGACGTAAACTCTTCGGGAACTGAGTTGAAAACCTGTTTTATAATGGCCCTTACAGTTTCTGCTTAGAACCAAAGAACGTGGTAAACTTTGGTGGTTTATACTAGCCCGAACGCCGGGACTTTTCACGTCCTTGAAAAAAATGCAATTCACATGAATTTGTTTACTGGTTTCACTCTGAAAACGAAAAAAACGAAGTTGTACAGCGAAAAACCTCTTGTACTCATTGTCAAATGGAATTCTGTGCGGTTAACCTAACCATAACTGACAATATACTGGTCTCCTTCGGAGCTTCGAGTTATTTTATTTGTGTAATAGTCACGCAGAGACATCTATTCCCACTGTCCCATAGTAAGATTTTCAATGCAAATTTGGGATCAGGACGTTCTATAGTCTTTAGGGAAGGCCTGCAGTGAATCTTAATGCCAATCTATGACTCCTTAGTGGTATTTTAACCTCAGCGTCTCCACCAGTACCAGGGCCTGCTTTGAATATCCGTTGGGTCGCGTTTGCGTCCTTAAGATTGGAATTTTATTCCTTAACTGCTGTTAAGTAGTACTCTTGAGGGTTCCTTGTCAAATTGTTGTAATTCTGAGTGGTGCTTGTTGACCATGTCTTCTTGAGAAGTAACTATTCTGCCTTTTCGCATCTTCAACAGAGCTTTGTAGAGCATCAATTGAAACCCGACAGTAGTGCGTTTGCCTTTTTATCATTTCCATTGAGTCAAGAGTACAAACTTGTTTAAAATGTGCTGTCACATTGTCCGTATTTTTTTCGCTTTTTCTGCATTACAGACGCATTTTGTGTCTCAGGCGTATAGCGACGCACTCAAACAGGACGAACTTAAAACGAGCCACCCGATTGAGGCAAGCCACCCTTTTTTTTATATTAATGGTACTTTTTAATCAATACTTTTTGTGAGCACTGTACTCGTCATGTTGGTTGCCAAGCCAGGAGAGTTGTACAAGGCACATGTCGGTAGTCAATTTAGTGCACCTACTAGTAGAGCGTTTAGGTCAATAAAGTGTTTTCAATTTTTATAGTGGTACTAAGCCGTTCTATACCCTATTTATTGTGCTGGTGCGGGGATCAAATTTTAAAATGGTTGTCCAAATCCTTTGTTAAATCTTCTGCTTATTTATGTTTTTTTGTTACGCTTTCACTACATTCTGTGGCCTATTGAGTGACTGTTCAGTTGTCAAAACCTGTTCGCAGGATCTCATGATTGATGGTAAGGGGTGTTATAACGGGTGCCTTGCTTGTGGCATTTCAGACAAACGTGCATCTTCAATGGACAGAAGCGAACGAAATGCCATTCACCACAATGTCAGCATGTTGATGGTGGCTTTCTGGATGTAGGGTCTTGAGAGTTCTGTGGCGAGACCGACTTGGTCCGAGTGACAGCATTCACATTGGTGGTGGCAAACGAGGAACTGGGATGCTCCACGATCGCAGAATCATGCTTCAGATTCCTCAGCCGCTGACACTCGGCCGTCAATGTCTGCAGAGTATACTTCGGGTCCTGTTCAATTGTTGAGAGCAGATGGGTCCGGATTTCAGCATCACGAGGCGCTCACAAAGATGAGGCACTTTAACTGGTCATCGGTCAACTCTCAGAGCTTGAACCGTTCACACTCGCGGTTGACAGTACTGGCGAGTGTTAGGAAATCATTTGCCTCGTTTTTCACCAGCTTGAGATACTGGTACCGAATATTGAACAAGTAGCACTTTTCATCGAAAGTCTCTGACAGGCGCTGGACAGTTTCGTTGAAAGTGAAGTCACGAGGGTGTTTTGGCAGAATGATATCCGCGTACCGCTCGTTTTCTCTGGTGCCCGATTTGCGTAAAATCATCATCAGCCTTGGCAAAGTCCACGCGGAAAATGTCTTCCCAACGTTTGAACCAAGCGTCGAATGTAACGCCGGAGTCGGGGTCATAACTGAACTCTGTGATAGAGGCCGCAGTTGCGTCCGCTGATGTAGACAATTTCGTAGAAGAATCTGGGTCAGACGAATGCAAACTAAATTTTTGCATCAAAGACTCCATCAACTTCAGGTGTGCAGCTTAGAATTGAGATTGCTGTTGTTTCAGGATCGCGAGCAATTGTTTTGATGAAACAGACATGGTGAGTCCTGACACTGCGTCGCCAAAATCGTTATAACGGATGTCTAGGCCGAGATATTGCCGCCCAATGACGTCCTGTGTGAGTCCCCAAAGAGAGAACACGGCAAGAAATGTGCAATGGCAGAAGTCTTTTAGTGTTCAATGTACAACAAATTTAGAGAAACTAACGTGTGTAACGATGTCTATTGAGGCAATAAGATTTTCCTCTGAGATGGTGGCCAGTCCCATTGGTTCTTTGGCTCAGTGGATGACAGTGGCTTAAAATCTGAATTATCGATCGTTTGACGGCTTTTGTACATTCGCCCGTGTAGGCCGATTGATAGGCTGCTTGGGTTGTGGCCATGGCTAGCAAGCTACTGCTTGCTAAGTCTGTTTGTTAGGCCATCCTAACAACAAGGGGCAGGATGGTGATTGCATTTTATGCGGTCGTATATTTATAGTGTCCAGGTCTAGATGACTACTTTTAGGGACTGGCAGTCACAACGACGACCTTGCCACAGGACGTGGCTACTCCATTCTGATCCGTTTCGGCATGCAGCTGTCATCTGTGACAGCACGCGGCTGTCCCTAGCGGAATAGCAGCAAACGCAACACGTTTAGATTTAGGCGGGGGGGGGGGAGGGAGGGCCAGTTTTCCATCCGGCCTGATTTTGCTTGCAGTGAGGAATCGATCGTTCTGTAGTTCTCTTCGGTTGGTGCCCTGTGCCACGCCAACCACTAGTGGCTGGATCACGGCGACACGGGAGCATAAATGAGGTCGACGCTGCATGTGCGCCCTTTCAATCCACGGCCAGTTATTAGTGATCTTGCTGTTGTGCTCTGACACACAGATGATAGTCAAAGCCAACGATAGGCGAACCACTATCACGATCGCAGACCGTTGCCCGTTCAATTGAAATTTAGCTTGCCCATGTCCGGGCCTAGGAAGTCGCAGTGATGTTGCTTTTATGTTTCTCTCTCTCTTTTTCGCAGGTCGAAGTAAACAGCCCGCATGAAGTGGAGGAAATATTTGACGCTGTCTCCTACGAAAAAGGCGCTTCAGTTATCCGAATGTTGAATGATTACCTTGGAGCCGAGGTTTTTTTCATTACTTTTTGTTCTGGTTATATGTGCCCGATTTGCTTGTGACCGTATGATTTGATTTAATCTTGAGACCGCTTTTGCACAACTGCGCAAAAACTTGCTCATCAATTAGTCTGCTGAAGCATTCAGCATAGGGTGTAAGGCCAATCATTTAGTGAATTTCGTTGCCTTTGTGTGAAGAAAATTCAGGTGTTCCGATTATTAGGACTTATTATCATAGCTTCGTGGTTAGTTCTCCTTTTCATGGTAAGAGGGTTAGTATTTCCAGAAAAATCAGACGGTTCGCAATTGCTATAAATGGCAACTATTTTGTCGGCCAGGGTCATCTATGCGAGTATCTGGTTCTTGTTGTTGGGAAGCTCATGCCGTCCCCCAAGCTTTCGGACTCGTGCATAAGAATGTCTGTATACTACTACATGTTATTATTGTCATAATCAGCGTTATTTAGATTATCAGTACCCTCCGCTGCTGCCACTGTAAATAGTGACAGTACGTCAGTACTCATCGCCCTTCCTCTCATTTATTCTTTTCGGTTTCCATTGAAGGTTTTCAAGGCTGGTTTGCAACAATACATCAAGAGACACCAGTATTCTAACACGGTCACCACAGACCTGTGGCGAGCGCTAGCGGAGGCGAGTGGCCAGCCAGTGAAGGATATTATGTCGACGTGGACCAAACAGACCGGCTATCCAGTCCTCTCGGTTCGTACCCTTCCTAGCGCAGACGGCCAATCTCTAAGCCTGGGCATCAGTCAGACCCGCTTCCTTGGCGACGGGGGAAAAGAAGGTAAATTCAACCTACATATACAGTTACTTGGGGACGAATAATCTTTGTGCAAATTTTTGAATTTGGTCCACCACCACCTTGTCGTCAATCAGCTGAGATAAGTATGACATTTTTCAACTTTAAACGATTCCTAACATAAAGTTCTATGGTTGGCTAGAGTTTGAACCAATCAGCGTCATCTACGTTCAATTATCCGTTCTATAGGACAGAATTGGCTGGTGACAGTCCCATATGCTTTAATTTTAATCTCTCTTTACCACATAACTCGTGATGAAAGAAGTCATGATACACATCTAAGCTGCTTCCCAAACTGTCGTGAAATATGTTAGTGGTGAATTTTCAGTCATTACAACCTTAGCTCCTATCAAAGATTACTGGAGACGCGAATATCTCAACTTCTTAAATCTACAAAAGGCAAAATGACTCAGTGGTTCATGGTAGTCCCTGTATTCCAGGCTAGGGTAGAAGAAGACCTTCTGCATATTTCAGCAGCATTTGTGCATGGCTCTGCCACTCCATGGCCCTTATTTCATTGCTCAGATCGGTAAAAGCGACCACTTAACTTAGCGTGGGAATGAGAGTAAAGTGACGCTGAAAATCGTGTGAACTTTGTCATTGAGCCGGTCGCACCTCGCCTAGTTGCTCTATAGAGGCCTATCAGAAGAGAATGATTCGTCTGTAAGGGCATTTACTTTGGGTTTTGATGAAAATAGTGCAAGTGGTACGTCCTTGCAGTAAAGATGCAGGATTGTTTGTCCCCCCTCCCCCAGTGATAGTCTCCAGATCCACATTCCCCGGTAGACGGTCCTGAGTAGCAGTTGCACTTCATGCCAGGTCCTCACAGTTTGCTCCGGTGGTAGTCTTCAGCTCCAACTGCCCCAGAGTATTGTTTCTCAAGCTTGTAAATGGTTGTTCACCTCTCTTAATGACTATTTCGTGTCTACCCGAATACACCCATATATATAGAAGGCAGGAAGACGTTCTCTGGGACCAGTAGTGTATTTGCCCGACGTTTCGGACCCTCACTCGAGGCCATTGTCAAGGAATGAAAACGTACAGCTCGCTGCGTGATTTAGTCAGCTCTGCCGTGAGTGACCTTGAGTTCCCCTTGTTCGCTCCGCCGCGAGTGACCTTGGGTCCTGGCATTGCTCGAGCAACGCGAGATAGGCATCTGGGAGATCGATATGTCTATTGATAGAGTCCGCGTGTGAGTGCCATGCCTCCTGCAAGAGGCGTGCGATTCGGTCGTCCGACTGACCCAATATTCACACGTGTTCGAAGTCGAAGCCGTGCCCTGGCATCGATGCGTGAGCGGCTTCCAAAGAATTCTAGTCATTCCGTCCCACGGCGAGTTCGTGCTAGTGCATTCTCGTGAGCACCCGTTTGCCGGTTTCACCAACATAATTGGCTTGACCACAAAGGCAGTTGATGCGGTAGATGACACCCCCGTCGATTTCGATTATGAGCACCGCGTGCTCCAACAGCCGCAGCAAGCGCAGAAGCAAGCCGCAGCATTCACAGAGGCAGGCTGGGCAAGCAACACGAAAGCGACAGAAAGCAGGAGCAACGAAGAGAATTCGTGCGAGAGAGAACAGGAGTTTAGGCAGGCTCGCACAGAATCTACCCACTCGCTCGTCACTTCCACCTCCGTATCCGGTGTGAAGACAAAGTCAATAAGACCGGGGATGAGGGAGGGTGGAAGGGTCTATCTCTCTCTCCTTTCAGCCCTGCCCACGGACGCCAACCGGCAACGGAGCATGGGTAGTGCCTTTCAGTCGATGACTGATTGGTTACCCCTCTCAGGAGGGTGTTGGCCCGAAACAGTTCTGTATCAAGTTACCCCCAGACGCTGTCATACCCCCCCCCCCTTACTATATATATATATATACTCCAGTGGTGGACCAACTGCGCCATCTGTAAGTGCGTTTGTTTGTGTTGTCTGATCTGCCAAACAACCAGACAGTCTGGACCTGCATTCGACTCCCATTCCAAACTCATTACTCTCTGCATTGCCAGGTAGCGGGTGTTACTCTATCCGCGTGCTCCCACTCCCCTTTCAAGCCCTCGCTACACGCCGCCTTCTGGTCTTATCCCACGCCATCTGTGTTCACCTGCTAAATTAATGTCTACCTTCATCTCTTGTTACCGGGGCACCTTGTCGTTTGTAGATGTGCTCACCCACTGGTACGTCCCTGTGACCGTCTGCCGAGCTGATGACTCGAGCGCGATCCTGTCGCGAGCCCTCGTCCCGCCAGCGTCTACGGCCGCCAACCAAACATCCAATGACGCCAAGGGTGAACACGTTATTCCACTGTCCGTGGCTGCGGACACCCCCGTGCGCATCAATCCGGGCGCCGTGGGCTTTTTCCGTGTCTGCTATCACCCCACCATGCTGCCGCCCATCCTCACCGCGCTCTCCCAGCACCAAATTCCAGAGCGCGATCGTGTGAACCTGCTGGATGATCACTTTGCGTTGGTCAGTGTCTCTGTTTCTGTTCTCCGCGCAGTTAGCACCTCTTTTCCGCTTGTTTTTTTTTCAATGTATATTTTTACATGGCCATGTATTGGAGCTCGGTTGAGCTGGTCTCGCCCGCCCTGTCAGCCGGCCGTGTCCGTTTCCTTAAAATTTAGATTGAGATCCGTAGTACGGTTGAACGCCAATATGTATGCTTCAGGTCCTTCTGTGTAGCTATCCGTAGTACCAAAGAAGAAGAAGCATTTCTAGTGATTGTTATTGCCAACACCCCGTCAGACGACTCAATGCCTTCTTCGCACATATAGAGCCTGCATTTCCCACGTTTAATAGGCAGACTTTTTGTATGTCCCACCCTCCGCGAGCACCACACCGGAACAAGAACAGCTTTTAATTTACAACTTGCATTTGCCGTGAATCATAAGGATATTTGAGTTTGGGGGGTTGGAGTTAAAGCAAGATGATGGATTATGGTTTAAGGTAAGGAAAGTGTTATGGCTAGGTAATTTGGAGGATATTTACCCTTTAAGGAATTAAAGGCAAGGCCACAAGTATTAAGTGAGGCGCCATCGTAACAGTTTTAAGCATACTTTGCGCTAGATGAATAAAGAAAAGGGTTTCAGCAGTCGAAACGTCCTGTTTCCTACACAGACTTATACATGACGACAACAAGCATTCGCCTCGCTACATTTTTCTTCCTCGAGGAAATGTATTGAACGTCACTCCCGTTTGTTATTTTTTGAACATAAAATTGACAGACAGTGCCGAAAAAGCAGTCGTAAGCCTACCTTTAAATGGCATTTCATCCGAGGTAGGTAATCCGGCATGTTTTAGGACCGATGGATTGTGCGTGGTGCCCCTTTTCCACTTTTACTTTTACAGGCTGCTAGGGATCATTGTCGGTGACTTGTCATTTTTTCATGCCGACCCTGGGATTCATTTGAACGTTCACCTTCTGATTAAAAAAAATCTGGAGATACCACCTCCACATACTGTAGCTCCGTAGCCGTTATGTGTATGGACCGCCAATAGCATTCACCTTCGTAGACCCTCTTAACCCTGAACAAATGTGTTTTATTGCGCAGAACTTAGCTTCTATGACAAAGAAAAAATGAAGGTGTGATCACTGCGACACTAATCTTATTTGTCTGCGATTTCGGTCTGTGTTACAAGAGGCCATCTCAACCTTCACTACTCGAAACTGTCTGCCGCTCAGGATTCAGTGTTTTGTTTCCCTTCATGTGTTCTTCAGGCTCGCGCCGGTCAATGTCCCCTCAAGACTGTACTCGATTTGACTCGAGCCTACTCTGGCGAGAACAGCTATAGCGTTTGGTCAGTTCTAGCCCAGGGACTGGGTTCTGCTCGCGTCCTCCTCCAAGAGATGGCCTACAAGGCCGGTGACGAGGTTGTCTTCCCCGAACTTACACTGGAGGAGATTGGTCTCAATAACCTCTACACCCAATTGGCCTTGCCCGTTTATGAGAAACTTGGTGTGTCCGTGGGGCTTTATCTGCTCTTACTGTGGTGTTTTTTGTGTGTCTACATGGTCCTTTTCCAGCGGACAATTTCCCTTTTTGTGGCTTGTCACCAAAAAATTAACTCTGGTTAGGAAAATTGCTTGTATTTCTGTGAGAATGGCCTCTGAAATACCTGCTTCAGAATGTCAAACTGTCCCCAAAAACTGCAGAATGAAATAGAATCTTCTCAAGAAGTCTCTCTCTTTTTCGTAGGTTTTGACCCTAAACCGGGAGACAGCAGCAACGATAGCCTCCTACGACCGATCATCCTGGGCGTTCTTGGTCGTGCCCGTCACCCTGATGTCATTGCGAAGGCGCGCAAGGCCTTCGACGCGCACTACGCCTCTGTAATGGAGACTTCAGAGGGCCAGCCACAGACGAATCTCATTTCTCCTGACTTGCGTACCACTATCTACTCCCTGTGTCTACGCAACGGAGGTGCAGAGGTATTCCAGCGTCTCCTCACAGTAAGTCTCCATTTCGCTTTCCTGTCAATGTTTCTGTTCTCCTTGCCCTTATAGTCCTAGTCATGTTTGGCAACGGCAGCAGTCAAAAAAGCGTTGAGCCATGTCACTATGGGTGTTTCTGTTGCCTATTGTTCCACCTTAAGTTGGTGGCGCAATATGCAAAGCTACTGGTTAAAACTCTTTTTGATATTGCTACTGAATTTATTTTCAGTAGGCGTTATATTGAGGTGTTCAGTTAGGGGCCCAACGTGAAAGTCGTGGCAGGTCGCACCATCTTTCTCGTGCAGGTGGCGGCTACTTCTAGCTTTCTTAGCTGGCACCCATCTCTCACTTGTGGACCTTTCGATCTGCGGGCGAAACTAATTGATGAGGGGCTCTGGTGTGAATCTGTAGCGGGCCAAGGATGTCGAGGTCGGCACACACGTAAAGGATAAATTCATGCATATGATTCTCTGGAAGGAACGCCGAACGGGGTTGTCAATCACCACAACACACAATCATATGAGCAGATAGAAGGATAACGAGATAGTGAGAAATAAGATCTGTTGATATAAAAGGGATGGTAAACAATAAAGAGAGGGGAGGATGAGATATTAGGAGTTACCAAGAGCCTGTACAAATGATCCATTTGAGTTAGGGCGATCACAGAATATCAGTTAGGTGCCGGTGGCGAATGCAGCGCTGTGGGTAACTGCGGGTGAGGGCCATGGTGGTGCTGACGGAGCGGGTCATGTCCGCAGGCATACGATGCTATACGGTAACGGTACGGGGGAACGAAGTCAGTCCTGGGAAAAGAAGGAACATCGGCAATCTTCACCGACAAACGGTTACAACATCCGCATCCAGAATACGCACTAAAAGTGACCTTGGTACGTTAAAACACCCATGGTTCGGGCTGGCAAGTTACAAATCCTCTCACACACCCGGTATGCTTGGTATATTCCAGTTATGCTTGGCAAAGGCGGCAACCAACCCATTTTGGTCCACGCCACTGCGGGTACTCCGGATGTAGTTTTTCACCACATCGTGAAAAGAAGCCGCTTCCACTTGACGAAAGTAGGCTGGAGCATCTGTCATGGAAGTAATCGTTCGTACCAGTCTGCGGACCAACGTTGAGATGCTGATTGTTAACTGCCGCGTAGTACTATATCTTCACCTCTCTCTCTCTCTCAGCTTCATGACAAGGCTACAATGCATTCCGAACGCGTGCGCTTGTTGGCTTCTCTCGGCGCCTCCAGCAGCCCAGAGCTAATTGAGCGCCTTTTCCAACTCACCTTCACTGACTTTGTGCGCAAGCAGGACCGTTGGCGTGTTCTACTGGGCGTCACTGGTTCAGCTGCCGGCAGACGTGCGCTCTGGCGGCTTGTCAAGACACGAATTGGAACCTTGCCGGAGGAACTAGCCACCCTCATCATGCTGTCATACGTCCTGAAGGTGAGTTAGGCTCCCCATATTCCTCCAACCTCTCCCCCCCCCACACAGATCTTCCCTCTCGCCTCTGACAATTAAAAGTCATTTGGACTGTGTGCTCTCTAACGAAGCGGCGTTTATTTTACTCCTTTTCCAAGGCTGCTGCAACCTGCCTACAGTTTAACTGGTGTTCTATCAGCTATTCGCCGTCTTCCGTGTCACAGCTTCTTCTCGGTAGGCTGCCGATTTTCAGAAAAGATAAAGCTAAGGGGAATGTGAAGCTGCCATTATTTAGCCAACTGCAGTACGCAACCTCGCAAATCCTTGTGTTTAGATTGTTTTTAACGGTAAGATGTCATACCCAAACTGTAGTACGTGCATATGTCTTAACACTGAACCGTGCGCTTGCATCTTGCCACCCCTAGACCCAGCGCATAGATCTCTATGGACAATAAGACTGTTTTGTTTCAGCAGATTCCCGATGGTTACGTTGTACCTAGAGACACATTTAATTGTCTTTTCCTTATTGAGTGATTTTCAGCTTTTTCGTTCACGCGAGACACTTTTTGAAAGAAACATCTTGCCTTAAATTGAGGTTGGCTAGTTGCCCCCTACCCGCAACGCGCGACAGGTTTAACCCACGGGAATACTATGAAAATGCAGCCGTTCTTAACGCCATTTTCCACCCTGTGCTGCTGCACAGCATTACGGACACAAGGGGCGGCGACTTGCACAGAACCTACCTCACCCGTGCGAGCCCGGTGTAAAGACGGATTTAAGAAGCCCCTAAGGTGGGATCGGACACAGCAGCTCATCTGTTTGCGCCCAACACGCCTTATCCACGCACATGGTGAACGCCGCGTGGTGGCTATCGCCACTATAGGAATGTTGACTCCACCTTTTAGGACTAAGTTATTCAGTAAGGGAACAGTCAAACACAGTTGCCACATCGATGCCTTTTTGCACCGGTGACGAATAGCAAGCCTGCACACGTGACTTGCTCTCTGGGCCTCAAGGATTTCCTGCAACTATGCCGCACTTCGGATCACGCCACTCTAGCGGAGGGTCGTGCTATCCGTAGTCAAACTCTTCCCATCTATTCTTCGTTCCTCTGTGCACAAAATATGCTGTTCATACTACTCTTGCCTTCCCAAGACCTTCTCTACTAAGCGTGCGTGTAATTATAGCTAGTGATCTACTACCGCTTCGCCTTCACCAAGTTTGGACTTTTACATCTGCAATATCTGGTTTTAACTCAGGATTTGCAACGTATGATCTGTGTACTGGAAAGCAAGATTCTCCAGCAGTCAGCTGGTCGTGGAGGCTTAGTAAATTTCTTTAACAGTGCTTATAGTTCAGAAATATGACCTGCATCCTATTTTTATCAATTCGGTATCCTGTGTGGGAATATGAGTATATCTGCTGAGGTGATTCTGCCTCATCCGACAGGTAAGGGTTATAACTAGCTTCACATTGTTACTGCTGCGACTCGTGCTTCTGTTGCTAGTGCTTTATAATGCTAGTACTGGTAGCGGCAGTGTTTCTTCTATTTAATTTATAGTGGCATAGCGCAAGTACCTTTAAAAGTAGAATTGATGAATAAAGTAAGGAGAGAGCAAACTACAAGTATTATCCGAAATGAGAGCAGTACTATTATACAGTATCAGGTATGTACAGTAGGATAGTCTAAGTCAATGCAACAGGAATAGGGCAATTTCAGTGGTGCTGGTAGTAATAGTGTTATTAGTGAAACCAGCAAATCCGCGCTCTCCTTGCGTTCTACCCTTTCAACTCTATCCACCAAATTGTATCCTCTTATTGTTTGATTAACAGTTATTAAGAAATATCTGCAGTATTACCATGTCCTTGTGTCACATGGTGCCATTTACCGTTAGCAGGCTGACCTTTTGCAATATCTAAACTCCATCTTGAGGTTGCAGGAGAGGTCTTATGTGTAAGAGGGGAGCAATCGGCTCAATAATCAACTAACATTTTTATATGCTATAACTGTGTCAATAGCTGAGTAGTAAGCAATAAGCATAACAGTGTAAGATGAGCTTACCAAATTTCTTAGCTTCACGTGGTGATTCTGTAGAACACTTGGGGTTTCCTGCGAGCATGCGGTTTCTTTGTAGGGGTTCGGAGATCAGCAGGTACAGGCAGATTACGCCGGACTACACGATAGGTTCGGGGTTCTCACGAGCGAGATCTCTCTACTAAGTAACCACGGTCTGAAGCTCGCAGTTGCTAGGGTTTATCTTACTTAATCCCCTGCGATAGCTATTGCCATTGTAGAGATGTTGACTGTACCTTTTAGGACTAAGTTATTCAGTAAGGGCATACTTCCGTACGGAGAAAAATCTGCTAGCATGCATTACAAGTTTGTAACTTACAAACGGCCTTTTTTCTCGGCTTTATGAAAAATTGGTGATTCGAGGCTAGCGGTTTATTCAGAGACCTAATAAACACTACGCCTTCTGCGTGACTTGTCAGTACATATTTTTCCGAATGTTAAACTTAAATAGATCAATTGCCCTTCTCCGTGAAAAATCACCTTTGTTTATATGGGGTATTCTTAATTTTGTCTCTAATTGAACACAGTCGCACGCCTACCCTATCATCATGTGAAAAATGCTCTTTTAACTGCGTCTTTTCTTTTTCAGGCAAGCTGTTCCGACTTCTGCACTATGAAAAGACACGCCGAAGTTAAAGTAAGCTTACGCTATTTGCCTGTTTTATGAAATACTCTCCTGTTCTCGTGGCGCCGTTGTTGTTAATGAGCCAGGTCTGATGAAATTGTTAATCTCATCGCTAGTTTATATTCCGAAATGTATTATCCAATCCTATCCATCACCCTCATAGCTCGACCCTCTTCGACCCAGGTTTTATTTCTTACTGTGAGACTCCCTCTAAATGTATATCTTCGTGTTTGTTCTTCCGCAGACATTCTTCGACACCCACCCGGTATCCTGTGTCCGTGCGGTGAACCAGGCTCTTGAATCTGTGGAAATCAACTCGAAGATCGCACAACGTGACTATGCTGATGCTGCTGCCTTCCTGCGTTCTCTCGTCAGCACCAGCTAGAAGCCATTGATCCGCTCCGGCCTCGTTTCCCGATTCTTTACCTCCCTCTCCCGCTTTCATGCACTTTTCTACTGATTTGTTCTGTGTATTTTCTATTATTCATAATAAAACCTGCAGTGTAATGTAAGTAAATTACGGCAGTACAGCAAGTGTTAAAAACAGCCAATGAAAATTAGTGGTGGGGAAGGTTTGAGGGCTAAATCAACGTATGAAAAAGTCTAGCTATATCACCCTCGTGAGCCACCTGACTGACGAAAACCCCGTCGTTCGCACAGGTCCCAAAACTATCCCGATTTAAACTGAGCTCCATATCCTCCTATGACAGCGGATGAAGTAAGTTAAGCCCTAGAAACTGCGATCTTTAGGCCATGGTTACTTAGTAGAGAAGTCTTGTGAAGGCCAGAGTGTTAGAAACAGTATATAATAGGGTAGAAGGCTGACTACGGAGAGCACGACATTCCGTGGGAGCGGACGTAATACGCAGTCTTAAAAGGAGTACTATTGAAGGAACAAGCACAACCCTACTAATTGTCGGCAAGTCTAGCTGCATAGGTGTAAAGATGTCTATGCGCACGGGTTTAGCCAAGCCTGTCCAGTCCTCAGCCAATCGGGAAAATGTGCAGGTTTTGGCGTCAGAGTTCGCGAGGAATCGATTAGCTTCTGCGTGCGCGCGGTGAAATCGGAGGTGCAAGAACGCGCAGAGGTAAGAGGATGAGTCAGCGCTGGACGCGCGATTAGACAAAAGTTTGGCAGATGAGAAGGGGGTTAATACGCACAGTACTGCCGAATTCAGTCTGCCACTTGTCCACTGCAAGACATTGATGACCGTCGTACCTGACTCATTGGGTGCATTACAAATCAGTCCAGATGAAGTTGAGTAAGTATGCAAGCTCATATTCCCGTCTGCTATGATTGGTGCAGAAATACGATGCATGTTAGCTGTGGATACAATTATAGGAGTAGATTACTATAATATACTATCGGCTGATCTTAGTAAGCATGATTACTAGAATAAACACTCTAAGCAATGGTATATAATCTCTAGGTGCAGTATCATAGTCCAAAGGTAGTAAAACGAGACTCGGATATTGGTGAACAGAGGTGAGAGGGCGGAAACCAAGGCAAACTGCTGGTCACAGGGTCCGACACATGTCAAGTCAAGCTTATTAAAGGACAAGTACTTACTTGGTATACGATAAACCCAGATTCAAACTTCTTGTTGAGATCAAGACGGTATGATTCGCAGAGTTGGCTTTAGTCGGCGTCACTTCTGACGAACGATAAAGCCAGAAATTGTACCGGCAATACAATCACTCAGCTTAGTAAAATTTGACGCAGCTTTTTGTGGAAAAGTTGAGGGAAAGGGTGTAGCGCTGACGCCAATTCCGCAAACCGCACGTGACTTCTCTACTCTACTTCCTTCTGGGCCAGCCAATCACAGGTGCCGTAGACTTCTATTGGCCACGTATCTGATCGACCGTCCAGTGACTCACTCTTGCATGAAGTTTATTCAGCACACAGACGCGCGCGCGCAGGACCTGCCGCGCATCGGGTATTCAGACCGCCATTGAGTTCCTATGCACAATAAACAAATCCTGCTGATCTTATCCCTTTTCGTCCTGTACGGAACTTGGCGTAATAATTGTAGTGTTCTGAGCACAAACACGGCTTAGACTTTACAAGGAAACCAGGGCAACCTCCGCTGGTCTTAGTCCCTACAGCCCCGACTTAGCACACCTGTTCTGTTCGTTCGAGCGATGTCTGTATATTCGATTTTGATGAAAGCCAAGGCAAGCTCTGTTGGGCTCAGGGTCCCACACGTACTTACTTGGAATAATTTTAACCCAGATTTAAACTTCTTATTGAGATCAAGGCCATATGAACCACAGAGATGGCTTTCATCAGCGTCAACTCTGACAAATGGTAACATCAGTGTTAGGACCATAGTCGCCGGTTATTAAGCCCACGGTTTATAGGCCCAGCCGCGTATTCAGCCCTAATTAGCTTGGGACGGCATTTTACATAGCGAAATCCGCCGGCTAATAATCCCAGTTGCCGGCTACAAAGCACAGTTTGCCAACGGAATAGAGTGGGATTTCATCTCTCTGCGTGCGCAACGCGGTCTACAGGCATTAGGTTTCACAAAATTCGACGATTTCTGGTGCCTGGAGAAGGACATCAAAGAGCACTTGCGAGTGAAGTTTCTTCCAAAACAACTGACACTAGACCGCTTTTTTAAACGTGTTGCTAATAATTTTTTGTTTTTGTTATTACGTAAAAAACAAAAAAATACCATTCTTTTCTTGTACATAGCCAAGCTCTTCCCATAATACCGTACGTATGTAATGTATAGTGGCTATCCTGCGTTTGCTAATCAAGAAATAGGACTCTCCGATTATTGCGCCCGCTGTTTATTAAGCCCAATTCGGTATGGGCCCGAGGTGGGCTTAATAGCCGGCGACTACTGTACCAGTACTACTACAGTTGTTGACATTGAGGGGATATGTGGCCAGTCAACGTCACCTCTGACAAATAAGACAGGCAGAAATATTCACAGGACTAATATCAGTGAGCTTAGTAAAATGAGACCCATTGATGCCTATGCCAAACACCCCCTGTTTCTACTAACTAAACTGTCCGAAATCTGTGTTGCGAGGATGCACTCCGGCAACCCATGATTCAATTGAATGTGGCACAGTTCGCTATCAATTGACTGTGTGTCGCAGTTGCGGAGGTGCACACCTTGACCTTGGCTACTGAAAATAGTAAACTTAAGAGGCCTGCCCATGCTCTTTGAAATCACTTATTTGCTAGTAATATGCGATATTTTCAGTGATTTTTCCAAACAACGAAAAGTAAAAGCGCCAATGGTACTTATATTAATAATTCACTGCTTCTTAAGCTTGAGGTAATATGTGCCCAGTGTTGACTTCATTCAGCGTTACGTCTGACTGCTAATAATACAGCCAGAAATAGTACCAGCAATACTACCACTCAGCTTCGTAAAATGAGACAGCTTTTGGTGGACAGAGTTGAGAGGGAGACAACCAAGGCAATTCTGTTGTGCTCAGGCCCCATATCCCCGACGTAGCACACCCGTTCTGTTCGTAAGAGCGGTGTCCGCATACTCGGCCATCGACTTCGATGAAGTCCACCAAGAGCTTGGTACAGCCAACCACTTTCTTCACCTTCGTCCGGAGTCTCGAATACAAAACGGGGCCCGGCGTAGGCCGCTTTCTCCAATGCGAGCTGAAACGCCGCCTAACTTAGTCTTTAGTAAAAGTAGCATTTTGCGCAGGTACTTCCGTACCATCTACTCTCACTCACATTTAGTAGGTTTGAAAAAAGGCCGAAGGAGGCCGAGACTGATGCTGTTTCTACTAATACTGACCATCAAAGTAGCCGAGTCTTAGTAGTACTGGTAACATTTCTGACGCTAACCTTTGTCAGAAGAGACGCTTATTTAAAATCAACGCTGCGGCTCATTCCTCCTTTGTCCTCGGCAAGGAGTGGGCAATCTGGGTTTATGTTATTTCGAGTAAATACATGTTTGAGGCCCTGAGCACAGCATAGCCTGCCTTGGTTTCCGCCCTCTTAAATCCCTCCTCCCAGGCTGCGTCAGCTTCAACTAGGAATTGGACTATGAGGGCTAAAACTGTGCTGCTTAAGTACACGCCTATGCTTGTGTGCTAATTCTAGTAATCATTGTTACTAAAACCAGCAATTGGTATATCGTGATGTGGCCTGTAGGTGCCTGTAGGAATCCAGCCGGAATCCAGTATGCACTCCCAATCTGTATGGGGTAAAGTAGATTAACAGTTTATGGGTTAAGACAGAGTTTTATTGACAAGAAGCACAAAGCTCTATCAGACATTTACGACTGACGTATTGACTTTTGCCATGTATAGGCTGTCTGTAGGCCTACTACAACGCCTAGATTGCGATTGACTAAGCATAGTCGCAGGGCACTGTCTTCCTATACTACTATAAACTAGCAAGTTGGCGGAGTGTTAGTAGTACTGTTACTATATCTGTCGCTATTATACGTCAGAGGTGATGCTGATTTGAGTCAGCGCTGAGATTCATGTCAACCTGGATTTCGGCTATTTTGAGTAATGCGTTTTCGGGGCCAGAACACGTCATGGCTGGTCTTGTCTTCCGCGCCCTCACCGCTATCGCCAAAGCTGTGTCAGATTTTATTAAGTTTCCGGCTACGAAGACTGGGAGCTGCTTTTGGATGTATTATGTGAATGCTGAGGCGGCTTATACGATATAGTTTTCGTATCGACTTATAGCAGTAAAGTATATTGTAATGCAAGTTCAATAGAGACAGTCCACTAAATGGGAGCCCTGTTTTTACTCAATTTGGGTTATGCATGTTTCGCCTGCACATATGTGCATATACTATACAGTGGGCTTCCTATTGTAGGTAGATAGGGTTAATACATTTTAGACCTCGGTCTCACCGCCTAGCGCTCACCTAATTCAGACTTCTGAAACATCTACAATATGTAGTTTAAGCTCAGAAATTGCAGAGCATCATCTGTCTAGTGGTTCGCCAGCAGTCATCTAGTCATGGAAGTTTAGTAAATTCCTGTTAAAGTATAAGTACTTCAGAAATATGACATAAATCCTTCTTTTTATCAATTTAGTATAACAGTAGGGAAATATGAGCCTATCAGCTGACGTGATTCTGTCTCATCGAAAACGTAAGAGTTTAACTTGCTTCCCATTGTAACTGCTGTGACTCCTGCTTACCCCGCACGATCTTAATACTACAGCGTCGCTTCTGGGGAATAATACAGCAAGAAATATTAACAGGAATACTAGTGCTCAGATCAGTAAAACGAGACACGGCTTTTGCTAGACAGACGTGAGAGAGTGGAGAGCAACGCAAACTCTGCTGTTCTCAAGCCTCCACACACGTACTTACTTGGAATACTTTCAACCCAGATAAAGGTGGTGAAGGCCACAGCCTTGGCTTTAATCAGCGTCACCTCTGACAAATGGTAACGCCAGGGTTAGTGCCAGTAATACTACATAATCATAACATCCTTAGCAATAATATGTTAACAAATCAAAAAGGTTCCCGTCCCACTAGAAACAATCAGCATACAATTAATAACGCTAAAGCTAGGACGGCCCAGCGATCAAATTTCTACACCATAAGGTATGCGATCATATGGAATGCCCTACCCAACGATATTCGCAAAAGCCACAGTTTAGCCGAATTTAGAATAAAGACCAAGCAGTTCTTCTCAAATGACATGACGCATATATTTCTGAACAAAATAGGACACTTTGCTAACCAGTTCTTTGACGTCCAATTCGGACCAAAAGGGATCTAACGGTCCAGGAGTGTTCCCGCAAAGTTTGGGGAAAACTGGCCACTGCTGGAGGCCTTCCAGTCGACGGTTTCCAACGCAGATCAAATCAAAGCTGAAGCAAAATTGTGCCTTGCCTCCTTTTCCAATCCTTAAAAATTAAAAAAATTAAAAACAAAAACGAAGAACAATTTATCGATTCCAATATTCTTCGATCGAAGTAACAAATCGCTAGCGATCGCTAGGGACTTTCACCAGAATGTCCAATAATTCACTACCCCGCAGTTCTGTGTCCCCAGGTGAACGTACGCACCGAATGTGTGGGCGCTTGCTCAGAGTTTTTCAAACCCCCCTCCCCCTTTGCGCAGCCCTCGTTTGGCGTCAGAGTGCACGCACCCGTTTTCAGCAGAAAGTAACGATCCGTTCTCATGAAACGCGCTGCTTGGGCCACGACGAACACCTGGTCATGCCTCGCAGTCAACTAAACCGGTACCCGGCCGCGCGAACGCCACCCTCCCCCTACCACTAACTTCACTCACCCCTCCCCCC
>JAYGXS010000008.1:9810060-9830303 GCA_036362985.1 Ligula intestinalis
AGGTTCTTCGGGAACAAAATAAGATTATTGTGAAATACATGGAGTCTGGTAAGAAATTCGTATTCAGACAAATCCGAGCTGTTCTAAGCATAGTTAACTTCAAGCATTATTGAAAACTTTATTCTGTGGTTAACCAAGGTATACGCTGATAGGCGTCCGTCGGAGCCAGTTTTCTGGTCTATAATGAATATGTTCGTTTCTATATGACCTTGAAAAATGTAAGTTGTATCTACATGAACATGCCTATTAATGCATATCTCGCCTAAACGCATCCGTTTAAGGACTTTGTGACAATTCATTGCCAGGCAAGCGCCAGCGATGCGAATTTTCTCCCATATAAGTAGGTGTCTGTTGCGAGGATGTATGCATGAAACAACTGTTTTCTGAGTAACCTGATCTTTTAGTTTGGAAGTCTGCCAAAATAACAGAAAAAATCTTCGAAATTATTTTAATTATAGTAAATAATGCTTTAAGACTTAACACGTTTTGATTGAATTTTCTCGAACTTTCTTTGTTTTTAGAGAAACACGGTTGCTTGTCGACCAGGGGAACACGTCTCTGGCAGCGAAGCGGCTCGTTGCCCTGACTGTGACCCACGAATTAGCTCATATGTGGTTTGGTAATTTGGCAACAATGGAATGGTGGACGCATCTGTGGCTAAATGAGGGATTTGCTACGTGGAATGAATTTGTCGCCACTGACTTCTGTTTTCCCGATTACAACATTTCGGTTAGTTATTCCTCCAGCTCTTCCACTAGAGGTGTCAGTCTCTGCAAAATCCTTATTTTTTACGCTTCGTTGTTAGGCGTCCTGTCTGCAAAGTGCTTCCCCTCTTGATGTTTTTGATGTTCTCGGAGGTTGAAGTTTTATGTTAATTTCGCTTACACGAGCCACAAAGAGTTGCTTGGATTTTTAATGCGAAGTTGCCTTCATTCACCAGCAGTTCACGGTCGTCCTGCCATCGTGCCGCCATCGGTTTTTGTGGCTTGGCAAGACTGTCACTACTGGTCTGCAGTTGCTTTTTCAGCTGATCGAAGAGACTGCCTATTTTGCTGGTCTCTATAACGATCGTTAGGCTGCCCGTATCCTTTGCAATTACCTGATAACTGACACCTAGTTTACCAGGAAATCGTCTTCTCCGTCGAAGATTTTCTAGGAAGCAATCACTTTAAATCTTCCGAATTTGGCAATTTCATGGTATATTTGTTATCATTGAATGAAATGAGTTGACTTAGAACGGTGGGTTCTCCCCCAACCAGAACTCGTGGCCCTAGATTGTTGGAAGCCAACCTCTTCGTTGTTATGGTGTGATGTCGGATATAATTTTGATTCTCTAGGACGCTCCATTCAGATATCGCTACCTACTAATAACTGCTTTACACTAAATGCTGAGCGACCTATAGTCTGAAGTTAGGCTACTATGACTGTGATCACATGTGTTTAAAGCAAGTAACTTATCAGGACAAAACGTTTTGTATCCTTCACTGAGCTAACCTATCTTAATGTTATTTCGTACCTCCGTATGGTTTGATAATATTTCTAGCGATAGCTTATACTGTGGAAGTGGATGTTGTGGTGTTTTGATTATAGTCACTGTGTGGACACAAAAACGTCAGTTCTGGGATTAACTGCCTCAACTTGACGCAACACGTTACATCTTTGGGTAGGAGGACCTCGTGGGGCCGCCTGGGGGCGCGCCCCTCGGTCTTACTGGCTCCTGATTTTATGGGAGACGTCGGGCGGGGCATGTCAGGGAACAAATTAGATCGCAATAATCCTGTAAAATAAAAAAGTTACGAGCGTAAGTTGGGGCGCGAACTCAAGCCTCGGGCGATGACACTGAAGTACGCTTTAATATCATCGCTAACGCCCCACCGGACCAACGGCGAGCGTGCGTATGTGAGCGGAGTGTTGCCTGATATCGCGCGAGGTCATTGAGACACATTTTATAGTATTTTTACTAATCCCAACTACAATAAAGGTGAACGAGTGCAGAAGGTTGAAGATTGTGGAACTTAAACCTTCTTAATTTTTTAAGTAGGCCATTATTCCCGTGGTTAATTGAAAAAGCCATTTCCGTTTAATATACTGGCTTAAGCGGTTATTGTGGGCAGTTGGCTTCCGAGAACCACTCTACAGTTCAATGCCATCATCCAATCCCTGTTGGATATACGGTTGTCGTGTAGAAAACTGGAAGATTGTGGATAATTCAACCTACTTAAACATTGTATGTAGGTGGTTCGAATACATAAGGACCCTTCTGCGACCCAAATAGGTGCTCTTACCCATCTTTGTTTTCAAGTTTTGAAGTACAAGTTAGCCAGTGAGAGGTTTCTCTGTTGACGTTCACCTCCAACGCTTAAAAATTCAGACAGTAAGCCAAGAGTTCCCGTCAAAATTCACTTCGCAATGCATTTTCAGCGCACCAGTCTGCATAACTTTTCGCGAATCACCAAGTTTCGCTCTGTGAGGGAAATAATCGTTAGTTCGAGTCAGGGGAGGCGAACCATTGTAGTAAATAACATTAGCCACGGGTGCTGTGTGACAACTATGTGCTCTTCGACGTAAAGTCTTCAGTTACCTAGTCGGCAACCGCGTTGTCCTTACATTTTCTGCTTAGAACCTAAGAAGAGCCTGATTATTTTTCCCCTCTCAATCAAGATCTTTAGGCTGCCGTGTCCTTTGAAAGCACCTTATAACTGACACCTAGTTTATCGGGAATTCGTCTTCTTCTTAGAAAACATTTCAAGGGGCAATCATTTTACCTCCTCTGAGTTCAGATTATTTCAAACCCTCCAATTTTATTATCAGCGAATGACATAATTTTACCTCAGAACGGGTTCTCCCCCAACCCGAGTCGTAGCCCCTATGAGGACAACACTTTTTGTATCCTTCACTGAGATAACCTATCTTTATGCTATTCGGCAACTTTTTTTGCTTTTGTAACATTTTCGGTGGTAGCTTATGCTCTTGCTATGGATGTGGATGTTGTGGTACTTTGATTCTAGTGTTTGGGGATTTTCTGTTGAGAATCAACTTGGCGCAACGCGTTACATGATTATTTTTTAAGTTGGAGATTTCCCTGTTCACGTCCACCCCGACACTTCAAAATGTGAATAGTACTTCTACTTCACAATGCATTTCCAGTGCAGCCGTCTGCGTAACTTTTCTCGAGTCACAAAGTTTCGAACTCTAATGGAAATAACTATGTTTGCGCAGTTTTTATGGCATCAGCGATTTCTCCACCAGAAGGCGGGTCGCATGACAGTGGATGAGAGAAAGATGGAGGAGGCTCTGTTGTAGATGGGAGCAGGGGGCGGTGGGCGGTGGGCTCCGTATCAAAGTTTAGAAGGCGGTCGAATTGCTCACGCCAGCGTTCGATCTTGGTCGCGTTGTCAGCAATAAGACCGCCATTCACATCATGAACTGAGTCACTCAGTGAAGACAGCTCAGCACCAGCCTTGCGAATAAGTTGGTAGAGCTTTCGAGTATCACCAACGTTTCAGGCCTGCTCCATGGGGGTTGCTATTTCAGCCCAGTGTCTCTTCCGGTCCTCTTTGGTCGATTTTGCTGTCATCTTTCTTAGTTGGCGGAAGGAATCATCATTACGGCCCCTAGCTCGGGCTGTCTCCTCAGAAAACTGCAGGGTCCGTCCGCTGATCCAATAATTATGGCACCGCTGGATGCATCCAAGAATTTTCTCGGTCACTGACGTTTTCAGATAAGACCGTGGGCTGCTCACTTCTCCATCGGCTCGAGCCGTAAAACAGGACCGGATTTCTCTGCTCAGGGCCTCAGCGGTGTTGGGTTGCCGAATTTTGGCGATGTCGAGGCGTCGAGTACGTGGCATTTCGGGCGCAGATGAGAAGTGTGCTTTTAAACGTGTGCGAACAAGAAGGTGGTCAGAACCATGGGCATCATCAGTCTCAGTACCACGCAGCGACCGACTGAGTCAGAAAGCGCGCTTTGTATTGGTCCCTACAGTTTTTGCGCAGAATCAAAAATATGCTAAACCCTGCTGGTTTTTACTGGCCTGAACGCCGGGAATTTTCATGTTCCCGAAAAGAAACCCATTTGCGGATTCCGGCTTTGGATGTTTTATAGTGTTTAAGGATACCTTGCACTCAGTTTTCAGACCCACCTATGACCACCTAGTCGTATTATAACATTCGCATTTCAACCAGTCCCAGGACTCGCTTTAAGCATCTGTTGGGTGCTTATGATTAAAATTTTACCTATTAACTGTTACACTGTTATAATTCTGAATGGTGTTTGTAGACCATATCTTCCTAAAAAGTAGCGAATCTGCTTTCTTGAAACCGCAGTTAGCTAGTTCCAAAACGGTTAGCGTTGCAGAGCGTCACTTGAAACCTGACAGAAGTGCTTTGCTCTTTTATAACGTTTTATGAGTCAAAAGACGTCCTTAATCGAGACGTTTTAAAGGCAAATACTGTCAAACCATCCATCTATCTGCTTTTTCTGCATTACAGACGCATTTTGTGTCCAAGGGCTATGCTCACGTACTTAAACTGGACGAACTCAAAACGAGCCACCCGATCGAAGTGAGTCGCCATCTTTGTGAATGGACTACGTTATGATTGCATGCTATTTTTTAATCAATACTTTTTGTGAGCACTGTGCACGCAATGTTGATTGCCAAGACAGGGGAGTTGAACAAGGCGCATGCGGTAGTCAAGTAAGTGCTCCTTCTATCAGAGCTTTCAGATCAATAAAGTGCCTTTCAATGTTTATACTGGTACCAAGCTATTTTTGTGCTGGGGTGAGAATCACCTTTTTAAATGATTGCAGTGGGCTGAATTTGGCATTTCTAGATCTCTCGACAGTTCTCTCTAAATTATTTGTTTACCTTTCTCCTTATTTATTGTTTTTTCCCTACGTTTTTAAAACATTCTGTGGCTTATTGAGTGACCGTTCGGTCGTCAAAACCCTTTCGCGTGATCTCATGATACAAAGTAAGGGGCAGGATGGTGATTGCATTTTATGCGGTCGTATATTTAAAGTGTCCAGGGCTAGATGACTACTTTTAGGAACTGGCAGTCACACTGTGGACTTCGCCACAGGACGTGGTTATTCCATTCTGATCCATTTCGGCATACAGCTGTCATCTGTGACAGCACGCGGCTGTCCCAAGCGGAAAAGCAGCATCCCGGTAGCCCGCGAACCCACCTAGAGTAGACTGAGTGAGCTATCGCCTCACCCGGTTAAGGCCTGGTTAGGCTAGCAGTGGGGAACCGATCGTTCTGTAGCCTTCTTCTGTGGGTACCGTATGTCACACTAACCACTTTTCAATGGATCACAGCAGGACGGGGTTCATAAAGGAGGTTGACGCTGCGTGTGCGCCCTTTCAATTCCAGGCAACTTATCGTAATCTTTCTTTGACTATCATCTGTGTCAGAGCACAAAAGAAAAATTACGATAACTTGCCTGGCGAACAATTACCGCGGTCTCAAACCATTGCCCGTTCAGTTGCAGTTTTGTTTGCCTATTTCCAGGGCTAGAAAGTCGCATTGATTTGTTTTTATGTTTCTCCCTTTTCGTAGGTCGAGGTCAACAGCCCACATGAGGTGGAGGAGATATTTGATGCTGTCTCCTACCAAAAGGGTGCTTCGGTTATCCGAATGTTGAATGACTACCTAGGAGCCGAGGTATTTTTCCATAATTTTTTCTCTTAGTTATTTGTGCTTGATTCGCTTATGACCGTTTAGTTTAATTCGATTGAACCTTGAGACCGTTTTCGCACGACTGAACTAAAAATTGCTCATCAAGTAATCTTCCGAACTTTCGCAAATATGATTGTCCCACTTGAAACATTTCAAATAAGGTGTAATGCCAATCTTTTAGTGTATTTCGTTGCATTAGCAGGAGGAAACTTCACACGTGCAGGGGGTTAGGACCTATCATCGTAGCTTCGTGGCTAGTTCTCCTTTTCACGGTAAGGAAGTTAGCATTTCAAAAAAAAACTTCGGACGGTACGCAATTGCTGTAAGGTGTCAGCTAGGGACAACTATGCAAGTAACAGGTTCCGGTTGTTAAGAAGATCATGCTTACCCTGAATGGCAGTTGTATAAGTTTAAGATTTTGGACTCGTACAGGAACCCATCTTCAGGTCCTTTGAGAGTGCAATGTCAGGTGACCTGTGCGTGGCAATTACCGGGCCGGATTTACGTTGTGTGATTAACAGTGTATATAAATGTTGTAACTTACCATACTAACAGTCCAGGCACTAGCTACCATTGTCTGTTCGTTGACAGTGGCTGACGGAGTTAGATCCAAATATGCACATCAATGTTCGGTCTATTCCTGTAGAACTTTAATATACTGATGCACACCGAGAACCTAAATTAAATTCTAAACAAATTAAAAAGCAGACTTCACAGTGTGTAAAGACCGTGTGCATCCTTGTCTGAGTACTCACCGTGTGAGTCTGTGGCCTATTAGGAGTAGGAGTATATCAAGAGATCTGTCTATAGCGTTAGTTTGAGATATCCAGGCCCCCAGCAATTCCGGCTTTCTTATTGTTGGTCTGCTCCATTACCGGCGTGCTTTTGAAGTCAAATCTGTTGCAAATATTTTGTGACTGTACTTTAGCCGTTTCGTTAGAACCGATGGGAGTGTTTACAAGCGATTAATTTCTTCAAGCTACCAAAGAATTTTTTGCCAAAGGATTCTTATAACTATTTATGTTTTTACTTAATTCTAACAAAATAGTGGATTTCTTCCTGTTCATGTTGCAGCTGGCCAGGTTTACTCCTTTTTGCTGGGGACTACTGCTGCTGCCACTACTACTACCTCTATTAATAAAACATTTTATGATTATTATCAGTACCATTTCCAGTCTTTCTGGTTTCTATTGAAGGTCTTCAAAGCCGGTTTGCAACAATATATCAAGAGACACCAATATTCTAACACGGTCACCACGGATCTAAGGTGAGTTTCCAGCCAGTGAAGCAGATTATGTCGACGTGGACCAAACAGACCGGCTATCCAGTCCTCTCAGTCCGTCCCCTTCCTAGCGCAGATGGCCAATCTCTTAGCCTGAGCATCAGTCAGACCCGCTTCCTTGCCGACGGTGGAAAAGAAGGTAGCTTTATCTCCTATCTCTCTATGTCACATAACTTGTGATGACAGAAGTCATGGCACACAATTACGTTACCTCCCCAACTGTTGTAACATATTTAAGTGGTAAATGTTCGGTCATTATAAACTAATCTCAAATTAAGGTTCACTGGAGGCGAGTACATCTCAGCTTCTTAAATATATAATAGGCAATATTCACAGATAAGTCACTGGTTCACGCTAGCCCCAGGCTGGTGCACAAGAAAACCTTCTTTTCATTTTAACAGCATTTATGCATGGCTCATGCTGCGTGATCCAACCAGGGGACACGATTCTGGTGCAGTTCCGGTCAATTGTGCGTGGAACAGCCGTGTAGGACAGGCGCATAAGGGGCAGGCAGGCAAGTAGCCCTTGTTGGATTCGGAACCCCACCAAGTGGGCCTTAATCCCGGCGGTGAGGAGTAGGAGAAGGAGGAGTCGGAGCAGCATAGTCGGGAGGGGCTGCTCTGTGATCAAAGAAACAGATGGAGAGGAGGAGAGATGGATTCACCATAGGGGGGTTTGGTTTAGGAGATCTTGGCCGCCCTGAGGGCGGGTGGGAACGCGGTCGAAGACGCTTCTGCTGTGGTTCCCGCACATAGGGGGAGGTGGTGGTGGCGCCGCGCCTGATCCCTCTTCCGGTCTTCTTGATCCTGTCGTGGCCCGGGCAGGAGGGAAGGGGAGAGTGCGGTATGGGTGGCGCAGGTCACTGTCCGTTTTCCCACCCAGCTCTGTGAACAATATTGGAATGAGGGTCGAGCTGTCATATGCCGAAAATAAATATTCAGTGCACCTTTAGCCAAAAAGCATTTTATCTGCGTCAAACGACTAACACATCCCCAGAATATTTCACTATACTGACGTGCTATTCGTTTTTTTGCTATTGTGCTCTGAGCATTGGAACAGTTTGTACACTTTCACATGTCTTGCTACCCTGCGCAACTTTCTCGGGTTTTTGTTTGCAACAGAGGTTCCCACCCACTGGTACGTCCCTGTGACCGTCTGCCGAGCTGATGACTCGAGCGCGATCGTGCCGCGAGCCCTCGTCCCGCCAGCGTTTGCGGCCGCCAACCAAACATCAAATGACGCCATGTGCGAACACGTTATTCCACTGTCCGTTGCTGCGGACACATCTGTGCGCATTAATCCAGGTGCTGTGGGCTTTTTTCGTGTCTGCTACCACCCCACCATGCTGCCGCCCATCCTCACCGCGCTCTCCCAGCACCAAATTCCGGAGCGCGATCGTCTGAACCTACTGGATGATCACTTTGCGTTGGTCAGTGTCTCTGTTTCTGTTCCTCCAGTTACATTCCCCCCCCAGCACAGTTAGCACCCTTTAACTGCTTTTTTCTTCAAAGTATCTATTTGTAAATGGTCAAATATTGGAGAAGGGTTGGGGCAGTCTCCCCTTTCCCACTGTCATCCGGCTGTGCCTTTTTCTTTGAAATTAAGATATTGAGGGTTTGGAGGGGAGATGGCTGAATGTCGTATGTGCTCCAGATCCTTCGGTGTGGCCATTCGTGGTACTAAAGAAGAGGAACATTTCTAAAGATTTTATCGCCTGCGCCTTGTCCCTAATTTCGGACATAAAGTGTAGCATTTGCATGCGATGGCTCGAGACCGTCTGCAAAGCCGTTGAGTTTCTCCGAATCTGGCCCAGGCTTCAGTGTTTTGTTCCCCTTCATGTGCTCTCCTCAGGCTCGCGCCAGCCAATGTCCTCTCAAGAATGTGCTCGATTTGACTCGAGCCTACACTGGCGAGGACAGCTGTAGCGTGTGGTCAGTTCTAGCCCAGGGACTGGGTTCTGTACGCGTCCTCCTCCAAGAGATGGCCTACAAGGCCGGCGACAAGGTTGTATTCTCCAATCTCTCACCGGTGGAGGTTGGTCTCAATAACCTCTGCACCCAATTGACCTTGCCTGTTAACGAGAAACTTGGTGAGTCCGCTGGGCTTTTTCTGTTCCCAGTTAGATATTGTTTGTGTCTGCACAGTCATTCTCAAGTTAAACTTTTTCCACTTCTCGATTTTTTCTGTGGATTACATTTGTGTGATTCTGCTAGTGAAAATTGACGTTTTTCTTACCCTTATCCTAATGCTTGTATTACCGTGAGGAAGGCTTAAAAATGTCTAACTGGCTGCAAGCACAGAAGTGAACTTCCTCAAGCAGTCCCTTTCGTAGGTTTTGACCCTAAGCCGGAAGACAGCAACAACAACAGCCTCCTAAGACCCATAATCCTGGACGTTCTCGGTCGTACCCGTTACCCTGACGTCCTCTCGAAGGCGCGCAAGGCCTTCGACGCGCATTACGCCTCCGTAACGGACACCCCAGTTGGTCAGCCACAGGAGAACCTAATCTCTCCCGATTTGCGGACCACTATCTATTCCCTGTGTCTAGTCAACGGAGTTGCGGAGGTATTCCAGCGTCTTCTCACCGTAAGTCTCTATTCGGCTTTCCTGTCACTGTTTCTATTCCCGTTGCCCTCTTGGCCCAATCATGCTTGGAAAAGGCAGCAGCCAAAAAGTGTTGGGACACGTCACTGTGGATGCTGTAGTTGTCTACTCTTTTACTTTGCTTAATATGCAAAGTTGCGGTTTCAGTGTATTTGACATTTCTACTGAATTTATTTTCAGTAGGCGTTCTAGGGATTGAAAATAAAACGGGATTACTGTAAAAAAGCTGCTTAGTTCGCAGGCAGGACGGGTATTGAGCTCGGTGGACACGTGGTGGTAGGAAGACCTTTTTCCTCGTGATTGGCGTGGGAATGGCCTTTCTTGTTCTGTTTCCGCATGCCTTCTGCAGAAATGCCGTAAACCCCCTATTACTTGGGTTCCCCCATTACACTAATCTTCCCACCCAGTTTCACCAGCAGTTTTTACCCCTCACCTGAATGCTAGAACACCGCTTTAACGTCAGTCAGTGTTTAGCAAATGAATTCTCTCATTCAGGGTTCTTTACCCAGCCAAAAATCGTTCCACTGGACGAAAATCGTCTGCATCACCCGTCACCGAATTAGTTAGGCTGCCGTTCGTACCGGGCTGCGGAAAAACGTTGAGATGCTGATTGTGCTGCCGCCTACTACTTTATCTGCATTTTCCCTATCCCAGCTTCATGACAAGGCTACGATGCATTCCGAACGCGTGCGCTTGCTGGGTTCTCTTGGGGGATCGGCAAGTCCCGAGCTCATTGAGCGCCTTTTCCAGCTCACCTTCACTGACTTTGTGCGCAAGCCGCACCGTTATCTTGCTCTTCTGTGCGTCACTGGTTCGGCCGCCGGCAGAAGTGCACTCTGGCGACTTGTGAAGACACGAATTGGAACCCTGCCTTAGGAACTAGCTACTCTCGTCATGCCCTCTTACGTCCTAAAGGTAAGTTCAGTTCCCCTGATCTTTCTCCCCCCCTGCTCATATCTTCTTACAATTTCGAAATCCAAAGGCCTTTCGGCTTTCTGCGCTCTGAATAAACGGCACTTATCTAAATTGTTTATTCCTTTTCCAACGTTACTACAGCCTGTTTACCGTTTAGCTGTTCGGTCGCGCACAGGTGCAGGCTAGGGCCCACCAGCCACATGCGCCCGATCCAGCCTCCGATCGGCTTGACTCTGTTTTGACAGCGGACATCGGTGGCTGAGGGGAAGGACAGTGGGGTAGATTTAGCACAAGTCTACAATCAACCTGGGCAATGGGAATATTACTTGACCGTTACTTCATTGGCCTGTGGGAATCACTACCGATTTCGCATAAATGTCCACTTACTTCGTATAAAAAGCCATGTTTTTTGACTAATTTGGTGTTGACTGTTTCCGAAGTATTTTATTTTTTAGTTAATTTTTTAACTGAGTTAATTTTCTTTCCCTTTTTCGTTGCGTGCGGTTGCTGTTTTGGCTTAGAAGCTAGTGGGAGTTTAAAAATTTTAAAAAAGCTGACCTCTATGACTCCTGCTTCTGTATCCAATTGAACGTAGCCGCACGTCTCGTCTACCATTCCGTTAAAATGCTCTTTTATGGTTTCCCTTTTTTTCTAGGGAAGTTGCGCCGACTTCTGCGATATGAACAGACATGCCGAAGTTGAGGTAAGCTTGCTGTATTTGCTTGTTGGATGAAACACTCCTGCTGCCAGGTAAAAAAACTGTTTGGTTCTGTTATTGTTAATAAGCCCGGTCTAATCAGTTTGTTTGCCCATCTACTATGAACAGGCTGCCGTACGCGAGCCTATTAGTTCACATTCCGAAATTTATCACACAATCTTATCCATCACCCCCCCCCTACCCCATTTGGGCCCTATTCTGAACATTACTTCCGTATGTGACCCCAAAGGACAGTTCTAACTCTGACTCTCTCTTTATCCTCTGAATGCATATCTTCGTCTTTGTTCTTTGACAGACTTTCTTTGACACCCACCCGGTGTCCTGTGTGCGTACAGTGAACCAGGCTCTCGAGTCTGTGGAAATCAACTCGTAGATCGCGCAACGTGACTATGCTGCTGCTGTTGCCTTCATCCGTTCTCTCGTCAGCACCAGCTAGATGCTATTGGTCCGCTCCGGTCGTATTTCCCTATTCTCTACCTCCCCTCCCGCTTTCGTAATCTCCTCTACTGTTTTTGATATGAATTTCATATTTTTAATAATAAAACCCGTAGTTACGGTGGTACAGCAAATGTTAAAACTATCTTGTTTGGTTAACCCTCAGGTCTGCGATCTTCCAGGCCCCGTTTCTTAAGAGATGAGAGAAAAGTCATGGGAAGGCCAGAGCAGTAGGAAGAATATATTCTCTACAGAATTGTAACGTTACTAATGAAATTTCAGTAACATGTGTTTATGTTATGCATTCCGCAAGCCAGCGGGCGGCGTCTGAAGTGAGGTATGATCTGAGTAGTGTAAGTTACGGTAATACAAGCAAACATGCGAATCCCAGGAAGAAATTGAGAAGAAGAAAACAAATCGATCGCTGGGACGCTATGTTTATTTGACTGACGGTTCGATATCCATCGCGGATTCATTTTCAGAGACATACTCACAGAATAGTAGCAGAAAGAATTCGTGTGTGCACAGGGTTCCACCGTAAAAATCGTTTGATATCCTGGGTTGTTCTGATTCGTCGCGTCAGCCATGACCTTGTGGTGTTGGCATAAGATGATGTGGTGGTCCGTCTGTTCCATGAATAGCGATTCGCTTTGGCCAAATTTAGTCTTGAGCCAAAATGCTAGAGGAGACAACCTCCAACAAAGAATCCGAGCGGCCGTTGGGGACCCAACTGTATTCGAAATTCCCAAGAAACCTCATGTTATGTTCACTTACTCTAAGTAAGTACAAGACAAGCAGAAGACAACTCGATCGCTGGGACACTATGTTTATTTGTCTGACGTTTCGAGATCCGTCGCGGATTCATCTTCAGAGACAGTCGTTTATTCCGTTGCACAAGCAACACCAGCTAACTTTCATGCTGATATTCAAAGTCTGCGGGGTAGAGAAGTTAGGCAGATTTTCCTAATTGACTCGAACCAAGAGTGAAAAGTTCGGGTGGATTAGAAGCCACGTCAGCAAAAGGAGGACTTTAGTATGGATGACGCTCTAGCCAATCGAACGTGAAATGCGCGAAGTTCCTTCAGTGGTTTACCATAAAGTCCTTATAAGCAAGGTAACCAGACGGTTGTAGCTTTTCTAGCCGTCTTTTGCAACACTACTGGCGGCAGCGACCGCTCTTATAATCACCACATTTAGAGCGGTGTGACTGTCCTTGACTTGTCATGTTTTCGCCGAAAATTCTGTCAGTCCTGTGTTTTCGCCGCTATCCCGGACGCTTTTATCTGACCTGTTGTGAATGCCATCTTCTGGTCAGCGTGAACTGCAGTGGTCACTGCCTGCCCGACGCCTGGCCTCCCTGTCGTGACCTCAATCTGCCAAGACATCAAGGTCGTGGCGGCCGCCAGACTTACTGGTTCATGGGATTCGGTTTCCCACATCAGTGTCTACGCACACGTTCTCCAACCAATCACAGGCCGACCCAGCCAATGAACGCTCTATCTCCGTCTAATGGCCTGATTGCTGTCAAACCAGCACTTTGACGTGGCTGGCTTTCCTGGCTGGTCGTAGCTCTCCAAATCTAATCTATTTCCACCTATTCTCTGGGAACATAGTATACTGTTTCTTCTACTTTGGCCACTACCGACCTCTCTTCTAAGGAACCATGGTCTTAAGATCGCAGGTGCTCGGATTTAACTTACTTAACCCCCTGCGATAGACCCATTTCCTTATTGTTTGTATGATAGATCAGGAGTCGCCTCTAACCCTGTGCGGAACACAGAACACGGACACAACAACTGTTTTGTCTACTGTGAGCCGCTCTTTTCTGTTGAGCCTCTTGTCAGCTCCCTTTCTTACAGTATACTGTCTGAACTTATTTGTCTTATTGAGTTCTGACTTGGGGAAACTTCTGTTGTCGACGATCACTCCTTTCGACAAGAGTATTCACATGATCAAGCACCGCCCTTTTAAGGGGTATCTCGTATACATCCATTTACAACTCCCGCCGTCAGTTTCGGCTCGGTTATACTTCTGACGTGAGATCAGTCAATTCAGGTTTATCAAAGGAAATATAGGCAAATGCCTTTGAACTCCCTATTGGTACATATTACTTAAGAAGTGCATCGGCACAGCTAAACATTTTAAAGCAGTCATTGACACAATTGTAGGTGACTACTCGCTTGTTTCAAGTAATAAACTCGCATGTGGTGATGTCAGTTAACACGAGCCAGCAGTGTCACTGAACAAGAAGAGCAAACAGTGAAAAAGACTCCTAAGGTATGGCTCATAATTCAAAATGGAATGTCATTTGTGGTTTTTAGGAGAAAAACTGCCGCTCGTGGGAAAAAGTACGTAAGAGATAGGACCGGCATGCCGCTGTGAATGTTGGCGGCAACCATGGGGTCCATTACGAGTAATATCTACATGCGAAGGGCCACACGAAGAGGAGACCTCAGAGACACGAGAACGCCCCCAAGAACCGTAGATGCGACCATTATACGCCCTTGCTGTGACCAGAGCAGAGGAACCCGCCACATCGTGAGAAGTCGGTTTTTTAGGTCGATACGAGAATGAGCGTGACAGAGCCGCTTAGCCTAGGACCATGGGTGCGGTAAATACGACTGCAGACACGATCAGCGCAGTGCGCATAGTGAGAAGAGACGTCGAATAGGCTAAGTACGGTGTAAAACGTATTTTGATCAAATAATAGAAGCACTAGGCTTTGTTGCAACATCAATTCGGCGTAGGCGCACCGGAGACGAAGCGGCAAAAACGTCTGCGTCGATGGAACGCAAGGACACTGGGTGAGGTCAGCAATTGCCGGTAGAGCATAGGGTGTGCTTGTAGTAGATCTTATCGCTATCGCAAAAGAGTTAAGGCTACGCCGGCTAAAGCCTAACTACTGCGATCTTCCAGGTCCGGTTCCTTAGGAGATGATCGAAAAGTCTTGGAGAACCAAAGTAGGAGAAGGTTATATTCTGTACAGAACAAGTAGGAGAATAGTCAGTAGAAAAGTGGTTGACTCGGCCTGGCGTTGAGTTCGACCATCAGCACCGTGAGAGAGCACTGCGGCGTCGCGTCCGTCTTGAGCCGAGGCGGAAGGCCGAGTAACTCCAAGGTCAGTCGCCGAAGACATTTGTCTGTCTGATGGCCTTGATGGTGATTGGTGAACGCAAAGGATGGCGATGGTTGCCGAATTCGCGGCAAACAAACGCAGACACAGTGCGTAGGAGTTTAGCCGGCGCGCGTAGCCACTGCACTTTCGCGACTTTTGGTAACGAAGCCGGCATCAGTCAGCGAGGTAGGCTCGCACACCGCCACTGCTGCTGGGCGAAACTGACGCTCAACTGAGGCGCACCCATACGCATGCACAACGTTTTCCCCATTCTAGCCTCAACCCACAGTGACTTGACCTCAATCGGTCTGGACAAAGCTCAAGGCCGATGCTACCGCCAGACGCACTGGCGCACGCCGGTTCGCCCACGCGTGGTCCAATCAACGACCTTCATGTTTGCAGCCAAAAGTGGCGGCTCGAACGTCTGCTCCCTAAACAGCACTTTGGACCTGGCCTGTCTCGCGGCCGGACGTGTGCTCCGATAGTGAAATCTCTCACAACATATTATTCTATCCTTCTGCAGAATAGACTATTCCTAACACTGGGGCCTTCCCAAGTCTTCACTTCTCTCCTGAGGAACAGGGCCGGAAAGATAGAAGCTGTTATGGTTAACCGTCTTAGTTTTAACACCTATTTACAAACCTCCGGCATATGGGGTTCTATGGTTGGATCTAAAGTAAGCAAAACCGTAATGTTTCCTACGTAGACAGTGCAGCTGCCAGTTGTTTACTGATACACTAATGATTCGCATAGCCCGCGACTGCTTAAGATACATTGCCTTTACTGTGGTGATTGCCCTGTCCTCGGCTGCTTTCCAAAGACCAACCGTTTCACGTTGTCTTTTCTGTCTCTCGACCAGCACTGGGGCTGTAGACATTGCCACCAGGAAGGCTTCCTTAGGCTTCGTGCGCACAGAGAGCAAGCTATAATACGAAGTTAGGTTTTGTCATTTAATGTCTCCCACAGCGGATTCCGATCACCTGGAAATAAGGCAGACCTTATCAGTCCTGTATGGTTGAGTAAACTGCAGGCCTACCCACCCTTACTGCAGCAAACTGTTGCCTTTTCATCTTCTTTTAAGCTGACCCTAGCGATTATCATAGATGTAAGGTAAACTGCCGGTTATTAACGTGCCCATAGTATTATCTGTGCTCAATGGGCTTGGAGCAGAAATGAGAGATTTGCCTATCTTTTCCATTTCTGTCCGTTTGCATCTCACGCTTTGAGTATAAAATAATAGATTACGCTACACGCAAGTACAAGGCTGTAGCGGTCTCTGCCGTCCCACTTTCTCTATTGCTTTGTCCGGCATCATTGTTCAACGCCAGCTGCCTCAAGGTCATCCAATACGTCAGTCAGCGCTTCCAGTCACGTTGACCTGCAGAGACGTCACTTAGGACCATGGCACTCCAGCGGAATGACGTGTGCTCCGAAGTCCAGCATCTCTAAATCTATCTCCGTTCCTTTGTGTACACAAAAAAATATCCCTTCTACTCTGGCCTTCCCAAGACTTCTCTCCTTTCCTAAGGAACCGGACCTGGAAGATTGTAGGCGTTAGGTTTAACCGTCTTAGCCTAAAATCCTATAAGGCTACTCTTTCGGCAAGGCTGCCAGCTTCGAATTAGATATCGCTTTTGCTTGTTCGATTTCGTGTTTGCTTGACTGCGACTCCTCAGATGCCCAATCACTTTTTCTAAAGGAACCCGTTCAGTTGATTCTATCGTATACTGTAGTAGTAATTTTTCCTTTGACACAGATGAACTTTTCCGTATGTTCCCTCGTGTTGATGGTGGCTAGCTGTAGAAAAGTTTGTTTATCATCTAGATTCCGGAAGAATGTTTAATTTCGCCTTACTATAAATCATTTTGGAGCACTTCGGCTCAATCGGTGTTCCTCTTTTATTTTCCACACTTTCCACACATGAAAATGTAAATGATCACTCAATCACGGCCAGCTAAAGTGGCTTCTTCGTGGGTGAAAATTACTTTTCTAACTAATTATTAACTGTTTCTTCTAGATATGCCTCATTTTTACCAGTATCTCCTGCTACATACAAATTGTATTTTACCCTCGACGCTCGCGCATTCGCTTAGAATATGTTAAGCACGTAAGTTGGCTTAGAAAACAGAGTGTATATTTATGTTCGGGCGATTATTTCGTTAGTAATGATAAACTACCTCAGGAAAGCGAAGAAAATTTTCTCTGAAGTACAGTGAGACCGGCTACTTTAAATGCTTCGAATTCTTGTGCGCGCACCTTCTGCTTGTTTGCGAGCCACTTTTAGTTCCCATGTATTGTCTTCGAGGTTGAGGAAGGGATGAACTATGGACTATCAGGTAAGTAAAATTGATCAAGGTCGCTGTGCGCTGATAAAATACCATTTGTGAGACTTTTTGCGCATTAAATCGCTTTAGAATGATTTTTATGTTATTTCCTGCATTTATAAATTCTTACGATTGATATTCTGCACAGTTTCCTCTCCTACATTGAAACTTATCCAACTAAGTAAAACTCAAATATTGGTGCGCACCGAAGGCAACCAAGAAACCAATTGCATAATTTCGATGATCTCATTATTTATTTATCGTTGATTTCATTAAAAAGGTAAAAAGGGTTAGGGTAAGCTTGAAGATGGTAATAGCTGTAAGATTTAATGGTACCATAAATTTCGGGAGAGCGCCTCAGTTACAACCCCTCATTGCATTTAGGTCCACGAATAAGAAAAACACGAAATTGAAAATATACAGGAAGGTCATAAGTCCCAGTCAGATAGAGAAAGAAAGTTAAAACAAAATTGGAGGCAGAAAACAGGGAATTGAGTTGTGGGGAATATTGGGCTGGGAAATGTGCGAATCTGAGGCCTGTGGTTACCAAGGTAAGGCAAGGTTAACCACGTGCTCCAACTGTTTGCAGAGGTCCGGTTTAAAGCGTCTAATATAAGCAGCTTCCAGGTAACACAAGATACGAGATGTTCGTGCTCGAAAAAGAACTCGGAAAGAAGTTACAGGATCTACCAAACGACCCGTGTCCAGTAGGTGTTCAGTGAAAGAGGAACGAGGAGAACGGTTTTCTTGCTTCAATAACCAGCTAGGTAGGTGTTCCTGGGCTCTGGTTGTCAATTGTCTTTGCGACCGCCCTATATACTTGCATCCACAAGTGCAAATGAATTCATAAACAAATTAGAGGTGGCGTGCAAAGAAAAGGCATCCTTGACACAAGGAGTCGGCAGGGGCTTCGTTGGAGAGCAAAATATGAGTTCTGCGGCGTAATAGGTTCTTTCTATGGTCTGGAGCAAGCGCCTCATAATTGTGTTTACGACGTTATCCCCTTTGAAGGGCAAGGATATAAATACCGGCTTCTTCGGGGCTAATTGTTTACTCATTTTCGGTCGTAGAAGTTAGCTAGATTTTCTGCAAATATTCCCATTCTTAAGTTGAGAAGTCAAGATTGGCAAACATATGTTTTCAGCAAATCATCGTCAGGCCAGAACATATGCAGGGTCATTAAAACTATACAGATGGACAGGGTTAAAAAGTGCAGTCTAATTACAATTCATCATTTACGCGTCGCCCACATAGCGAGGTCGGCGTTTAGAGGTTTGTGCGTCCAGGGAAGGGAGGAGGTGTAGGGGGGTAATTGGGTTATGTTGTGGGGTTGATCAGCGGACAGATGCATGGGGGATAATGGCTGCTATTTGCGCAAAGCGAACGACTGTTGGTGGGATGTGAGGGCAAAGTGCGATCGTCACCTGGCGTCGTGGTCGGTCACGGAAGTGAAAGGGCTTCTGTCAGTTTGTTCTGACAGCACAGCACTAGATTCTCTAGCCGTATAGCTACTGCTTCGGCTGTTGCAAGCACCCGTTGGCGTAGGCCCTAGGAAAAGTTGGCTGGTGTCCAGTAGACAACCTAAAAGGCTTTGTTAGTATTAACTCGATGATTCGCATCGAAGAGATGTGCGATAATAGAACTCGAAATCGATCTTGTTTCGCCTTTACTTAACCAGGCCGTTGTATGCTCACGTACCGTCTTTTCCAGGCGCCTCGTTGTTCGGCCAATGTATCTTGCTCCACAGGAGCAAGTGAAGGAGTAAATGCACATGGATGTGGCCTTCAACGGGAGTCGGTCTTTTCCTCCTAATCGTAGGAGGGGAGAGTTCGTGAAGAACACCCATAAGTTCGCCGCGGGGAAAGCACTAGCGATTGCGGTTCTTAGACGCCGTCTGACCAGCTCGCTCGCTGCATCGCCTGAGAAAGGCAGTCTAATGAAAATGTCTTTCTTTTCTGCTGTTAAGTTATCAGGCTTTTTGGCTCGCTCACCAATATTCCTGAGGATGAACCTCTCCGGGCATCCATTTTCGATAAGTATCTGCTGCAGCTGTTGGAGCTCTGCTTCCACCGTTTCGGGAGAGCAGATCTTTCGTTCTCTAGCTGCTAGTCCCTGGACTAGATTTCGTTTTATATTTAGGGGGACAAAACTGTGAAAGTTGGTGCATTGTCCCGTCCAGGTTTTCTTTCGAAAGACTCTACGCAGGATCTATCCATCATCTTGCCTTCGTAGATGGACATCAAGAAACGAAATTTAATCGTTTTCTTCTGTCTCTGCAGTAAATTTGAGAGATGGGTGCGCGTTGTTAAACTTCGCGACCAGAGCGTCAGTGTCTGCGTTATAGTCGGTCAAGCAGAAGATGTCATCAACATATCGACCGTAAAACGCAAGGTCATTGATAGTGTCCCTTATACACGTTTTCTCGATCTTGCCCATAAAGACATTTGCGAGAAACGGGCCAAGTGGTGAGCCCATTGCCACACCATCTATCTGTCTTTAAAATCAACCATTTCAGAGAAATTGCTCATTTTGCGTGCGTCTCATAAGTAGTTCTTTCAGGGTTTTCACGGGTATACCTATCCGGTAGTTCATGTCCCTGATCACGTCACAGAGGTAGTCAATGGTTTCCACCACGGGTACGTTGGTAAAAAGTGACGATACATCCAATGAGAGCATCTTACTTTCCCCAACATTCATATCCTTTATAGCCTCAACAAACTCAAACGTGTCTTTCAAACTTCGAGGGTATAGGTCACTGCCAAGTGGTTTCAGCTTTTCTACCAGCCATTTGGGAATGGCGTGAAAAGGGGAGTTCCTCATATCCAGGATAGGATGCAAGGGTAACCCCTGTTTGTGGATTTTCGGCAGGCCATACATTCTGGGTATTGTCGTGCCTACAGGTCTCAGTCGTTCCAGCTCTTTGTCAGACAAAAGACCTTCCTTGTGAAGGTCTTTGAGAATTGCAGTTAACTGACCCTCGACGGCCTCCGTACGATCCTTCTCCTTTCTATGATTTTGTAATCTTCGTACGATCTGCCAGGATGGCTTCTAGTTTCGTAACATAATCATTATTATTCATCAGTACTATTCCGGACCCTTTGTCTGGTCTTGTCAGCACGATGTCTTCGTTTCTTCGGAGTTCTTTTAGGCTATCCAGATGAGCCTTTGT
>JAYGXS010000008.1:9833600-9863410 GCA_036362985.1 Ligula intestinalis
TGGGACTCGAATATTCGCTGCTATTGGCAATCACGTGATTCTCTATCAGTGTCATATCATGCTCCCCTGGCTGTCAGCTGTCTTATTTCGCCCGTCCTTCTGACGCGTTATACAGGGATTTGAGCCTTGTACACAGCGCCTGGTGTGTAGATGTGTGGCTGGGTTTAATGTGCCGCTTGCGGACCAGCTTTCCAACGTTAGTCTGGCCATCCTTTCATTGGTTGGGGCGCTCAAGCTTGCCTCATCAAATACGAAATTGCAGTCCTCCTGTTGTACGGGACCCTATAATAAAGACCGCTCAGACTTGCGGTTGCTCGCAAGCTGGGCTTCGTGCAATATTGTGCCGTGGCGTTTGCCTATCTCACTAGCATAACCTGCACCATAATTCGCACAGGGTATACTATAATTATCTGGCTGCCTACAAAGCGCAGTCGTTGTAGCGCACACGCTTACCATTTGCGGCTGAAGGCGTCGGTGACCGACACGATGGGATTGAAACTTCGCTAGCAGAAAAACAACTATCAGATTCCTGAAACATTTTACATAACATGTAGGCAAATGAACTTCTTACCGATGAGGACGATGAGGTAATGCGGACCTTGCCGCAGAGATAATCATGTAATTTAGTCGGTGTACGTTTGTCGCGACTAGATTGGCGTCGGGAGCTGTTGCCGTCAGACATTACAAGTCTACAATGAAAAGGTCGCGTTTAGCGACTATTAATCGATTGGTTGCTGTTAAAGCAGGAACCAGGGTAGACAAAAGTCGCTTCCAATGAAACTGAAAGCTATGGTGAAGGTTTTATTTGTAAAATGGCATGTAGTACAAAGGTAAGCACAGCATACGAGGAAAGAGCAAATTACGTTTAACAGGGAAACTTACCTGCTAGCCAACATTTAAATTAATTTGGCTCTCTCTTGACGTCCCGACGGTCGTAAATCTCGATGAGGACATAGAAATCGTCAACGGGGAACCACGTGTACTTGGGGACGTCTGATGGCAATGGGCAGCAATGCAATATATCACCTAACTGCTTTGAAAACTTTGAAAATTGGTGAGTTTTGCGGATGATTACAAAAATTCTCAACATTAATATACTCAACATGCACCCAATGAATATCGCCCGTAGATGGGCGAACAAATTTTTTTGATGCCTGACAACTTATCTTCCATTGCAATTGAGCCGTTTGATGGTGTCGATCCCAAGAATAGGGAGACCTTCGACGATGACCTAAATTGCGTAAATGTTCCACCACATGGAGGCAGTGGTCCAGCCCAGTGCTCCGAATTACAAGTCCAGTCTACTGGACACGGTGAATACTTCATTATACTTTCTTTTTCTTTCAGCGTTTTAGCCACTTGCTGTAGGGGTTGATCTTTCTTATGTGTCATCTGTTTCAACTGCCCTAAGTAGCTCTCAAAGTGAAAAGACGAAAACTTCTCTAAGGGACCGTGACGCTTACCGTCTTCCGGTAGGTGTACGATGCTGTGCGTGTTGTACACCAGTTATTCTTGGCAATGCAGCTTTTCATGTTTCTTAATGAACAATTGTAGAACGTATGACGCATATGTGACCCACCCCCGACAGGAAGACGGGCGAATGAGACATCTAATAGCTGTTCATAGAAGCATGAAATGCTTCCAATACTTTTTTTCCGAAGTACATCCTTCAAAACAACGACTCCACCAATAACAGATCTGTAGGATTATTTAGAAAAATAATATGCAATTAGACAAAATAACAACGTTGCTATTAATTATTGAAATCAGTGAACGGTTTGTGAAAAGGCCCAGCATTTAACCTGTACATCACCGCAAGATGCTGGGCTATAAGCAAGGTACCTTGCCTACTTGGTTTAGCCTATTTGTTGTGCTTACATTTTTACTTACTAGACAAACAATTATTTATCCTGTGTGCAGAATTCATATTTAGTAAAGTTATTATTATCTGTGGAATGATATGTTAATGTGCAAATTACGTTTCTGCCTGCAGGTTGTCGAACGAACGAATGCGGTAATATTGAACTCCAAGGACATTGTTGTTTCAGATGCACATTTCAGCAATAGTAATGTTTGTTAAATCTAATTTTCTGTTCCCAAGCCAACGCTGACATTTCCTATGATGATTCACAGGAACTTGTCATCTTCACTTTCCCCAATGCCCTGGAGGTGCGGTGACCTTTTTTTTAATATTTAAGACTGGCAACGGCCGCCTTATGAGTTTTTTCACTGTCTGCTCTTCTTCCTCAGTTACAATGCTGGCGCGTGTAAACTGAGTGTGAGTTTATTACTTGAAACAAGCGAGTAGTCATTTGAAATTGTGTCAACGACTTCTTTAGAATGTTCGGCTTTGCCGATGCATTTCTTAAATCCTATGTACCAAGAGGGAGTTCAAAGGCGTTTGCCTATATTTCCTTTAATAAATTTGACTTGACTTGACTGACCAGAAAAGAGAGTTTTATTCGGTGTACTCAGTTTGAGGTAAGGTTGTATTCCAGTCCTCTGTCTAGTTTTCCCTTAAAATTTTCTTATCAGAATTGTACTGAATATTGTCCCGTTCATTTATCATTATCTTAAGTGCCATCAGCTTTCCTATGCACAATTCTTCGATTACTTAAGCTTTCTGCGGTTTATGATCATGTGTTCATTTGAAATGTCCCGTTTTTGAATTTAATTTGACTTCATCTCTAAGGGAACATTCCGCAAATTTTCCTTTTCAAATATTATCCTGTTTGATCACGTTTTCTATTTGTCGTCAATCCCAGCTTAAAAAGGCAAAAAATAAACCTTTAAAATTCGCTAATATTTGCGATTATCATAACTTGGCCTGAACAGTTTCCATTTTTCATTTATAGTCTATTTATGCTCGCCGGGCGTTTCCATGTATGGATGGACCGGATCGGAAGGCCACTTTTGATATCAGCCTTGTTGCAATGGACAATGAAGTGGCTTTGTCAAATATGGTATCGGAATTTTATTACTGAAACAGTTGCGCTGTCGTTTAAAGACTGTTATGATCATAAAAGTGTAAGGTTGTAGTTTTCTTTAGTTTTTTTCTGTAAGTATTTCTTACCTTTTCATTTTTTGGAGCATAAATTGTAAACATGGACGTTTTTCAGGTATCCATATTAACTTGTTCAACCTTTTTCATCTACATTCATACAGCCCGAAGTACCGTGAAAATAAATTCTCCCACTCACCAGCAGAAGGTCACAATTACGTCAAAGTAAAATTTGACAGATCGCCCTACATGTCAACGTACCTGGTGGCAATGGTCGTTGGAAACTTCGACCATATTTCCACGAAGGATGCAAATGGAGTTGATATTCGCGTCTTTACATCTCCCGGGAAAAAGGCATGCGGACAATGTGCTCTAGAAGTTAGCGCAAAAGTGTTGCCTTGCTATGCTAACCTTTTGGTCAAAAGTTTCCTCTGCCGAAATGTGATCTTATCGCACTTCCTGACTTCGCGTGCGGTGCAATGGAAAACTGGGGTCTTATAACATACAGGTAAGTCAGCTTTTTTACACTGGTGTCGTAAAATCAGTTGTGTGTAACCTGTTTGGTCTGTGTGCAATAGTAATAGTCATACATCCATATAGCCTTACATCCATGTGCAAGGACAGGCTTGGTTTACCAATTCCTCAGTTTTGCTTTTTACGTTGGAAGCCAGACTTCATCTTAGGCTGTGTTTCTAGTTATCTAGTTTAGAAGCATCTGCGTGAATTCACCCATTAATGCATATCTTGTCCAAATACATCGCTTTCAGGGATTCTTTGTTATGCAAATTCGAATTATGTGAATTTTTCCCATGTAAATATGTGTCTATTGCGAAAAAAGATACCTGAGCTAACTGTTCTTTATATAACATGATATTATAGTTTGGAAACCTTTTCTGCGCTTCATCTTCGAGTATGTAAACGCCTTGTATAATTTTGACGTGCAATTTTGCCTACTGCGCTGCCACATCATACTTAAATCCTTCGCGGTTCGGACCAGCAGTAACTACACAATCGAAGGCTGTCAAAATAACGAAAAGTCGGAACGCTAGTACAATAAATCATAGTAAATAATACTTTAGGACTAAACACGTTTTATTCGAATTCCCCCGTACTTTATTTGTTTTCAGAGAAACGCAGTTGCTTATCGACCATGAGAACACGTCTCTGACATCGAAGCAGCTTGTTGCTCTAACTGACCCACGAATTAGCTCATACGTGGTTTGACAATTTGGTAACAATGGAATGGTGGACGCATCTATCGCTGAATGAGGGATTTGCTACGTGGACTGAGTGTCTCGTCACTGACTATTGTTTCCCGGATTACGACATTTGGGTAAGTTAATCCTCCAGCTCTTCCATTAGACGTCCCAGTCTTTTCGAAACCCTTATTTTTACTTTTCGTTGTTGGGCAGACTCGCACATGCTATCCTACAAATTAGTGTCAACGTTGGCGTCCTCCCAGCAACGTGTTTCTCCTCTTGTTTTTTTCTATGTTCCCAAAGTTCGAGGTTTCATCTCAATTTTGTTTACATATGAGTCCCTAAGAGTCGCTCAGATTGTTTGTTCGAAGTTTTCCCCTCTAGCGCTTTGTAGCTAAGCCCAAGCCTGCTTACATTGCTGTTATCCCTCAAGATCGTTAAGTTGCTGTTTACTAAGAACTAGTCTTCTTCTTCGAAACTCTTTCAAAAAACAATAATTTCAACTCGCTCGAATTTGGAAAATTTTCGAGTGTCGGATTTCGCAGTTTAATGATATGCTCTCAGCGAATGACACAATTTGACTCAACGCGGGCTGTCATCCAACTATAACTCGTAGCCCTTGATTATGTGTAGGCCAACCTCTTCGTTGTCATAGCGCGAAGACGGATTTAGTTGTGATTTTCTAGCACGCCTCCATCGGATATCTCTACCTACTAATAAGTAATCACTGCATTATTCTAAATGCTGAGCGGCTCAAGGTCTGAAGTTAGATTACTGTGACTGTGATCATACAGGTGTCCTTCACGGAGCTAACCTACCTTACTGCCATCCAGGCAACTCCGTATGGTTTTGTAACATTTGTGGTGCTAGCTTATGCTGTTGACGTGGGTGTTGTGGTGCTTTGACTATAGTCACTGTTTAGACACAGTAATGCCAGTTTTGAGATTTTTGTGTTGAGCATCAACTTGGCGCGACGCGTTACATTTTTGTGTGAGGTTATATAGAGAGGCCGAATATTTCCGTCTAGAATAATCAACTACTCACAAATTTTCAGTAGGTTGAATTACCTATAATCTTCCGGTTTTATACACGCCACCCAGCTGGGATTTGCTGATGGCATTGAACTGCAGAGCGGTTCTTCAAAGGCAACCGTATTCCATAATTGCTATAATCGGCAAACTAAAGGAAATTGGCTTTTGGAACTAACCACGGGAATTATCGCTTACTTGCAATTTTAAGTAGGGTGATTTACATAATCTGACCACTTTTGTTCTTCGAACTTTTTCCCAATTGGTGTTGGTGATACCACTGGAAAATGTCTCTCAGTTCCCTCGCCCGAGGTTTGGGCACACACCCTCTCCATATACGCGTTCGCCGTTGGTCGGGAGGGGCGTTAGCGATGATATTAAAGCTCATTCAGTGTCTTCTCCCAAGGTTTGCCTACGCAACCCAACTTGCCCTCGTAACTTTTTATTTAACAAAACCACTGGGATCTAATTTGTTCCCTGACATGCCCCGCCGTCGCCTCCCCGAAAATCAGGTGAACGTTAGCCCGCGTGGTGCGCTTCACACTTTGTCCATACGACCCCACGATATAATCTTAGTCATTTTTGTTAAGTGAACAACCAGCTACCTTGAAAATTTACTTTGCAGTGCATTTCCAGTCAGTTTACGTCACTTTTCTCGGATCACCAAGTTTCGATCTGTGATGGCAATAAACATTATTACCAATGGAAGCAAATATACGTGCCTCAGGTTGATGTTGTAAAGAAGAAGTATAGAACGTGATATCTGGAACAGCACTTTCATTCTTCTGAGCTTTCGGATCCACATGAGAAGCCATTGTCAGAGAAAATGAGAAAGCAGCAAACGTTGGCTACGCGTAAATGGGGTGGGAGGGGGATGGCACTTGTGACTGGTCCATGCTCACGCCGTCTTATTGTGTCTCCCCTGCGCGCGTCCCTGGAGTTATGGCGTGTGACCTTGACTAGGCAGCCTGCGTGCTTGGACAGGAACTGGGCCGTGGTTTCTGGTTGCGAGCGCGGATGGCAAAATAACAGGGTGATATATCCACATGCCTGTTCATGGAGTTGGAGTCTGATACCCAGGCCTCTAATAGTTCTCGACCCGTCTTATTAGCGACGCATGCCATTATCCGTGCGGCCGAGCAGTCGAATTCGTGGCCTTCTCCTAGAGTGTGGATAGCGATCTGGGACAGTGGGCCGCCTCTCCGCACTGCACGCTGGTGCTCCCTTATTCGCGAGCTAAGTCGTCGCCCTGTCTGCCCTGTATAATGGGAAGAACAGTCGTGACATGGCACCTGATAAACGATGCCAGACTGCTCACATACATCCAGTGAGTCTTTTATTTGCATGACAGGTGAACGATCTGGCACGTACAAGTTAGCCAGTTAGAGGTTTCCTCGTTCACGTGCACTCCCAACACCTAAAAATTCTAATAGTAACCCAAGGGTACCCTAATGGCAATGTTCCGGAACCAGAGGAGAGAGTGGTTCCAGTGGAACAATGGTCTCACTTTCGTTTCACTGCGCCGTGATTGCGTATATGGGCGGTATTCCGTGCACTGGCCGGGGAAGTCTTCAAGCCGTCATCGAAATCGATGGTCGATCACCCACACACGTCCACCTGAGAAAAATCCTTCGCGCACGCACGCCTCCTGCATTTGCTACCTCCCCCCTCTCCAAATGCGGCGCCTGGATCGATGCCTTGCTCTGGCAAATTTTGCCGGCGTATGCCTAGGGCGAAAAACCCGTGCTCAGGGCACACGCGTTCGAATAGGGGGTAGGGGTGTAGGGGGTGACTATAGTCTCAGGTGGACCTGGGAGCTTGTGTGTGGGTGGTCGACCATCGATTTCGATGACGGCTTGTAGACTACCCCGGCCAGTGCACGGAATACCGCCCATATACGCAATCATGGCGCAGTGGGACGAAAGTGGAACCAAAGTGTAACGAAAGTGGGACCATTGTTCCACTGGAACCACTCTCCTTTGGTTCCGGAACATTGCCATTAGGGTACCCGTCAAACTTAGTTTGCAATGCATTTCCAGCGCACCAGTCTGCATAACCTGCTTCGCTCTGTGATGGAACTAATCATTATTATTTCCAGCCCGTGAAAATTACAGCACTTTCTGCTATTGATCCTTTAAACTCCATTTTCATCTACTTTGCTCCTTTTTTTCTAATCAGTAGACTGCAGGGAAAGCGAAACATTGTAGTAAATAACGCCAACTGCAGGTGCTGTATGACAACTGTGCGCTTTTCGACGTAAACTCTTCGGGAAGTGAGTTGAAAACCTGCTTTATAATGGTTCTTACAGTTTCTGCTTAGAACCAAAGAACGTGGTAAACTTTGGTGGTTTATACTAGCCCGAACGCCGGGAATTTTTGCGTCCTTGAAAAAATAGGCAATTCACACGAATTTGTTCATTGGTTTCGCTCTCAAAACGAAAAACGAACTTGTACAGCAAAAAACCTCGTTCTTATTGTCAACTGGAAGTCTGTGCGATTAGCCGAAACATAACTGACACTATACTGGTCCACTAAAAGATAAAGAGCGATGTCTTCTTCGGAGCTTCGACTTACGTTTACTTGTGTAATAGCCACGCAGAGACTTCTCCTATTCCCACTGTCCCGTAGTAAGTTTTTGAATACAAATTTGGGATAAGGATGTTTTATAATCTTTAAGGGTGCAGTCAATTTTCATACCCACCTATGACCACCTAGTGGTATTTTAGCATCAGCGTCTCCACCAGTACCAGGGCCTGCTTTGAATATCTGTTGGGTCGCGTTTGAGTCCTTACGATAGCTGTTAACTAGTACTCTTGAGATTGTAAGTCTGAGTGATGTTTGTTTAGCATGTGTTCTTTAACAGGAGCGAATCTGTCTTTTCACATCTTCAAAACAACAAGGGAGCTAGTGCTGTATCGGTTAGCGTTGTAACGCATGAATTGAAACATGGCAGTAGTGCGTTTGCCTTTTTATCATTTCCATTGAGTCAAGGGGATAACCTTGTTTAAAATCTGTTGTCACATCGTCCGCATTTTTTTGATTTTCCGCATTGCAGACGCTTTTTGTGTCTCGGGAGTATAGCCGCGCACTCAAACTGGACGAACTCAGAACCAGTCACCCGATCGAAGTAAGCCGCCCTCTTCGTGAATGGACTACGTTGTGATTGCATGGTATTTTTTATCGATACTTTTTGTGATCACTGTACTCGCCATGTTGGTTGCTAAGCCAGCGGAGCTGAACAATACTCATGTTGGCAGTTAATGCAGTATGTCCACCAGCAGAGCCTTCAGGTCAATAAAGTGCCTTCTACTTTTATACTGCTAACAAGCCGTTCTATACCCTATTTATTGTGCTGGTGCGGGGATCACATTTTAAAATGATTGTATCACGATGAATTTGGAATTTTTGGGTTCTCCGAAAGCTCTGTCCTAATTCTTTGTTTAATTTTCTGCTTAATTATGTTTTTTTCTATGCTTTCAAAACACTCTGTAGCCAATTGAGTGACTGTTCGGTCGTCAAAACTCTTTCGCGTGATCTCATGATTCATGGTAAGGGATAGGAAGGCGATTGCATCTTATGCGATCTTATATTTATAGTGTTAAGGGCTAGATGACTAGATGACAATCACACCAAGTACCTTACCACCTAACGTGGTTGGTCCATTCTGATCCACCTCGGCACCCACTTGTCACGCGATTGTCCCAAGAGTAATAGCAGCATCCCCGTAGCCATAGAACTTAGGGGGCTATCTGTCCATCCGGTTAAAGCCTGATTCGGCTAGCAGTGAGGAATCGATCGTGCTGTATCACTCTTTGATGGGTGCCCTATGCCACACCAATCATTTGTGCCTGATATTCCTAATGTATTCCTTTTACTGGATCATAGCGGAGTGGGGGCACAAATGAGGTCGACGCTACGAGAGCGGCCTTTCAATTCTAGGCAAGTTATCGTAATCTTTCATTTGTGCTCTGACGCAGATGATAGTCAAAGACTATGATAGGCGAACAGACAGGTCGACCGTCGATTTTGACGATGCCTGGCGAACAACTATCGTGGTCCCAGACCGTTGCCTGTTCAATTGAAGTTTAGTTTGCCCATTTCGGATCCTAGGAAGTCGCGTTAATTTTGTTTTTTATCTTTTTTCCTAGGTCGAGGTCAACAGTCCGCATGAGGTGGAGGAGATATTTGACGCTGTCTCCTACCAAAAGAGTGCTTTGGTTATCTGAATGTTGAATGACTACCTTGGAGCCGAGGTATTTTTTCGTCACTTTTTCTGCTTGTTTTATGCGCTCGATTTGCTTATGACCGTGTGGTTTAATTCGATTTAATCTTGAGACTGCTTTTGCATGACGGAACTAAAACTTGCTCATCAGCTAGTCTTCTGAATCCCTCTGAGAGAATTTTCACGCAAGTATGGTTGTACCACTTGAAACATTTCAGCATAGGATGTAATGCCAACCTTTTATTGGATTTCGTTGCCTTAGCGTGAAGAAAATTCACAGGTGCAGCTTGTTAGGACCTTTTGTCGTATCTTCGTGGTTATCTCTCCTTTTCATGGTAAGGAATAAGTTAGCATTTCGACAACAAAAAATGCAATTACTATAAATCACAATTATTTTGTGGGTCGGGGTCAACTATGTGAGTATCAGGTTCTTGTTGTTAAGAGGATCATGCCGTCCCCCGAGCTTTCGGATTCATACTGGGGGCTGAGAGCTCACCGATAGGCGACCAGTCTTCTGTGACCGAGCCGGATTTGCGTTGTCTAATTCGCAGTGTGTATTAGTGTTGTAACTTATCACACCAACGGTCCAGGTCTCTCTGTCCGTTGGCAGCATGTGTATAGTACGCGGTGTATATATGTATACCGAGGGCAGAAATTAATTTCTAAAGAAGTTAAGTAGCTGAATTCACAGTGTTTAGAGACCGTAGGCGTCCTTGTCTGGGAACTGGCCGCGTGAATCATAGTAAGAGTGGGATTATATCAAGAGATCTGTCTATAGCCTGAGTGTGAGATATCCAGGCTCCCAGCAATTCTCGTCCCGTCTTATTGCTGGCCCGGCCCATTATCTGGAATAAAAGACGGCATATCCACGAATGGGTTCCAAGGTTCCATGAGTAAACGAGAATGCTTTTCGAGCAAAGGAACGTCTTCTTGTTATTCTGAACTTTCGAACTTCTGCAAGAGTTCATTACCCGAGATAGCAGCAGCAGCAAATAGGAAGCAATCATAGGGGATACAAGTCTGGAGGTTATTGCGCAGTTCTTTGTAAGCTGTTTTCGAATCGATGGTCGATTGATGGCTGGCTGGCTAGCAGCCCTTGTTGGATCAGGAGCTTCGCCGGATGGGCCTCAATCCCGGCGGCGAGGAGGGGAAGTCGGAGCAGCGTGGTCGGGAGGGGCTGTTCCGTCATCAAAAACACAGATAGAGAGGAGGAGATACAGATCCACCGCAGGGAGGTTTGGTGTAGCAGACCTTGGCCGCCGTGAGGGCGGGTGGGAACGCAGTCGAAGACGCGTCTGCTTTGGTCGATTGTTTGATTAATTTGGCGCCCGCGTACAGAGCCCTGCGCAGTAACCTCCCGACTGGTGTCATTAATAATTAATTAGCTTGCACTATTGAATTTTATTTCATGTGAATAGAGACATCTGCTATTCCCATTCTCATGACCGCAAGTCATGTCGTATTTATCTTCTGTATATTTCAACAGCATTTATGCATGGCTTTGTGCCAGATGTTGGAGTGCATTTCATGTTGTATAATCCAACCAGCGGACAGGATTCTGGTGCAGTGCCGGTCAATTGAGCACCCCACAGGTGTGTGTAGCACGCACCTAGAGAGAGATCGTGGTAACAAGCTCACGTAGCGCTTGATGCCGCTTGCGGTCTTCGTGACCGGAACTGATCTGACTGCGGATCAGATTTCACCGGTAAATCGGAAGGCGAATTGACGCATTGGCTGATAGAACAAAATGGAATATGTGCTGGTGCCTCCGTGTACACAAACCATATTTCAGCGACGAATATCGGGCGGCTCAGCTTAGATCGTTGCCATCACGGCTCCTCCCTCTTGTATACCTCGGACGAGAAGCTCGTTTGGTATGAATTGTGACGGTTTCGTAGAAAACCGGGGATGTTGGACGAATATGTAATCCGTAGCAGTTCCAGTCCACTGGAAATTAAAACCTGCGAAGCTCCCTATTTTACTCAATGGCATATTAACGGTCGCACACGGTATTCCAGATTGCCTTGTTATTTATCAAAATTTCTTTGTCAGGCTTTCGATTAGCCTAAACTGTGCTTAACAGAACCGAAGCAGTTCAGACACGCATAGAAAGTTGGTATCTGGATAGGTCGGCTAGCGTTTTATTGGTTCTGGGTTGTTGTGATTCTGTAGATCCCTCATATTTGCAGTGCTACTGTTCCCTCATGTCATTCTCTCGTGATTTACTTGAGCCGACTACCGCTCGTCCATCCTTGAACTGAGGAAGGAGTTAATTCTATCTGTTATTTTTGCGTTAAATAGGCCTAGTTGCAAAATGTTAGTGGTAAATGTTTGGTCATTTCAAACTGAGCTCATATCAAGGCTTACTGAAGACGAGGAAATCTCACCTTCTTAAATATCTAAATGGCAAACTTCTGAAATATCTCAGTGGTTCATGCTAGTTCTTGTACTCCAGGCTGGGATTCTGTAGATCTCTCATATTTACTGTTCTACAATTCACTTATGTCATTCTGTCTTGATTTGATTGAGTCGGTTGTCGCTCCTGTATCCTTGAACTGAAGAGGGAGTTAACGCTGTCTATTGTTGATTTAAATGGTCCCACTTGGACCGACTTTTTAAAATGCCCAAGTCTGTACTCCACCATAGTGTGTGTCTGAAATAACAGATAGCTTATCCACGACTAAGTGCAATGGTCCGCGTTGCAGTTGTTTCCATGAGTGAAGCAGAAGACTGGTCAAGCATTGGAGCAGTTTATTTATTATTCAGAGCTTTCGAACACGTGCAGGAGTTCATCGCCAGACATAGCAGCAGCTGCAAAAAAGTGGCAGTCATAGGGAATGCAAGCGAATCAATTATCAGGGATGCAAGTCTGGAGGTTATTGCGCAGTTCTTTGTAAGCTAGGCCCGAATCGATGATCGATTGGTTGATTAATTTGGTGCCCGCATACAGAGCCCTGCGCAGTTAAAGTGGCGCTCCTCTCCTCTCCATACTCACAGTATCCCCTCTTTTTTTCCCGGTTTTGGTTCGAATACTCCTCCAGCATTGGGAAAACCTCTCCGTTGTGTAACAAGTGCTGTTTACTAACGATGCCTCAGCAACCGCGGGTATATGACGGGCTTATTTTGTTCCAATTGCAAAACAGATCTCTTCTAACGTTCCACAAATGATCTATTCACGGCATATTTCCTGATTGGCGGAATAACTTCAGTTGTCTTATCAGTAACATTCCCATAAGAAGTAAATAGTTTACCACTCCACAGCTGTTATGCCATTACTTGAACCGGTTGAAGTGGTAACTTTCAGCTAGCCTGGGTAAAAATGCATCACCAAATCTGTTGACTGGCGAAAACGGTGGTAATAAAAGTGAAGGGACGCCTTTGGGCTGGTCGCACCTCGCCCAGTTTCTAGATAGCGGCCCATCAGGACAGAGTGTTTTCCTTGTTTGAATACGTAAGGGCAGTTAGTTTGAATGTTGATGAAGATGGGACAAGCGGTATGTCCTTCCAGTAAAGGTGCAAGATTGTTCGTCCCCTCCCTGGTGGTAGTCTCCAGCTCCAGATTCCCCGTTAGACAGTCATGAGTAGCAGTTGCACTTCCTGTGAGGACCCCACCGTTTGATCCCCTTCTCCGGTGGTAGTCTTCAGCTCCACCTTCCCCGGAGCGTTGTTTTTAAGTCTGTGAATAGTCGTTTCTACCCCCTTTTATGACAATCTCGTGTCTATCCGAACAAACATATTTCCATTGCATTCTTCCTTCGTTGGATGTCTGCATGCAACAACTAACGGAGCGTCTGGGACTTAACGACGTGTGATTACAAGCAGAAGACAGCGGAAGAAGACCAACATCTGAGTACCAGGCCTAACTGGACGGAAACTGCAATAACGAAGAGTCCCATGTGCTCAGAAATCCTTGTTGTTATTAATGATCTACTGTTAGGCAACCAGACAGTTTGGGCCTGCATTCGACTCCCCCCCCATAACTCATTACAACCTGCATTGCCAGGGTGCGAACATTACTCTGAATGCGTGCTCCCACTCCACTTCCACTTTCAAGCCACGTGCTGCCTTCTAGTCTTATCCCCCGCCACCTGCTCTTACCAGCGCACATTTATTGTCATTTTTAGATGTGCCCACCCACTGGTACGTCCCTGTGACCGTCTGCCGAGCTGTCGACTCGAGCGCGATCGTGTCACGGGCACTTGTCTTGCCACCGTCTACGGCCGCCGTGGGCTTTTTCCGTGTCTGCTACCACCTCACCATGCTGCTGCCCATTCTCACCGCGCTCTCCCAGCACCAAATTCCGGAGCGCGATCGTCTGAACCTGCTGGATGATCATTTTGCGTTGGTCAGTGTTTCCGTTTCTGTTCTCCGCGCATGTTAGTTTCTTCAAAGTATCTGTTTGTACATGGTCGAATGTTGGAGAAGGGTTGAGGCAGTCTTCTCACTGTCATCCGGCTGTGGCTGTTTCTTTGAAATGTAGATATTTATGGAGGAGGGGGACGAGTGCATACGTAATACTGTTGAACGCCACTGCATGGCACTAAAGAAGAAACCTTTCTAAAGATTTTACAATAAAGCTTTCTTGTGAGGCCACTTGGAAATAAATGCACCCAGCCCATGGTCGACTTTTCTCCTATCCAACCAATAGATGTTGTGTATTTTTCTTATTGGCCAATAGGCATCATCTAGTGAACCAATGGGAGGTTTGCTTTCGGGAGCCCAGTCTAACCAATTGCCACCATACCCTCACAGGCTGTTTTGAGTCTTCATGCCTGTGGCTGACTGCCACAATGCTTCCTTTGTCAATGCGGACTCCCGAAGGTCTTGTCTGTCTCTGCGCGATGACCTTAAACCGCTGGACTGGAGGATGCACACCTGCGCACACGCACGCGAGACCACGCGCTTGCTCAACTATTCATAGTCCCTCAAGGACCACTTACATGCGCCACTTGGCAGGTGACCCTATTCCATCGCGTTCAATCATGCCATAAGTGAACGCGCTTGACAATCACTTGTAAGTAACTGTCACATCTCAGACAGTGAATTGCAACACGGACTGGACACAGCCAGTCCACATTAGGCCCCGGCTTCGTCGTGCGGCGGGCCATTCAGTTCTGGACAAAGCCAGCGGCACAACTGTCCCCCGAGACAGCAACTCCGGATTTTGTACACAATAAACTCTCATTCGGGAGGCTTCCACTTTTAAGCCCTTCTTGTTTTGTAACACCTTGGGGATTCCAAAGCGTGTGCTTAGACGATGATCGCGCACAGAAGTCACCGTTACAACCTTTATGTTGGTCAATTTAATTCTCTCATGATACGTTTCGCATTAAGGGTAGAGTTACGTTTATTACGCGGGGCGATATCGGAAGAATTTTCATGCAAGCTTTGCACTAGATGAATAAAGAAAAGGCTTTCGGTGGTCAAAACGTCTTCGTTCCTACATAAACGTACGCATGGACTACTACTATTCGCCTCGGTGTATTTTTCTTCCTTGAGGAACTGCCTTTAACGTCACTCCCGTTTGCTTTTTCGGAACATAAAGAGACAGACAGTGGCGAAAAAGCAGTCATGAGCGTAATTTTAACTGGCGCTTCATCCGAGTTGGGTAATCAAGAATGTTTTGGAAACAGTAGATTGTGTCTGACGCCTTGTTCTACCTTTTTAGTTGTACAGGCTACTAGGCGTATTCGAGCCTACACGGGTGAGGACAGCTACAGCGTGTGGTCAGTTCTAGCCACATACTATGACTCAACACAGACTATTGCCCTGGCCGCTGCGCTCGTGTATGGGCCGTATTCACTTCCGTACCTCCCCCTTCCTCCTTAGTATTAAACAAATTTATGCTTATTATGTTACCGACACACAGACCAACATCACGACGCTTTTTGGCCTATGTGGGCCTCATCAGGTGATAGCAGGTCAACTCTAGTGTAGCAGCGGAAATTGCTGCCACGCTCGAGTTTCGAACTTGCGTCTCTCCGGCCAGAGACGAACGCTCTAACCATTGAGCCACGGGTCCGCCATTGTTACTAATAGTTGGCGAGTAACGTATACAATTGGGGTTCCAATTAGCTCGCTACTCATGACAATGATAGAGGATGGGTACATCCTGAAACAGATCGGAGTAGAATTACCCTATAAATTTATGCTTGTCTACGCAGAATTTCAGTGATAAAGTGAAGGCGCAATAACCCTTCACAGTTATTGTATTTGTCTATACCACCTCTACCTTTCCTACTTGAAACCGCCTGAGACTCATAATTCAGTGTTTTGTTCCTCCTTCATGTGTTCGCCTCAGGCTCGTGCCGGTCAATGTCCCCTGAAGACTGTACTCGACCTGGCGAAGACAGCTACAGCGTGTGGTCAGTTCTAGCCCAGGGTCTGGGTTCTGTTCGCGTCCTCCTCCAGGAGCTGGCCTACAAGGCCGGCGACGAGGTTGTCTTCTCCGAACTTTCATCGGAAGAGGTCAGTCTCAATAACCTCTACACCCAATTGGCCTTGCCTGTTTACGATAAACTTGGTGAGTCCATGGGGCTTTATCTGCTCGTAGTGTGGTATTTTTTGTGTGTCTACACAGCCCTTCTCCCCAAAGAAGGATTCAAAAGGGCGTAATAAGACGGTGACACACATCAGATGTTACCGCTACAACATCTTTCACAACATGTTTCGTTATCTATTAAAAAAGAAATAGATAGGCAAATATACCTACAGGCGCAACGTAGCCATCGGGAATCCGCTTACCGCTCATCGAGATCTATGCGTTAGGCCTGGAGGGCAAGTTGGCTAGTTGCCCCCCCCCCCCCCCCACCCGCAACGCGTGACAGGTTTAACCCATGGAGACACTATGGCAATTCGGCCGTTGTTAGCGCCGATTTCCAACTTGTATTGCACAGCATTGCGAGAGGCGCTGAGACGGTGACTTGCGCTGAATCAACCTCACTCTGCGCTTCCTCCCCACCCCTCCCCCCGTCCACGCGAACCCGGTGCCAAGACTGATTTAAGAAGCCTCCCAGGCGGGATCGGACACACTGACTGGTAAAGTTTGACAGCTTGTCTGCTGGTGCCCAACACGCCTGGTGGACCGGGTTCTCATACAAACAAGGAAGTGGCGGTTGGGATGCAAGCTAATTGCGAAGGCCATTTGGTAGCCATTGGCATTGGGGGAGTGCTGACTGCACCTTTTAGGCATACATTATTCAGTAAGAGTATACTTTCAGCGAGAGAAGAAAAACTGCCTGCATGCGCTACAAGCTTGTGACCTGCAAGCGGCCTACTTTCGTGACCTTATGAAGAAGTGGTAATTTGCGGTTCCAGTTTATTCAAAGACTTAATAAACTACTCCCGCTGCATGACTTGTCGGTATTTTTTTTTCTGGATGCTAAACTTGTTAAATGTTAAGTTATCCTTCTCGATGAAAGCATGTCAGCTGCTTCTGTGTGGAATTATTTGCCCGTGTCAAGTTGAACATAACCGGACGTTGCCTCTATTATTCCGTTAAAAATGCTCTTTTATGTGTGTCCTTTTTGCTAGGAAAGCTGTTCCGACTTCTGTACTATGGAAAAACACGCCAAAGTTAAGGTAAGCTTACTCTATTTGCCTGTATGATTGCATACTCTCCTACTGTTGGCAAAAAGTGATGTTCGTTTTTAATGCGAGAGGCTAATCAAATTGTTTGTCCCGTCCACTGTGAGCAGGCTGTCGTAAACAAGCCTGTTAAATCACCTTCCGAAATTTATTACCAAACTTATTCATCGCCCTCATGGTTGGACCCACTTCTGAAAATTACTTCCGTATATGGCCCCAAATGACTGTCCTAACTGTGACTGTCTTTATACCTACTGAATGTGTACCTTCGTGTTTGTTCTTTTGTAGACATTCTTTGACACTAACACCCGGTGTCCTGTGTGCGTACAGTGAATCAGGCTCTTGAATCAGTGGAAATCAACTCGAAGATCGCACAACGTGACTATGCTCATGCTGTTGCCTTCCTGCGTTCTCTCGTCAGCACCAGCTAGAAGCCATTGATCCGCTCCGGCCTCGTTTCCCGATTCTCTACCTCCCTCTCCCGCTTTCATACACTTTTCTACTGTTTTGTTCTGTGTATTTTCTATTCTTCATAATAAAACCTGTAGTGTAATGTAAGTAAATTACGGCAGTACAGCAAGTGTTAAAAACAGCCAATGAAAATTAGTGGTGGGGAAGGTTTGAGGGCTAACTCAACGTATGAAAAAGTCTAGCTATATCACCCTCGTGAGCCACCTGACTGACATATAAAGCAGAGACACTAGCAGTGGCGAAGTTGGTAGCCAGCCCGACGTTCGCACAGACCTCAAAACTATCCCGGTTAAAATTTAGCTCCATATCCTCCCACCCATTACAGCTGCAAAACAAGGCAATTCCATCCTTTTCATGCCACTGACAAGCCTATAAAAAAAAAATTTTCGTTTTTTATATGGTTCATTGCCATTAACCTTTATCCTATCATTATTTTTCATTGGCCGTTTACAGTCTCCTATGCTTAAACGTTACTTGTATTACTGTACAAACCGAATGCGGACTTAGTGAAAACGGACGTTCGCCGACTCGCGTCTCGGTTGCCAAACTGAGAGGCATAAAAACAGCTTTGTTTACTCCTGGAACTTAGAATTTATTTAGTTAAATATCTGCGGAGGCGGAGAAAGAACGATGAGGGTGATTTTTGTTCAACTGTTGTCCTCTTTGTGCTCAACTTCGGCAACTATCTATTCACGTCCAACGGTAGACTGCTAGCTCAAACGAGGCCAACACATGATTCTATTGAAAATTGCACAGTTCGCTATCGGTTGACTGTCAGTGATAGTAGCAGTACTGCTACACTTCTTGCTGAGATTGAGGCGATATGTGCCCAGTGTTGAATTTAATCAGCGTCACTTCTGGCAAATAATACGGGCAGAAATATTACCAGCCATACTATCACTCAGCTTAGTAAAATTAGACCCGTCGATGCCAACGAAACAGACACCTCATCCTACTTCTGCGTTTTCATTTAGTACACTACCCGCAACCTGTAGTGCGATGATAAACTCTGTCAACACATCATTCACTTGAAATCGGCATAGTTCGCTTTCGACTGACTGTCAGAATTGGCGTAGCGCGCTACTTGACTTTGGCTGGGGATCATACTCAATTTAACCGGCCAGCTCACGTTCTATACCATCACTTATGTTTTAGCCATAGGCAACATCTTTCAGTGATTTAACCAAACCACGAAAAATTGTAGCGTCAGTGTTAGTGCCATTACTGCCACACTTCTTGTTGAGATTGATTCGATATATGCTCACTCAGCGTCAGTTCTGACTACTAATACACCCAGAAATACAACCAGCCATAGCATCATTCAACTTAGTAAAATGATACCCATCGATACCAGTGACAACACCTCCGTTTTCACTAACTACTGGCACCGCCAACACATGATTCTGTTGAAAGTTGCATAGTTCGCTATCGGTTGACTGTCTGTCAGAGTTGCGGAGGCGCACTCCTTGGCCTTGGCTACCCACTGTTTGTTCCAGTTTCGCAAGCCGTAAACGGTTACGGGGCCCATCCAATCGACGTCCGACTTGACGATGTTGAGCCATGTCTTCATTTGACTGCGATGTCGGTATCTCAAGTTTGCGCTACGGGAGGGGTCCACAAACGATCTGCAGAGGTCCGTCGATGGCTTTCGCAGGACATGGCCAAACCATAGCAATGCTGGATGTATGATGTTATACTTGTTAGTCTAAAACTTCTGCGGTATAGCTCCACACGGGAAATTCGATGCTGCCAGAAGACTTTTCAGAGGAGTCGAGGGCACCAACGGTCTGACTTCTGCCATAGGATGTATGCCTTTCTCACTGGCCATGTTTCGTGGGATTGATGCTTCGTACATCAGCAGCTTAGTGCGCAAGCTGATGTCTGAGCGAGACCAGAGTGGTCTGGATAGCAGCCTAACTGCATTTATAGCCTGCGCGATTCCGTTCTTGATTTCGTCTTTGGCCTGTCCGTTGGCTGGTATATTAGAACCCAAATAGCGGAAGCAGCTCACTTCTTCGATGGGTTGACCGCTGATAAACAGTTGTTGTGCTGTGCCGAGATGCGTAGTCAGGAGTTTCGTCTTGCATACATTACTCGTCAGCCCAACAGTTGCAGCGAAGCTGGTGGTTCGGTTTAGCGTTGGCTGTAGTGACTGAAGGGTCTTAGCAAGGACAACAATGTCATCGGCATGCTCCAGGTCAGGCACTCTGAATTCAGGGCTGATTTCACATCTGTCAGGTAGAATTGATTGATGCATCACCCAGACTATCAAGAAGTTGAAGAGAACTGGGAAAAGAGAGCCCCTTTGTCAAACTCCACAAGTCAGAGGGAAAGAATCTGACTCTTCACCAAGGGTTTTTACTCGGGATGATGTTGCGCTATAGTAGGATGTGATCAGATTGAGCAACTTTTTTGGGAGACCGTTAGCAAGCAAGATTTGCCATAAAGCTTATGCTCACTATTATCGCAGGGGATCGAGTGAGTTAAACCCAGCAACTGCGATCTTCAGACCATGGTTACTTAATGGAGAAGAAGTCGGTAAATGTTAAAGTAGTAGGAAGAGTTTATTGTGTACACAGGACGGAGCTTAGATGAAGTCTGACTTGGGAGAACACGATCAGGAGGAGAGCCAGCTGCAATCCAAGTGCCAGTTTGAGAGCAGTCAAGCCAGTAGATGGAGTGAGAGAGCGTTCATTAGCTTGGTCGGCCTGTGATTGGTTGGACACCGTACAGGTGGACAGCGTGTGGGTGGTCCATGTCTCGCGGCAGTAAGTCTGGCGGCCGCCACGACCTTGATGCCTAGACAGATTGAGGCCACGGCAACGACCCACTACACTATCGGCTTACTATCACATACCTCCTGAAAAGCAAGAAAATGTATGCAGCACTGGAGGGTGTAAGCGGTCTTCTTTTGTAAGCTAATCACTGAGTTTTCCATTAAGCGACACCAGTACGGAGTCGGAAAATGAGGAGTGGTGTCTCAAGTGAGAAAAACTGTGTAATCTCGCTGCACACGCCTCTATTTTCGAAGATAAAATAGTTTTATTTGCGCGACGATTGTCTCAGAAGGATTCCAGAGACTAAGTGACGAGCAAGTTTTAGTTCAGCTGTATAAAAGGGAGCTCAAAGTAAAAGCGACCTTAACCACACGGTCATGAGCAAATCGAGCAGATGTAACCAGAACAAAAAGTAATGGAAAAAATGCTCCATACTAATTACAAGTACCAGGCGCGCGTCGTAAAAGAAAGATTCACGGCGAGTTCTGGAACATAACCAAGCGAAGGATTGCCTTATTAATGTGTCTGACAGGTTCAGTGATACATTTAGGGGGGAGGGGGGTCGTCAAAATTTTGTTATAAGGCCTTGCTACCACTGTAGTGCTAGCTGCGCTAACAGGCCCCAATACTGTGGTCCATGCCACATCTTCGTGTGTAGAAATTAACGACGGCGTATCAGCGGTAGGGTATCCTCGTTAGTGAGCCATCATTCAATGCTTATCAACCCACACTTACCTACCTAGTTTGGCAGGGCTGCTGCAATGTGGGCCCTTACCTCCCGCACACGCCACCCCAACCCACGCATGCCGACGAGAAAGTGGACATAGGCACCCACGCATGCTGAGATGGTACCATTTTTACACCCACGCCAATTCGAGTACAAACGTGTCTGTGTGACGGAGCAAGCGCGTAAGTTACCGTCCGCGTGCCCTCGTGCCAGGGCGGCAGGGACACCCATCGAAATCGTGGTAGATTTTTTTCTCATGAACAAAAAACGGAAAAACGAAAGCAATAGATCTCACCTCATCTGCTATTGAGACCACCAGACTCTTACACCGGATAAAGATACAATTAGAAGAGCCTTTCCATTAAAATTTTACAGTACGCCCTGTTTATCGGTCTGAAGACAGCCGTGGTGATGGTGGTGGTGGTGGTGGTGGTGGTGGTTCAAGTTTAAGGCGAATTCAGCGACAAGTAAGTTGACCAGATAACCGGGGATAAAGAAGGGAACAATATCTCGGCTCCAAGGTAGTCATTATAGTATTCGGATAACCGAAGCGCCCTTTTGGTAGGAGACAGCGCCAAAATATTTCCTGCATCTCGTGTGGGCTATGAACCTCGACCTACGAACAAATGGGAGGAACATAAATAAACATCAGTGCGGCTTGCTGACTCCGGAAATAAACCAACTAAATTTCAACTGAATGGACAGCGGTTCAGTTGCCTGGTTCCTCAGGCAAGTTACCGTCATCTTTCTCTTGTGCTGTGACACACAGATGATATTCAAAGACTACGACGGACGAACCGAGAGTCTTGCGCCATTACTTTGGTAGAAAAACAGAAGAAGGCCGAACCGAAAGTAAGAATGGCAAGCCAAGAGGACCCGACAACGAACCGGCCGCAAGAGGAGGCAGGGATACCAGGACCCTCTACTGTGGGGACAAGGCACGACACTAATTGCTGTTCATGACCCGCCCTGTTATTTTACCATCCGTACCCACGACCAGAAAACAGAGCCCAGTTCTCTACAAGCATGCAGACTGTCACGTCAAGGTCACACACCGTAACTCTAGGGACGTGCGCAGGAGACACATGATAAGATAGCGTGGGAATGGACGCTGCGTGGACATGGACCAATCACAAGTGCCCCCCTCTGCGAACCCCATTCACGCGGAGCCAACGCTTGCTGTTTTCTCTTTTTCTCTGACGATGGCTTCTCGTGTGGAGCCGAAAGTTCAGGACAGTAAATTAATTGATCCGGTGATTGGCTCGTCTCCATCCTTATCCAAGAATTGGTTGATGCATCACCCAGTCGATCAAGAAGTTAAAGAGAACTGGGGAAAGAGGCACCTTTGTCGAACTCCACAAGTCAATGGGAAAGAATCTGACTCTACACCAAGGGTTCTTACTCGGGCTGATGTTGTACTATAGTAAGCTTTGGTTAGCTTGAGCAACTTTATTAGGAGACTGTCAGCAAGGAAAATTAGCCACAAGGTTTCTTTGTCGGTGGGAACAAAGGCGGTCTTGAAGTCGATAAAACAGCCTGTGGTGATCTGTTGGTTTTGATGTCTGTGTTCCAGTATGCGGCGTAGAATGAAGGTCTGGTCAATACATCCTCTACCTGGACGAAATTCTCCTTGGTTAGGACAAGAGCGCAAATTGCACTCAATCGAAAATCTGCGGAGAAGGATGGTCGCAAACACTTTGGCGGCTATATCTACAAGGCTAATGCCGCGGTAATTGAACATATTGTCATGTCACCGCGCTTCGGTATCGGCAAGATAATGGACAGTGACCAGTTGGCAGGAATGACTTCGGTAGTCCATATAGTTAAGTGCAGTCGGTGGAGTGATTCCGTCAAAGCAGAACAACCAGTTTTGTAGGCTTCCACTGGGATACCATATTCACCCGCTGCCTTCCGACTTTTCAGTCGTTGCAATGCCATTTCTAGTTCAGCTCTTGTATGCGGCTCGCAGTCAGCATCGTGTGGAATTCCAGTTGATAGCTGTAGGTTCGCAGGTGAACGTTTAGGCGGATCCAGTTGCTCGGTGCAGTGCTCTCACCATCGATCGATTTTGCCAGCCGTATCAATTATTACCTGATCCGAGTTATTTTGAACCGTGGTGCAAGGCAGTTTATGTTTCCCAGCTGCTTTACATAATAGGTAATAGAGCTGGTGGAAGTAACCAGAGTTTGAAGCTGATTCCATGGAGCCGGGTAAATCGGTCCAATGGTTATGACGTTCACATCTTGTTGATCGCATAGTTTGACGTCTCAATGAGGGGTAGTTCTCTGATTTTGACAACCGAGCGATGCTAGCTTGTGTCAAGAGATGCAGGGCCATTGTGGAGATTGAGTCCTTCCTCGGTACTACCTGTTGTTGCAAGCTCGAATTCATCGCAAGTTCTTGCGCGTCTCTCAAGTGTGGCCACTGAGTACCGGGCGAAGTTTGATTATCGACGTCATCTGGATGTTCGATGCGAAAAGAGGATTGATCTCGGATCCATGCAGTGAGACTTTCGTTGAACGCTTCAATGGGATTCTTTGTTTGATAGTGACATAACGTTGACTCCTTTTTGGGGAAATCTCTTTCTTCGATTCGACAAGCGGAGTTTAAAGTGGGCACGATTTAATACATGATCTGATCCAAAGGTCGGCGGTCGGATACAGAAGTAGCCCAACTTGAGCGTACGAAGATTTAGTCTATCTGATTTGCCGCTTGACCGTTGTTTGAATACCATGTTAGCAACTGCCGATGGGGGTGTTGAGCGGGGGTGTTGGAGCAGCACCATCATCATGTGCAATATCGACGGTGCTTGCGGTTGTTTAAATACAATTGTCTTTGTCTGGATAAGAGTCACTGTCCTTTGGGATGATATCCGGGTCGCTTAACAAAAATCTAAAGTGTTAGGGGTTTTGACAACTTTGCTTAATTTAGTTGACCCGCGGAGGCTGCGGGATCTTCCCCATTGGGTCAACTAAATTAAGCAAATCTGCCCCAAACTCCTAACAATCAAGTCATTCTGGTGGATTCTAGGTGATTGCTTAGGAAATCCTGCTTAGGCAGTCAGCTTACTGTTTTGTTATGGTGGGTTCCATACGAGCGGTACGTTGGGCGGGTAAACTCGATCCAAGTGTGATTAAATTCACAGCGCGCGGCCTGCCTCGTTATTCAATGGTAGAGCGTTGGTTGCGCAAAAGCCTGCCCTGCTGTGTAGGCTCGACTCCCGCCAAGGTCTCGGGTTTATCCACAATTGGATCAATTAACAAAGTTAAATAGAAGAAGTATCAGACAAAAAAATTGTGTAGAGTATATTGCACTATTAAGTGAACTGAATCTTTAGTCCAAGGCACAGGTACAAATGGGAGAAATAATAGTTTAAATTTATTTGCAGTCCAAGCGGATTTGGGTAAGTGGAAAATCACAGTACCAATATCAGCGGAACAGTACTGCAAGACGTTGGAGAGCAAACTGAACTTTGGTGTTGTACTTTACCATACTAACAGCCTAGGTACTAGCTTAAAGGCTCAGACACGTGTTTCGCCGGTATTCTGCCGCTGCTTGATACATCTGCGAGGAGTCCGGCTCACCAATGGGTTGCCCAGCTTTCTCTGTCTGCTTTCTGGTGTATAGGCCGGTTCTGAAAATTCAGCTTTTTAATTTCCTGAGAAATTATGCACATAAACTTTCGGTGTACGCCTATGGACCTTAAATATACTGAGGTATACCGCGAAAAGAAATTAATTTTTCAGGAAATTAAAGAGCTTAACTGAACTTTTTCTGTTGGTATCGAGATCCAATTAAGAGAAAAACCATTTCTGAAGGTAAATAAAACATAATTTGTGCACTGCACGCCATCAAGGGAATCATTGTGTTCTTTGATAAAAATCCGTTGAGTAGATTGGCTCATAACTACCGGCTAAATTGTGACTGCGGGTTTCTACTCTTTCCATTTCAGTAGGCGGAATTAAAATATGTTTCGTCGTTGCTGTTTCGAGTCGGTACACATATAAGTTTGCATCCAAATTAAAGAACTTCCCCTTTTGTCGTGTTGTGCATACCAGTGGCTTCCTGTTGACTGCTGTTGTCATGACTTTTCACGTAACGTTCGTACTTAATTCTCGTCACACCAGTGGCTTTGAGAATTGGATTGACACGCTCTCCTGCAAGTTACCCTCATCCTCTTTTCAGTTTATCCCTAGGATCATAACGGTGGTTCTAGTGCCCGAAATCAAATAGTAAATGTATTATGTTTAAACACGCCCTCAACCCACTTGACACAAACCTCTGTTTGGAGTGGTAGTCTTAAAGAGTAATGATCATTTGAGTGGCTTATACCTACAGGAATCTCGCTGAATTACAATCATTGAGGTGGATTTAAAACTTTGCAGATGGTAATCGATGGTAGAACATATTCGAATGCGTACATCCCAGAGATGATTTTTCAGAAGGGCTTGCATTTTTTCCAGCAGGTGTACTAGCCAAAGACTTTCAGGGCAGCCCGTACAGGGTAATAATATAGAGCATCTGATAGAACTCCTAGCTTAGAATGCGTCGAAAAGACACGCCATTGCAGTCCTCTAGGCAAATAATCTCGTAGATGTAGGCGATATCAACAAAAAACCCACTGAAGGGACCTGTAAAGAACTGATTTCTTCTGTTTTCACGCCATGCCGAGGCAGATACGGCCGCAATTAAGCGGGAACCTCATGAGGATTGAGGACGAACGCTGGCCATACATTTAAAATAAATAATGGAGAAGTTTAAAGCCGATTTGTCTCCATAGTTGAAGTGAATGGCGTAAAAAACTTGATTTTTGAGTATTACATGACCTTTTACATTTGTTCTTTTAAAATGACCCGTAATTTACCTTACCATCTGCTCTCCGTGAATGGAGCCGTTTTTGCTGAAAATTCAGGTTTGTAAAATCCTCAATATAGCATTCTTCTTCTTCTTCTTCTTCTTCTTCAATAATAGCGTACAATACGTTCACAGTAATTGCACTATGAAATTTCAACTCAAGTTAAAGTTAATGTAAACAAAACGATCTACTGAAATCAACAAAGTAGCTGGCTTGTAGTTATTTTAGTAATACGTTAGATAAGGTGGCATATCTGATGAAAGGTTGAGGATTGGGGGATTTAACACAAACTTGAGGTCGTTTATTAAGTTCACTGGGTTTGCTTGAGGCGCAAAATGCTGTTTACTAGAATTGGCTTCCATTCAGATCAGTATAGTTGGAGAAAATATAGGCGAAAACGCGCGAAATCCAACCTTTGTTGATTTCCAAGGAATTACCTATGCTATTAAGCGCTGCGGAGAAAAGATTCACATTTGTACTTGCTGAAAACAAACATTCACAAAGAGCAGAAAATGTTGAATTATGTTTGTTCACTATAGAGAAAATTTTATTTTGCGTCCATGAAATCGAGGTTAGTATAGTTACGGGATACAGGACTAGAGTCGAGAAAAATTAGATAAATCTAGTTAACAAATGTTTGCTTTACAAATATTTTACGTTTTGTGCACTGAAGATAAGTAAACAAATTTACAAGACGCACAAATGTCTTTTACTACACCGAAATTAGTAGGCCTATTTGACTTTAGATGGACTACCTCGAACTCTCATATGTTTTCTAATTAACCTCGTAAACTAAATCCATACAAATGTTGTCAAAATGTAGACGGAAATCAATAAATATCAAAACTCTAAACGGAATAAGTAGAAGATTACCAGGTTTAAGAATATTTGAGGATATTTTATGTCACCCTGTTGTCCAATTAAAATCAATGAACACTGCCCTGAAGTAAAGGAACGTATTGAAAACTGCTCTGGTTTATGTAGAAATATAAGTTTTTTCATTTACGGCACAGTTTTATGGAAGTCAAAAACCGGTCAAATATGCCATTTTGATCTTGACTTTAACTTCGAAAAACGTATCGTACACAGATATTCGACTTCGAAATATCTAATTAAAGCGCTTTTTGAGTAGGTAACTTGTTCTAGAAAGTTTTTTAATTAATCTAAGTTGTATTCATTCTTGGCTTTTGTCGTTGAAATTCATTTTTCTCAGCAAGGAGTTGACATGTTTGGCCGATTCTAAAGTCATGACCCACACAGGCAGCTATCAAAAGAGGAATGTTTAAGAACACATTATTTAGGTAAATGCTTTTAAGATATTTCATATTGCTAAGTTTTCGGTAAATAAGTTGAAAGAAATTAGTATTTATGGACAAACAAAGCAAAACTGTGAAATTCGTAAAGTTTTGAACATAATTTCCAAAACAGTTTGCTCCTCGTCACACTCGGACTCCCGAAATAATTTTTTTAAATGTCATGAAATGAAATTTCTTTCAACATGCACAAGATGGTGTGAATTTGATACCAAGTACAACCGTAATCTAACTTTTTAGTAAACAGCCAGCCTATCCGTTTGTGGCCGTCAATGTATTTTGATTCCGCTCAACAGCCGGGATGTGATTTCCGTAGAAAATCTTTTTGCAATTGTCAATAGAAATCGATACAAGCACGCAAGAATCTTTTCATGCATTAAAAAAGTTAACGCTGCCGAAGATTTGAAATTTGGAAGCAACTTGACCTAAGGTGACTACATCCCTTTTCTGACATTTTCAGTACAAGTTTAAATGTTATTGGAAAACATTTAGTTTATAAAAACTTTGTATTTGTAATTATTCTGTATTACCTTACCATCCTTTTCCATTCCCATGCCTAAAACACACTTGTAGTTCACACTGGACCAGTAAATTTTCACATTGCCATTTCTTGGGTTTGCAGATTTCGTAAAATTTACATTTTTCTATGCTAGTAAATAGTAATTTCTCAAACAAACCTCACTTATAGTTCAAACTTTACTGTTCTGATAGTTTGGGGGCACGCCGCGTGTGTTGACTTCCCGCAAAATGACTGTCATTAAGTTTTCCAACTTATTTCACGAGATAGTGCACTCACTGTAAGTTCGGGTTGACCGCAAACAGGTGATTATTCGGGCATCTCTTAAATACACAGGCATTGGAAGTGGGACTTGAGCACAAGTAATCAATAGAGCTAAATAGCTCCTCGGCACTTGGCCTGTTTGCCTCAGGACATTCCGAATGTTTTTACTGTTTAACTTCTTCAGAAACGCCAAATAAGTAAATCATCCTATTTGTGGTTTCGTGAACATATACTGAAAGTTTTCACGCAAAGTGAGCGGGCTACGCGGATGTTACATGCTCGTGCACAAGCAACATCCACATGCTCGGCATCCTCTCACTCGCCGAGGTCCAGTGACAAGACTGATGATTTGCCCTGTCACAACGCAGTTCGGAGACAGAATTCATTTAAACATATCTCAAGACGGCGCGAAATCACATAGGTCGCAGTTATCATAACAGGTACCTGAGTCCCGAATCAAACCAGCCAATTGGCAACCTTAAAATCTGTGGAGATTAACATATCACAGGGGATTTAATAACTTAAACCATGGCAACTGCTATCTTCAGGCCATGGTATCTTAGTGGGGGAGAAAGTCGGTAGAGGGCAAAGTAGTAGGAACAGTATATTTTGTACACAGAGGAACGGAGAACAGATGGAATGAGATTTGAGTTAAGAGCATACGACCAACCAGGAGAGCCAGTCGGGTCCAAGTGCCGCTTAGTAGCAGAAATGTCAGAGGCCAGACAGAGAGCGCTCATTAGCTGAGTCGACCTTGAAGGTTCTTGGCCAGACAGGCAGATCACGTCGGGAACGCGTACAGTCATGCTATTCGTCGCCGTGCTCAGCACAAGCTTTATGGCATCTGTGATTGGCTGTTCGCAGACGTTGAGAACCGCAGTCGTGAGATTCTAGCGGAGTTCACTTCGACGTGAGCTAGTCACTACAAACACGTGTTCATTACACAAAAGCGCTCCTAATTTGTTTGTTGGGGGGGAGCTTTCAGCATCGACCTCACGCTCTATCCCATCATAAATCGTGGTAATGTTGTGATACTGCTCCAAGCTGAACAGGCGGACCTATGATGAGGCCGTTGTTTACGATTTCACTAAAAGTAGAACGTCCCGTAAACAATGCTGAGTCCAGCTGAAAAAGGTAATTATCCTTAAGAGCGGTAACTGAAGACGAGGAGTGTATCATGGCGGCTGTTATTCACCCCCAGTCAAAACAAAAGTGTGAAGGTGATTCAGTGCTGTTGTAACGGTAGCCAAAGCCGAGGTGTCACCTTCCAATTACGCCTTGTGTGAGTCTCTCAAGTAAGAACACGACAAGAAAAGCACAACAGTAGAAGTCTTTGAGTGTAAAAGGTACAACATAGTTGGGGCAAGAAACGAGTGTAAGCTAGGTCCATCGAGCCAATCAGCTTCTGTCCTGGCTTGGCTACCGGCACGATTGCCTGTGGCTCAGCACCTGGCATTCAGCTTAAAATTTGAATTATTGATTGATTTAACTACGAGTTGCGTTTGTCGTGTGTAAGCCAATCGATAGCCTGCTGTGAGCGCGGCTGCTTGCTGCATGCTATCTGCCTGTAAGGCGCTTCCTAACACGTGCCCCCTATCGCTGGCGACCCGATGGTCACAGCAAGCCGGCTACCTAACAGGTGCCCCGCCAGACTTAGTCTCAACTTAATCACGGCGCGTGCGTCGGCCAGACTGCTTCGTCACCCGTAGGCCCTTGTGGTTATGCGTCCCAGACTCTGCTCTAACCATTCTCGCGCCCAACATCACTCCTCTGATTTCACGCTCCTGAACAGACGCTTTGTTCAGCCACACAAACAAACAGCCATCTCACTGCAACCTGCCCTGTGTAAC